>JAPKLX010000039.1:915542-969129 GCA_026898415.1 Leonotis leonurus
CGGCTGTCTGTCAGCCGAATTATTTTTGGTGTAAAACGACGCACCAGGTATTCAACGACGTGCTCAACGGGAAAGCGCCTCGTGTGACGTTCATGGCCAACAACAAACAATACAGCATGGGCTATTATTTAGCCGACGGCGCTTACCCATGTTGGCCGACTTTCGTCAAATCAATGCCGACGCCCACCGACGAGAAACGGTCTCGTTTCAAGATTATGCAAGAAGCGGCACGCAAGGACGTTGAACGAGAATTTGGAGTACTTCAATCTCGATGGACAATCATTAAAGGTTCGGCACTCCTTTGGTTTCGTGATCATTTATCCGACATCATGTATACTTGTATTATTTTGCATAACATGATTGTTGAAGACGAAGGTCCATATGCGACTAGTTGGGCACCGCAGACAGAAGCAAGCTCCTCCTCCACTCCGTCCGAATAAGCAACTCGTGATGCCAACGAACAATTCAAGGAGTACATGGAGCGTTCGGCCAACCTCCAAGATAGGCATGCTCACGAGATGCTCGAGCATGATTTAATCGAAGAAATCTACTCTCGATTTGAGAATTTAAATTAAGTGTGTTTTTTCGTTTCTTTTGTTGTATTTTAATTCCGTGTGTTTTCAATTTCTTGTATTTTGTATTTGAAATTAAAATTAATGAAATTTTAATTTCTAAAATTGCTATTTTAATTTTAATGTTAATTAATTAAATAAATTAAAATATTAATAAAAAATTAAATATAAATTTTTTTCGTTTTTATTTATTTATTTTGTATTATAAATTTAAATTAACAAATTAAATTAATATTATTTTTCTCAAATTCAATCATTTTATAATTATTAAAGTAGAGACTCCAGAAATCCAAGGTGAGAAATTATCACTGCTACCTACCAACACAACCTCCCAAACCCCATCAAAAAAAAGTTTTATTTATTTTTGAAACTGCCACCGCAACCCTCTTTTGAGAAACCTCGTTGGGAATGCTCTAAAAAATGCATTTGAATCAAGATTCGATCTAATTCATAAATCCACTGTCATCAAAAATTTACTAACGAAAACTGGCAACATATTTTAAAATTATTGTTATTATCGTTTGTATTGATTCTATTACAACATATTTGCATTTGATGTACATTTGTTTTGTAAATTGTATTTTAAAAAATAACTGTAATTTAAATTTTGGTGCTAAAAAATTACAGTTAAAAACCTTATTTTTATATATTAGTAGATTATCTTTCCGTCCAATTAATAATAACCACTTTAACTAAAATATGAGAAATTTTTAATCAAAGTACGTAAAAATATTAATGAAATGTGAGAAATTTTTAACCACTTTAACTAAAATGTGAGAAATTTTTAGTCAAAGTAAGTAAATATTAATGAAATCTCTTGTATAGATATTTTTACAGATTACATAAAAATCAAAACTGGATTTGTTGGTTTATTCATTTACAAAGTTGTGGTACCAACTCTTAATTTTCGGACACAATTTCCCTACCACCGCTGTGGTTATGACCTTTTGTCTTAAATATGTCTGCACATAATTTAACATAGGATTCTAGCACGCCATCCACTTCTACACTTCTATTTATTTATTTATTGTATTTTATATCATACGAGAAAATTAAAAATACACATTATCTTAAACTTGTATGTTAAAAATACTTAAAACACGATTTACATGGTAAAAATTCTCAAAATACATTTACAATTAAAATTCTCACTTGTTTTAATAGAGAAACAAGTCCATATTTTTCGGATAATTAAACTAAATGTTAGATAATTGTGTTTGAACAGATAAAATGAACCACATAATTTTTTATATTGAGGAGAAAAGGTAAAATTTTAATATGGCATCACATTTTGAAATATAAACATCATGTCTCGTAGAACTAAGATGACAACCAGGCACGGCAATTACATGTACTAAATATTCATACTTATACATGTGAATTAAATAAATACTAAATTATATCCATTAAACTATCCGTTGATATTAAAACCACTCAAACTCACCACTCGCGCCCGATAGGTACTCGCGAACGCACCACTCATCGGGTACTCGCACTGCACCACCTATTGCATACACACCAATTCACCACTCATATGTATCTATCACCCACAAAATATATAATTATAATATTAATGATAAAGTAGTTATAATTTTAGGTAATAATAAAATATAATTTTATATAAAAAATAAAAAACATGATCAATATTAGATGGGTATGCGGGTTTTTCACGGATTATTTACAGGTATTTCATGCATAAATTTTCAAGGATATATAGTTACAGTCCATGCATATACTCACAAACTACATGGATACTAAATTATATCCATGAACTTACGCGTGAATATTAAATGCCTCTCAAACTCACATCTATTAGGGTCGAGTACCCGCGAGTAAATTGAAATTCCTACATAAAATTGACCAAAATATCAAAAAATAGTTCAGCTCCACCGCTCGCAGAGAGTAATGTTAATACGTTTGCGAATGATGTGTATATACCATGTAATGTAATACTACTACATAAGCATATCAATCACTATAACTTTATTTTTTATTTATTTTATTTAATTAATATTAATACTCTAACTAATAATTTCTAATTGGAACTAAGAATTAATAATTTTAAAAAATATTATTTATTTTACGTGACATGCCACATCATTCGCGTGTGTATTAACCACGTCATGCCACGGCAAGTGATCAACTTTACAACAAAAAAAACGTACTTTTTAATGGAAAAAATATTAAATTTATGTATTAGTTATATGCACAAAATTGAATGGGATAACAAACTTGCAACCCACTATCTTTACAACGATTATTAATGTTGTGCATACCATATTAATTAATTAAGCAGATGTAACGTACGGTCACAATAGATTCTGCAGGGAAATTAAAAAAGTAAATTATTGAAAAGTAAATTATTGAGTTTTAAAAGTATTAGTGATGTATTTTAAATGTATTTTTTTTCTTTTTTTAAAAATGATCATTTTTAATGGACGATCCAATAAAAAAATATGATCACTTTTAATGCAACAAAAACAAAGGAAGTACTAAATAAAGCAATGACCATATAATTTATGGTCATACATAGGGCTGTCAAAATTTACCAAAAAAAATGGTATACCGTACTTACCGTATCGAAAAATACCGAATATAAGGTATACCGAAATTTTTGGTAAGGTATGATACCGTACCGAACTTTTAGGTAAGGTAAATGTATAATTTTTCCAAATATCGAGGTATACCGTCATATACCGTACTGCGGTATATACTGAAAAAATTGGTATATACCGTTATTTTAGTATATATCGATACATATATATATATATACATATATTTACAATATTACATGTACATATATTCGATTTGAATTATAAGAAAATTGTTTATTCATAAATTATGAATTATAATTAATAAATATGAATGACAAACTATAAAAACGTATGAGTTTATTGATAATTAAAAAGATTGAATAATAACTTATATTACACATTATCTTGAATAATAACGATAAACTAATATATATATATATATATATTGTTACATAACTAAATAATTATGATATAATTACACGATCTATTAGTTACTAAATATAATATAAGTTGTAATATATAATTAATGAAAATATATTATTATTTTTATAATATATCATACATAATTGATCAAATTAATTATAATTATATTTCTAAATCTAGTTAATTAGTTATATGAAAATACAATAATATAGTTAGTTAATATCTTGTAATTAATTATATGATAGTAGTGGTTTATCTCATAAATTATGTTATTAAAAAATAATACTTTATATTTTTTATATATTAGACCTTGTTTAAGGTGATTTTGATTATAAATAAATTCTAGTATATCGCAAAAAAAGGTATATCGAAGTAAGATAAGGTATACCGAAAGTAAATAAGTTTGATATACCGTGTAAGAAAGGTATACCGAAGTAAGGTAAAGTATACCGAAAATAAGGTAAGGTATAGGTATGTAAAAATGTCATACAGAAAGTAAGGTATACCGAACTAAGGTATACTGAAAAGTATGGTAAGGTAACGGTATGAAATTTTTCATACCGAAAGTAAAAGTGGTATAAGGTATAATAATTTTAGTAAGGTATACTGTAACGTGACACCCCTAGTCATGAAGTATGTGAGTTAGCAAAATTAAGAGAATCATGTCAACATTTTACCTTATTTAACAAATTAGACGCATTTTCTGTATGTTCATACGTTCATATTCACCAAAAATTGTAAACTTCCTATCTCATAATTTATTTATGTTAATAAGTACATTAATATCATGTTGTGCATGAATATGTATTCCCATTTCTCATAGCACTAACATCATTTTCTCTCTCCATAAAGATTGGTTGTATTTCTCATAGCACTAACACCATTTTCTCTCTCCATAAAGATTGGTTGTAGTAATTAGAGATGAAGCTTTTCCTAGGATGTAGGTCTCTAATTCGAATATGCGATTATGTAATTTAAATTTAAATAATTTAATTTTTAAATAAAGAAAAGTAATTAATCTAAGAATTATTAGCATATTTCCCTTTATGTAAGTGAGAATGAGATTCATTGTCCCATTATTTTGTTTCAGATCATGTCTCACAAATAAATTTATCATTTTAAGAAGTAATATTTATTAAAAAATAAATTTTTTTATGACATGATGAAGCACAATTAACATTTATGATCTTTTAAAAGCACTCAAGATTTAACAAAATATTTTTCTAAGTATAAGAACAACCAACTTAATTCATCATCTTTTGCACACAACTTTGTCTGCAATCAGACCACTTGTTTGATTAACCAAGATCAGTTCACTCTTGAGAGCATTACTTAAACATATCAATCTCTCTATGATCAGGAGAAGTCGATCTTGTCAATCTAAGAAAGTTTATCTTAAGCAAACTGAACCTCTAGATCTTGTTTTTCAATGCAACTAAAAAAAGTTGGTAATTAGTATATTCTCTCATTTTCATACACTAATTTAGTTCTTGTGAGACCAATAATATTAAACACAAAATTAAACTAAAGCATATAAAATTAAAATTAAAAAAATAAATAAAATATATATTTATATTTGCTTAATAAGTGACGCTTCTAAACAGAAATAAATTATTTTCCCACAATAATAAAGTTTGTATTGCTACTTATTGCAAAAATGATGAATATATTCTTCTAATTTTTCCCATTTTAAAGATACTTCTTTTTGGAAGTGAACATCCTTGGATTTGGAGGAAGACCTGAAGAGAACTTTCTTCATAAGTGATCTAAAAATACCGAGTAATAGGGACCTTTATTCCACAAGTTAAACCCTTCATTGACATAGATTCTCTATTCTCACTTTCCGCAACTAGGAAGAATACCGGAAAGAATATGAAAATAGCCCTTATGATACATAAACGAGATCAAACCCGTATTTTGCTTACTTAACCTTAGGATAAAAAGGAATCTATGCCATCGATGACCGACCTCCTCTTACATATAAATGTACATTTTGGATATCTCGATAAACTATATTGCTTTTATAAAGAAAATCGAAATTATTTTTTACATTATACAAATCATTTTTAAAATAGAATTTGTTTTGTTATCTTGAGTTTGATATAAGTTCTCATTCCTAGATAAGAGCTTGAAACATAACCATAACAAAGAGCTCCCCATACAACATGTTTACGAATGAAGTGATAGTCTATTTTAATGTGCGAGGATGACATAGGGTTCGAGTTGAAGTACTATGTATTGGAGTTTATGTGTATGCATGCACGTGCATGATAAGTTGACATCCCATGCACGTGAGGTAGCAATTGGAAGCAATTGTGGATGGCGTGTGGATGGAAGTCTCATGCACAAACTTGGTTGTTGCTGGTTGTTGCCAACGGCACTATTGTTAGGTGGTTAAGATTGAGAATCATCTAGAGTGTTAAAGCGTAGAAGAATCTTGATTGTTATTGAGATATTATCATTCTATAAATAGAGTTGTGTAGCTACGGTTTATATCATCACTTTGTAATCGTTTTCTCTACATGAATAATAGTTATACTTTCCTTTCTTCGTGTTCTTGATCTTTCCTTCAATAGCCTAGAATTCCTTTCAACACTATGTGATAGAATTTTTGAATTCGATATACTTAAGAAATTATTTATAACTTTTAATTTTTATTCTCTGATGTGTATATTTAGGAGGTGTTCCTAAGATATGATTGATTAGAATTATCCCCTTCATTGGAATTACTTTAATCACAACCTTCTAGTAGAATATTTATTAAAGAAATTATCTATTATTGAAGCATTAATTACATACTTTAGGATACTTATAAATATAATCCTAATTAATATATACTTAATTAATTTATATTATTTCTATATATCTGGGTTTATCCTAGCTTATCTCACCTGCTAATTGCCCCCTTAAATTATTGAATTCTTTTAAATTTGGAGGATGACAGGATGATATGTTTGGATTGTGGAACTTAAGTGTTTTGAATTTAATAGCATATATTTTAATTTATAATTAAATTCGAGTCGAAATATAGGAATAAACAAAGAAAAATGGGGAATAAATTGGTAAATCACTTATTGCAAGTTAATCAGTTAATCCAGCCATATTAGGTTATATTTGGTACTTAAGATATGGTACTCATTTATGATAATTACCTATTATTATTATTTGATCCATTTGAATTACATATTCGAAGTTGCGATCTTCCGACCTTCCAACACCGGGCAAGTGTCAGACTCTATACATCGTGTTACACGAATGCGTGAGTTATATCGAGTACTCAGTAAATTATAGACCGCTTCCAAATCTTCGTTTTCAAAAGGGATAACAACTATGCAAAGAAGCACTCAAGTGCACCACAAAGTCACCTTTCGTGGTCCTCTTCATATGTGTATTTAGGGGATGTTCTTCGGGTTGCCCCTGAGTGGACGATAAAGAAAGGATTTATCCCTTTCCAGACAAAAAAGAACAAGAGGAGAAGAAATCAAAATCCAACTACTTTACCCGAACAAGAGGAGGACTCTAAACAAAGAACAACATAAAAGTTTTGAGACAATCTACTAACGTTTTTACCTAACTTTTTCACAAAAATCAATTAAATCCGAATATTTTTACAATTCTCGAAATTGAGTTGACACGAACATATAAGTCATGTTATATTGTTGAATAACAAATCCATGTATCATAGTTAACACAAAGTCTCATGCCTTTGAGATAACTATAGAATAATTATCATGAGATGAGTATCGTGCAAATATGACCTTAGAGTGTAAACAAAGGTGGCGGCAACCGAATGACTTGCATGCTCAACTCAAGCCTCAATAAAGGAGTTCAACAAAGGTGTAACTGCTTTATGAAGATTATTAACTAATATTTTTGTTAATTTGCTAAGAAATTGTTACTACATAATAAAGAAAGATATGCAAGTAAGGTAATTATGTTTAGATCTATAAATAGTAGCTAGCACACTCTATTTTATTATCTTTCAATCTTTGTAAATATTTCTCTTTTAACAAAACAATTCCATTCTTCTCTTCTTTTTTTCTTATCTTTTTCTCCTTTCTTGTATCTCTTTCTTTTATTATTTAGCTATGAAAGTCTCATTCTTTTAATAGAATAGTACATGAATTAATCGAACCCAATATCCAAAATATCCAACTGAATGTAAATAGAAATGGTAAGAGATTGTTGAAATTGTCCTAATTTTGATGAAGCACGATATGGGTCAACAACAATTTTTACCAACTTAATTGCGATATGCAGTATTTATTAAATTACCAACTATAGAAACAATAATGGTAAATTATGGAGTAACATTTAAATGGTCTTATTAGCATTTATTATCACTTGCACACATATGGTTTATTGAGATATATACTTTATTCGTTAATCAAAATAGTTGACGCTTTGATTTTGCATGAGTTTTAATAATATATTTTGATTTTAATAGGAGGTGCAGTTAGTATAGTTTCATTTTCACTTGATATATTATTTTAAATTGAATTGTACGTAGTGAGTGTGGTGGATCCATTTAATAGATTGTGTTCTCTTTGACAGTTAAATCTATTCATCTAAAATAAGGATTAAGAGTATAATCATGCATGGAATGAAAGAGAATGAATTATCAAATTATGATTTAAATATAATGGAAGGATAAAAAATGAGGGATTTAAATAGTGATTATATCATGAACTCTCATTTTGGAGGGATAAATTTATCTCTTAAAATAATCACAAATTAAATGAAAAAAATTTACTGTAAAATATTCTTGTGGACGACTCAATATAGTAAAACATAAACCATTTTGATCGACTATGTGACCTTTACCATGGAGATGGTGAGATCTTGGGACCGGGACTTGGGACTTTTTCGGTCCTAACGATATTTGTGACCCCAAGTCTCAAAATTTTTATGATCGGGATCAGGATTGAGAAATTAGAAATTTTCTGGACTTGGGAGTCCCGAATCCTGATCGGGACCCTCATTTTCCCGAAATTATCTTTAAAATTTGGGAAATTTTTGGTCAATTTTGAAAAATTTGGTCTCATTCCAGACTTTCGAGACCATTTGGGATAAATTTATTCAGAATTAGGACCGAGTTTTCCAATTTCGGAATCAGGAGTCTCAAAATCTCGATCGGGACCAGGACAGAAACCAAAAAATTGGTATTCTTATAAACTCAGACTTCGGGATTTTGGGACGAATACTCGGTCCCATCCCGATTCTCAATGCTGCATCGAGATGTAGATATATGGCAGTCAACATTAACTGAAATTAAATATATGGTTATTATTGTTGTAACAACTAATATTCTTATTATGCATTAATCGAACAACGACAATAATGATACCCACAATAATAAATAATAATATAGTAATATGATACAACGAATGGGCTACGAATGTTGAGGCAATTAAAAAGAGAGTATAGGAGCATGACTGCATAACAAATTAATTAATGTGGAAGATATGAAAGTGCACGTAGCTTTCAACCTATATTTTAAAATATGACGTCAAAATGGATGGGTTAAAATTATTATAATAATGGCCACCAACAAAATCGTGCTAGCCCATCATTGCTTTCATCCAAATGAATAGCTAAGCTACATTACATATTCATTTACTTCCATTTCAAACATATACATATTTTTGTATGTACGTATATATAATATAGGGAAAAAGACGGGCCGGTCCATTATGACCAAATGTTGGGCAAAAAAAACCATCAAAAAAATTTATTATTGTAGAGGCCCAAATTACAAGTGAATGGACAAAAAAGTACTCCCTCCTTCTTCCCCATCTCTCTCTCTCACTCAGTCGCACCCTCTAGAATGGAAACTCCCAAATCACTCAAAAAATTTCTTCCCCCCTCTCTCTCTCTCACTCAGCCGCACCCTCTCTCGGTATCTCATTCACTGCCGCCTTCTCTTTCCCTCCAGTCCGCCGCCGCTGGACATGCTATCCGGCCACCGCAGCCTCGTCGCCGCACACGCTGCGACAGATCTGCCCCTGCCCTCTATTGCGCAGATCTGCCCCTGCCCTCTAATATGTATATGTTTGTTGTAGGCGAGGAGAAATCCCATAGAAATCTCCTTCAACTTGAGGTTTCTCAATTACAAGCAGCAACGCAAGCAGATTTCATTCATTAATTGGGTGATAATGGTTTTAGCACAGAATTTAGTCGCAAGCTTTCTTCAATGGTGCATTTAATGCAGTGGTTCATTACTTATGTGCTGATGGTTCATTATGTCTGATGTAATGGTTCATGTCATCAAGCTAGATGGTTCATTACCTCTGTATTGATAGTTCACTATGTCTGATGTAATGGTTCATGACATCAAGCTAGATGGTTCATTACATCTGTTCTTATGGTTCACAATGTCTGATGTAATGGTTCATGTCATCAAGCTAGATGGTTTATTACCTCTGTTCTTATGGTTAACAATGTCTGATGTAATGGTTCATGTTATCAAGCTAGATGGTTCATTACCTCTACTGATGGTTCATTATGCATCTCTCTCTCTCTCTTTCTCTCTCTCCCTCTGCCACCACCCTTTGCCTCGTTGCCGTTGCCGCCGGTCGCCACCACCGGCCGCCGGTCACCGGCAGCAGCTGCTGGTAGCCGGTCGCCGGATTCCGCCGCCGGTCACCGGCCGCCGGCAGCAGCAGTTGGCCGCCGGAGACCGGCGCCGGATTCCGCCGCCGCCATCGCTGCCACCACCTGTATGTCACCACACCCTTAAAAAAATAATTAATTAGTTAATAAAAAATTAAAAAATATAATTAATAAACTAAGGTTAGAAACATGAAACCACTTCAATATTTTGGGTTTTATTGAACAAAAGTGCATTTGACTGGACCTACTTAACAATGAGAAAAAATGGTGGTTTTTTTGGACTACAAGTTCACCAAGGTGGATCTTAGAGACCATTTCCCTATAATATATGTATGCAGAGACGGAGACGGGGAGGCATGGCAGCCTCAAAATTTCGATTTTTGTATATATATATAGGTTCCGTTCAGTTTAGTCGAGATTATTCGAAATTGTGTTGGGTCTAGATTAATTGTGTTATATAAGGTAAACTAAGACTCACAACCCATCTATGTGATATTGTCTCGAGATTAAATTTCGAGCATAAACTTCTGAACCGAACAACTCATAAAACCAATCTTGAAACTCAATTATGCCAACCAAACACCTCATAGTTTATTAGTTTATTTTTCGAAACAAAACTTTTTATTAAGTTACGAATTAAGGCTCTTAATTCGTAATTTAGGTATTATTATATATAAATATGTTAACTTTGTTAAATTAATATTATAGATTTCAGCTCCATCAACATATGACTTGCAATTGAAAGTTAATTTTTATTTTATTTTTTGCAAGCTGCAACCCTGCAATGAAGTATAAAACACTTCATTTTATTTTTCAATGATAACAAGAAAATGTTCATCAAGTTTTCCTGATTGTAGATAAGAATTGTAGAAAGTTTATACCAACTTGGTATAAGAAATTTCCTAATTAGTTGAAATATTTGTCTACAAAAAATGTTGCATATTGTTTTCATTGTTTTATTTTCATATAATTTTATAATTTTGATATTGAGAAAGTTCGCCCCCTCTTAATAAAATTTCTGGCTCTCTGTCCCTGTATGTATGTGTGTGAGAGAAGATTACTTTGTGTCTAATTCTTCATATAAAGATGAATATTTGTGCAGAAATATGAAATAATCAGGACATCGGACATTTATGTTTGTTAGAAATGCTGGATCATATGGGAAGAAATGCATAAAACTACCTTGTGTTTTCAAAAAATACAGTAAACACCATTGTGTTTATTAAATTGTATGAGATACTCATGTGTTAATAAAAATCATTTACACTTGTTCATCTACCTAACACCGTTAAAAAATGTATAAAATTATTCATTTACCCTTCTTACATAATTCTTTATATTGAACAATGTATTTTCAAATTAGAGATTTCTCAATTCTCCTTTTTAGAATTTTTGGGTTCTTTACATTAAAATTGTTATAAATAATTACTATATGTGGACATTACTTATTATTGTATAGATTAGGGTTTCTATTATTTTCACTTTGTTGTATATATATTTGGGAACCCTACTCTATAAAGAGAAGATATATGAATAAAAATACATTTCGGCCGCTTCTCGCTTCTTTTACAGTTTTCTTCTTTGTTTCCTATTATATTCTTTCTTCAGTTACTTTGTTCAATCAATAAAGGAATCAAACCATATTACAAAACGTTATCAGCACGAACAAATTTAACTTAAATTGAAAAGTTGAGTATTAAATCGTCGCTCTATCAAAACAAATAACTTCGTGTTGTGTATATTGCTAATGTTAGTCACCCAAACGTCAGATATTAAATTCTCATATAATTTGATTTTGGACTGGTATAATGATATGAAACATGTCCCCACTATTTTCCTATAAGTAACAATATAATGTGTTGCACAAATGAGCTCCAATAGAGCAATGACATATGTGTATACTCAATTTTCTCCTCACAATTATATTTAGAAATATATTGAAAATATTGAAAATCTTATGTTTAGATTGTTTAATTGAGGGGGACGATAATTTATTTATAATCTTGAAGATTAGGTCATGAAGACCATATAAATAATCCCGAAGATTATGTCATGAAGACCATTGATTGTACTCTTTTTCCCTTGCTAAATTTTTCTCACGAGGTTTTCTTAGTTAAGGTTTTTAATGAGGCAACATGTGCAATACACATATATATTGTATGTCAACACTCTATCTTCTATATCGAAATATATTCATAATAATTGAATGTGTATATTTGGAAGATTATACTCTTCAGGAGGAGCGAATATTCAGAAAGAAGTTTGAAAATTAGACCTGAATGTTCAGAAAGAGTGTTATAAATAATTAATATATGTGGTCATTACTTATTATTGTAATTAGGGTTTCTACTATTTTCACTATGTTGTATATATATTTGGGAATTCTACCATATAAAGAGAAGATACATGAATAAAAATACAGTTATGCCGCTTCTCGCTTCTTTTAAAATTTTCTTCTTTGTTTCCTATTGTATTCTTTCTTCAGTTACTTTGTTCAATTAATGAAGGAATCAATCCATATTACAAAAAAATGACATTTCTTTTCTCATGGAATTAAATCATAAAAATTGATTTGTGTTTGATTGTATCTCAAGCGAGAGTAAAACTTTATTACTATAGTGGTTCTTTATCTTTTGAAACCTAGTGGAAAGTCTCATTATGTCAATTAATATTTACGATATTAAGAATTGAAATGCTCGTGAATTATTAAAATTTTATTTTCGTTAAATTAGCAATATTTTTCATAGTAAAAGAATCATTCTCCCATCTTTTTGAGTGAGTGGTGTTTTTTTTTTGTATTCCAAACTCCAATAAACAATTGCGTATTAGGATTGTACACAAATCAAATATTTTGGTTCGATTCAAAATTTGATGATTCAAATTCAAAATTCGATGATTCAAATTCAAAATTCGATTTTTTCAAAAAAAAAAAAAAATTCAAAATTCGATGATTCGAAAATAAATACAAATTATTTTTTAGATTGAATTATTATTTAAATAAAAATTGAATATTATGATATTTGAACCGATATTTATGATTAAGTATGTATATATATATATATATAACATATTTATATATTTATATGATGGTTATATACATAAATATATAATTAGTAAATCTATTTTTTATATCAAAAATATTTTATAAATTAATTTTCACCCTTTTATAAGTGTAAAATTTCGAATCAAATTGAATTTTGAATTAAAATTTTAGAATATTATTATTTAATAAAATAAAAAAAATCAAATTGAATCAAATAATTCGAATATTCACATCGTATCAAATACAAATAATTATTTAATATACAAATACAAATTGAATATTATGTTATTCATTTCGATTCGATTCATGTACAATTTTATTGTATATTCTATCTTTAATTCACCGTGAATCAAAAATAAAAGAAGCAATATTAGCTTAATTTGTATGATTATATTGTAATTAATTTAACAAAATGAACACAATGATGGCAAATAATGTTTTATGTGTTTGTGGTTGGATAAGGGTATTTATGTCAATCCAGACCTATTAAAACAATGAAGAAGTACATGATTCACATTTTCTGTTAAAGTTAATGAGCTCGGTTTTTTATGCAAATTTTTTAATAACACATGAGTATCCCATCCAACTAATAAACACAAAGGTGTTTGGTGCATATTTTTAAAAACACAAGATAGTTTTATGTATTTTTCCCGATCATCTGTATTAGACATAATTTAATGTGTACGTAGAAAATTAAGCTCAATTTAGTTTCGTTCAACAGGTAAAAAATGAGTTTGAGTTCGGTTCGTTTATTACTAGATTTAATAGTAAATTAACACTCGAGTTAGTTCGTTAAATATTCGAGTTCAAACTCGTTAAAAAACTCATTTATTAAATTATTTGAATTAATATATATTTTTATGTTAATTTGACAAATTCGTGAACTAGTTCGTATATAAAGTTTGCGTATTATTTGAAGTCCGACTAGCTCGTTTTAGAAGTTCGTGAACAAACTCATTAAAAAAAATTGTGAACGTAACTATTCGACACTCGACTCATTAAAATTATATTCAAATAAGTTCGCGAACTTTTCGAACTAAATACCATTAGACTCGAGTTAGGATCGAAAAATAATTCGAGCTCAATTCGAGACTTATTTCAGTTTGTTTTAGTGGAGGAACAAATTTTGAACGAACTTTTATCAAGCCGAGTTACGAATAGTTCACGAATAATTTGATTTTCTTACACATCTATATGATATGTTACATTAATCGCAAACATATTAAATATATCTATCCACGGAATATTTTTTATTATATTTGTATAATCTAATTTAGACCTGAATACATTATTATAGTTATAAATAAAAATTACTAGGTTTCTATGTAAAAGGATTAGGATCATAAAAACTGGAAATATTATTATTGTTATATTTTTAAATTACTATCCTTTAAATTAAAGAATCGTAATCATAAAAAACCGTTAAAACACCTTCCGTATAATTATTTCCCACAAATCCACTTGAAAAAAGAAGGTTTTCAATACATTATAATAGAACTGTTTAGTTATTGACGACTGACATAATTTAACGTAATTGATATTACATGTCACATAGATAAATAATAAAAAATAATTAATTTTTATTTTTTGATTATAATTTATTATTTATACTATAATTTAATAGTGTTAATTGTGAAAACTACCCATTTTGATAATATGAAAATGAAAATTGCTCAAGTTGTAAAATATACATGAAAATGCCCAAAAGTATCAAAATACCTCATATTTTACGTCAAAATAAATGCATTCAACCTAAAATACAAAGATTCTCTCAAAATTGACGCATTCAACCTGACAACATTTCATTGTTAACTACACTCACTACCTTTCTCAATGACCAGAATTTCACAAGACTCGAACAAATTATATATTTTCTACGTTCTAAAAATAATCTGGTCGTCGAAAAAGAAATCAAGAAATTTCTATCGTAACAATAGTTTTCCACGATTAGATTTTTCATAGTAACGACCGAATTTTTACTTTGTTTTTTTTTTTTTTTGTAAATTTCAATTTGTCAATACAAGCATTCCGGTAGTGTAACTTCAACTTAAAAGAAATCATATCGCTAGTTTAACATCCTGTACCAAATGACGACCATAATTTAGTGAGTTACGACCATATTTTTAAAATTCTTATTCTATAAGTTTAAATTTATTGATACAAGCACGAATTCTAAAAATTTGGTCATTTAATGCATTCGTTATAACAATTTTATATCGATTGAAACATCTCGTATGAATGAACGACCAAAATTTACGTTTCCTTCGATAAAAGGTAAGGTTATTTTTGTCTCTTCACCCATTTTGAGTAGTTTTCATAAAGTTTTTACAATATGAGTATTTTTTATTTTGTACTTATGTATATGGGCACTTTTAATTTTCATCCAATTTAATATTCATTTATATAAAATAAAATTAAAAAAAACTTCAAATTATAGGAACTCGTATACTTATTTCACATTGTTACATCTTAACTTAGGAAACAATCATATACTACATGTTAAATATACGCAATCAAGGTGGATTGCACCTATATTGTAAATTTGTAACAAAAACCATTGTTTATAGGGTGAATGATCAAAACTACCCTATTATGTAAAAGTTATCCTAAAAATACCCACATTGTAAAAGTTACTCTAAAAATACCCAAAATGATTAAAATGACCTTACTACCTAACACACATTTCTCGGTCAACTGTCCAGGCCGTCAGTGGGTCCCATGCGTCAGCTCCTGCAGCAGCTTTATTCCCCTCCTGCGTCAGCCCCAGCCCAGCCAGCCCATGTGTCGCCAATGCATGTCTCGGTCAAATAGGCACTGATTATTAGAAGGAAAGTGAGATAAATAAGTGTATAAAGAGAGAGTGAAAGAGTTTTGTACATAATTCACCCTTGTAGCCGGGTTTTATGTACAAAGTGTTCTCCTCTCCAGGTAATTGCTTTCTCCAGTGTTCACGCTACCTTTATTTTATTTTTTTTAAATTCTCCAGGTAATTGCTTTCTTTATTTTATGTACAAAGTGTTCTAATTCTGTTTTATTAATTTCTAATTGTCTTTTATTAATTTCAAATTCTGCTTTCTTTACGCTGCCTTTTAATTTTAAATAATTGACCTAATTTTTTCAATTTATTGTGTCTCCAGATTTTGTTCGCCGGGTTATTAAGTTCCAAAGTGAAGTTTTTCGAAAAAATTGTTCAAATTCAACGAGGTTTGCAAAATTGTTAATTATAATTGTTAAAAATATTAATTTCATATTTTTTGTTTTAAAACTTAAGTTTGATTTAATTATTTAGGCCAGAGAAGCGGGAGAGCAACGACTTATTTGGTTTACTTTACGTGGAAAATAATGGCACAAGAGGTAATTTTTAAAAAATGTTAAATACATGTTTAGTGTCTATTATCATGTTATTTGTTTATATGTGATTATCATGTTAATATATGTCTTAGTTTTTTCGTTACCAGCCCTAGTGTTGTATTTTCTGATTACTTGTATCAGAACCGATGAAAACTTGGAAAGAAGAAAGTCTTGTGAAGAATGTTGTACTGTACCATCTAGTTACAGAACTCCTATATAAGGTCTTATAATACAACACATAGTTCTCTACGTATTCTTTACATTTGTAGTTGAAAATTTTGGAGGCAAATTAATTAATTGAACACATTCACCATATAGTTGTAATTTTTGTCGATATGCTCAAATAATTTTATGAAAAATGAAATTTTGGAGCACTTAGAAATCTTTGGCTACTTAATTTTTATAATTTTGATAGAGAATAATTTTTTTAACAAAGTTGAATAAGATTTTTTAAATTCATGTCTTCAATATAAAGCAAATGAGAGTGAACATACGTGCATATCATTTTCTAAGCATAAATTATAAGCTTGAACAAATTATATGTGTGCAAAATTATAAGCTTTAACAAATTAGATGTGTGCAAAAATTAAAAAAATAAAATTGGGCATAGTTATAATAACTAATATGATGAAAAACATAATAAAATATATAAATTATAAAAGTTATATGATAATTATGTGAAAAAGTGTTAAAAACAGGTGCAAATTCAAAAACCCGGACGGTTCATGTGGACGACCCAAACCGACCGGGTTTTAATACATCACGTCCGGGTTTTATGAAATCGCGTCCGGGTTTTTGAAAAAAAAATAAAAACATTTAATATATAATATTTATATTTATAATTATAGGTTCTACAATTTTTGTAAACAAGAAAATAATATCAAACCAATTTTGTAAGTGTAGATTTGATTAAGTGATGATTAATTGAGTAGTTGTTTATTAAATTTTGTTTATTCCATCATTAACTGAGTAGTTGTTTATTTCATCATTAATTGATTTAATTTTATGAATAACTAATAATAGATCCCGTATTTGAGACCTGAGCTTGTGGACACGTCTTTAGTAGCGAGCACGTACTATAAGGAATCGATATTAGAAACAATTTCCAAGACATTAAGTCATGTAGGAGGTGAGCCTCTATTGCAGCGGTTTATGGATGGATGTTTCGGTCATTTTGTTGACTGGAGATCGGGACAGAAGTGTTCCGGCGCGCTTTCGTATTTGGTGGCGCGAATGGTGGAGCCTGACGAGGATGATGACGAAGGTTTATTCTTCGTTGTGAACGGAGGTCGGTACCGTTTCGGTGTAGAGGAATACTGCTTGATTAGCGGTCTTCGCTTTGGCCATTTCGATTTCAACACACGCCCTACATATGACTTAGGGCAGGTCGAGCTTTATAATGTATTTTGCGGCAGATCCTCCGCGACAGGAGGAGCTGTACTAAAGACTTTCACGAACCTCTCGGTTGAAGATCCTGACGGTGATTTATACCTTAAGGCGGCCCACATGCTCTTTGCTACCTTATTTTTACGTGGGGCTGATTCGACAGTCAGGATCGACTTGTGGATGTGGTTGCTAGCAGACAATCTAGCCGCGTTCAGCCTATTCCCGTGGGGGGCTATATCCTTTCTTTGGATGCGGCATTATTTGAACAACATAAATTGGAATAATGTGAAGTACAATCTGTACGGGCCGTCATGGGCACTGTACGTCTGGATGCTCGAGGTATTTCCATGGATGAGCCAGACATTTGGACGATTGCGTGATGTGGAGATTCAGCCCAGATGTTGTCGTTGGAGGTTCATTTCCAGGATTCCAATTGACGTCATATACCGTATGCTTCATATGGAAGAGGTAAATTTTAATATTTATGAATATGAATTAATTTAATATCAAATAAACGAATTAAAATTAACATTCTAATTTCTTTTCTATTGCAGAGTGAGGTGACTGTGATGACTGCCAGCGTTGATGAGCAGTTATCATGGTATTATCAGTCACTGTTGAGTATGGATCGGCGGGAGGTGTTGAATATCTTGTGGGTACCGCCGTATAATGCATTGAGACAGGGGATTCAGCCGCCACGACGCGCACATCAGACAGACAATGCTGAGGTAGTTCATGTTGACCCACCGGTGACACGTGCACGGAGGGAGATCCCATCACCTCATGTTCGTCCAGATCGAAGCGGGCCTTCTTCCTCAACTCATAGGCGCCGAGACGATGAGAAACGGGTTAGGCCGCCGTCATCCTCCTCTTCTAG
The DNA here is from genome assembly GCA_026898415.1 of Leonotis leonurus. NCBI lineage: Eukaryota > Viridiplantae > Streptophyta > Magnoliopsida > Lamiales > Lamiaceae > Leonotis > Leonotis leonurus. Next base: position 934,341 of record JAPKLX010000039.1, read on the forward strand.
TAGTAGCTCTGGCGGGAATAGAGACGGTCACGGATCGCACACGATTACCCCTGATCAGATGGAGCGGATTGTTGAGTCGGCCGCAGAAAGGGCGGTTGAGAAATCACACAAGAAGTTATTGCCGATTCTGAAGAAGTGGTTCGACGAGTTCAAAGACTCATTTCGATGTTCTGGATCACGACATAGTCCGGCCTATTCTCCACATCGTAGGCCATCACCTGCTCCAGTTCCATCTCCTCCGAGAGATCCATCTCCTTCGAGAGATCCATCTCCTCCGAGAGCTCCACCGGCGTCATCCCCTCCAAGAGAGCCAGAGCACAGTTCATATTCTGGAGCCCGTCATTCCGTGCACGAGATCGGACATTCTTCAGCGTTCGGCGACCATTTCGATATGCCGCGATCATCGGCTTTCGAGCGCACCGAGAGGTCGGATAGTGACGTTGAGGAGATATTTCCTATACAGGCCACACCTCTTTCAGTGGTAAATCCGCCTCAGCTTTATGTCCGGGTCAGCATTATGATCAGATGCCTGCAAGACCTGCTCGCACTCGTGTGGAGGCCGCAGTTTTACAGAGTCCGTACACTGCTGAGCGTAGAACCGATGGGTTACCTCCCATTCCTCGGGATCTTCAATTGAGATATCTCAATTTTCTTGCACAAGGATCGAACGCACAAGCACGGATTCCTGAGACCGGGTATGTTATGGAGGCTCTTCAATTCAACAACATACAGAACATGTTTATGCATTTAGAGGCTTAGGTATGTAATATTAATTGTTATTTACAGCACACACAACCATCAGTTAATTACTACTAATTCTATTTGAAATGTGTTTCATGTAGTATTTGGATCTGTATCTCTTCTATCTGAGGCGTAGGTTGAATGCTCGGGAGGGTGTGTCTGTGGGTGTTTCAGCGAGAAACACCATCCTTGTGACCTCTGATTTTTTTGTAAGCTTTGATTATAATTAATTCACATGTTATATTATTTTCTTACTTATAATTTCTAATTATATTAATGTGTGTGCAGGTGAGCTTACTGAACACCTACCGCCACTTGAAGTACACTAACGTTCAAAGTGTGCGAAATCCACCTGAACGACGTAACGTGATTGAGAACTATACGATGCCTGACTACTTGACGGGCTACGTGACATGTGTGAATCAGGCGGCATCATCAGTGCCTTGGTGAGGAGCTGCTGATGTAAGTATTTTATATTTCTACATTTCTAATTTAATATGCCGTTATTTAATAATATATTTTTTTGTGCACAGATTATCATACCCTGTTGTTTGGAGCGTCAGTGGGTCGTTGTTAGAGTTTGCTTGATTGATTGGATAACATATCTCTATGACTAATCCTGGTATACGAGCTCAGAGAGTGCACAAATGGCGAGGATCGAGCAGCTCTCGTGTATCACGGACATGTTTTGGAAGCTGTTGCTCGATGCAGGGTTTTGGTATCAGAATACTGCAGTTCCCCGTAGAACCGACCCCCTGCAATTTTGTGTGTTGCCGAAGAACAGACAGTTCAAGCAGGGTAAACAAAACAACCACTTGCTTAACAGCGGCCCGCTAGCACTGATGGCGATCGAGTGATTCATCAATGGCAAACCGAAGCTCCCATATGCTCAATCCAAAGTTCCTGAATTTCGAAACCATATAGCGATTATGTCTTTCTCTATTTGTGACGAACTATAGGATCGTTTTAATGTAATTACTAAATGTTTTTCCTATTTGAAATTTAAACTTATTCTTATTATTAGTATCATATTATTAAGTTACAAGCATCGTACATTACATTATAGAAAAAATAGATTACATAAGGATTCAACAAGCATATTACATTACTGAATTTGACTCAACCTCGTCAACGAGTACCAAACATTACATTACATTAAACAAGTTGCGAACATTACATTACTAAAAAAATCATTCTGAATTTGACTCAACCTCGTCAACTAGAAGCGGACATTTTGGGCGCCTATGACCAAATTGACGACAATTACTGCATTTTCTTCGACGAGGCACACTACTCTCCGCTTCACCAGTTTGTGGACGTGCTCTCTCACCACCTGCTCGAGCTCTAGTCATCCTAGGTCTACCCGGCAATCGGATAACAACCGGAGGTAAAACAACTCTTGTAGCTATTCCAACTGGAAGCATCCAATTATCTCGATGAGGCACGGTCATAATGGAGCCAGCATATGTTTGAATTAGTGCTTCTCGGGTGTAATAATGACTCACATATCCAGATACAGGTTCTGAATTTTTTCTGTATTAATAATGAATAAAAAAATTAATTATTTGTAATGAACTAGAAAAAATTTAAAATCAATTGTTCAAGTAAACTACATACCTAATTGCAGCGATGGCATGTGAACACGGAATACCGTCCATTTGAAACTCTCGGCACGTGCAAGTCCTAGATGCAAGATCGACCATATGAGGTTGTGGATTGTTCATTATGAAAACACTGTACACCTCATCCCTGACATGTTGTGCAGTGTATGTCCTTGATTTCTCCCGTTGTATTTCGAGCTTCAAAGATGCTTGTTCAGTAAAAATATCTTGAATACGCACAGCCGCTGTCTTCCTTTTTCTGAACCATTCCTCGATAGCTATCCTTATTGATTCAAGCATGGAACATATCGGCAATCTACGAGCCCATAACAATCTGTTGTTCAATGACTCTGCAGCGTTAGACGTAAGCGTGCTATAACGACTAACGGGACACTGTGAACGAGCCCACTTCTCAGGACCTACACGCAGTAACTTTTCGTACGCCTCTCGTTTAGCAGCAACAATTTGGGACATTCTTTTTTGAAATTCTACTGGACGATATGTACATGCTGCTCTCTGATACAACGATATGATATGCTTTCCCCATTGTTTCATCTTTCCCATGAGATGAAAGTAGCACAAACCGTGAGTTGCCTCCGGAAATACTATCTGTATAGCATTTGCTATGGACTTGTGGGCATCTGATACTATTAATGTTTGCGGTGGACAACCGTATGCACTTCTGAGACGCTGCAGAAACCAAGTCCAACTCACGTCGTTCTCTATTGGACCAACACCATATGCCAGAGGGTAAACACCCTTGTTTCCATCTTTTGTCACTGCTACGAACAATATGCCCTTGTTCCTACCTTTTAAGTGCGTCCCATCCACAACTATGACGGGCCTCATCAATAATGGAAATGCGAGACGAGATGCTCCGAGCGCAACAAACACATGATGGAATCTATCGTCATAACCGACATCTAAATCAGTGATCGTTCCCGGATTTGTTCTCTCAAGCATGTAAAGGTACCGTGGCAACATCTGAAATGACTCATCATACCCACCATAGATCATCTCGATAGCCATTTGTCGTGCTCGCAGCGCCAATTTGTATTTAATATGAATTCCGAACTCTTCTTGCAACTCTTGTATCATCCCCTTCGGTTTAATTATCTGAAAATCACGATGAATCTTCTTCGCAAAGTACGTAGCCACAATCTTTGAGTGAACTCTTGTTGGAGGAACGTAGTCAAATGCCATGATGCACGTATGCTTATCAGTAAACTTATGGACTCTCCAAGACTGATTTGTAGCATCATCTGATCCAGATGCACGGAGCTCAAAAGTGCATTTCTTCTCAGGAAGTGAACAAATAAGCACTAATCGAGTATTATCAGACTTATATGTTCGATATTGCACGCCTCGTTGCATGTGCCACATGCCGACAGCAACTATCAATTGATCCTTCGTGTCGTATATGGCTCCTTTCTCTAAATCTGATAATTGGCTTAGGTCTTCTTCATATGCCACGAGTGAAGCTCTATCAGTCAACGGAATCACATGCACCAACCAATTTTCCAATTCATCTGGATCCAATTCCTCTTCTTCATCAACCTGCAAGTTTGGCGTTGGATGCACCATTTCTATCAATCTAGCAAAACCACCATGTTGTCGTATCCATGCAGCACAATCAGCAAAAGTAAACTTTCTTATATTCTCCTCGGAATCTGTATCTGATGCATCAGGTTCTGACGCTGCCGAATTAATTTCGTCGATGTCATCATCTTCACAATCTCTATGCACCGAACCAGACGGAGCATCATCTTCATTCACAGGAGCTCGTACAGGAGATTGCGGCCATGCCCGCCATGAACCAGGCGGAACTTCTTCGATATTAATGTCACCAAACCAATCTGCTACCGCCGTCTGATTAACAAACTCACCTCCATCTTCATTTTGAGTACTATAGTGCTGCGTATTATAGGCCGAAGTCCCCATGAAATCCGAACCTCTACTCGAGGATCCCACATCATGTGTCTCGTTAGTAATATCCACATACACCACTGGACTCCACTCATCGCGAATCAAAAGATTGAAAGAATCATCATTACAAATGCGACGTTTACTACCATCATACGAAGATATCCGGTAAATCTCAAAATTTGTACTCATTCCAATATCATGCAGCATATGTCGTATATTGTACCTCAAATCTTCATTCCGAGCAGGGTCTATGGTAACAGGAGTGGACCATTCGTTACCGCCAACGTACACATTGTCTTCCCAAAATCCATTGTACCTTACGTTTATGTACTTCCATCCGTCCATCTGAACAATAAATTATATATTTTGAATCAGAATATAATCAAAATACCAATAAAAAAAAAACAAAATTATATTAAAACAAAATTAAATTGACAATGATTACATCAAATAATTTGAAGATGTGTACGTGTTACTAATTTAAAAAGTTGTTTGTTTCAAAAAAATATATAAAATTCACACTTACACATCTTTTATACTTATTTAACACGGAAAATATACTAAATCTACATTATATTATTTAATACATTAAAATAATGACATAAAAAAAATTAATAAAACCCGGACGTTTAAAACGTAAACCCGGACGTGTTCTTCATAAACCCGGTCGGTTTTCGTACAACATACGAACCGTCCGGGTTTTCATTATTTTCTAGCTATTTTCATTTTTTTTAATAAATTAACTATCCTATATTTATTTAACAACATGTGTAATAAATTCAACACTAAACATATACTTATCGTACACAAATAACATTAATTAATTAAATAATAATGAACATGTACTTATATAAATCACATATAAATCATAATTAACATGTACTTATATAAATCACATATAAATCATAATTAACAAATAAAATAAATAGCACTAAATAATTAAATCAAACTCATGTTTAAAAACTAATTTAGAAAGTTGTTTGTTTCAAAAAAATATATAAAATTCACACTTACACATCTTTTATACTTATTTAACACGGAAAATATACTAAATCTACATTATATTATTTAATACATTAAAATAATGACATAAAAAAAATAATAAAACCCGGACGTTTAAAACGTAAACCCGGTCGGTTTTCGTACAACATACGAACCGTCCGGGTTTTCATTATTTTCTAGCTATTTTTATTTTTTTTAATAAATTAACTATACTATATTTATTTAACAACATGCGTAATAAATTAAACACTAAACATATACTTATCGTACACAAATAACATTAATTAATTAAATAATAATGAACATGTACTTATATAAATCACATATAAATCATAATTAACATGTACTTCTATAAATCACATATAAATCATAATTAACAAATAAAATAAATAGCACTAAATAATTAAATCAAACTCAAGTTTAAAAACAATTAAAATTATATTTATATTTTTTCGTTCACCTCGTTAGATTTGAATAAAAATGAAATTAAAATTATAAATGAAATGTTTAAATAATTAAATCATACCTCGTTGGATTTCAACAATTTCTTTCGTTCGAAAACCTTCCTCCACCTTGAAAACATGTCGACAAACAACTCCTCTCAAAGTTGATAATCTGCCAAAATAACAAAAATTAATGATATAAATTAGCAAGAAAAAATCTCTATAAATTAGCAAGGAAAAAAGGCGAAAAAAAATTAAATAAATTAAACATACAAATTGCGAAAATAATATTGCAACTACTAAACTAAAGAAATTACTGAAAAAATTAAACAAACTAATGCAATTACCTGGTCACAATTAAACCCGGTACAACACTTTCAATTCACCTCTCTCCCTCATATCTCTCTTTTAATTAAACCCAGTACAACACTTCTTCGGTGCCTCTCTCCCTCTTTTTATATACAACTCTCTCTCTCCACTATTGTGCATGTGAATGTTACTTTATAGGTTACTTTATAGGGTTATTTTATAGGAAGCATTTCCGAGGGAATCTCTCTCCACTATTGTGCATGCACAATAGCTTTTAGGGTTAGACCGAGACATTGTATTTTGGGTTGACCGAGACATGTGTGTTAGGTAGTAAGGTCATTTTAGTCATTTTAAGTATTTTTAGGGTAACTTTTACAATGTGGGTATTTTTAGGATAACTTTTACATAATAGGGTAGTTTTGATCATTTACCCTTGTTTATAAAAGGAAGATAATTATATATAGACAAATACTACATCATCATATTCTCATCATTTGTTTTTATGTCCTAATCCATTACTTTGTGTGTGTATAAATAAATGATAGAAAATTTGAAGCGCCAAAAAGCATGTGCAAACAATATTTTGTAACTATAGTATAAAAATATATACAAATTAAAAGCAAAAGACAAAAAAAATATGTATTCGTGATGTTTTTAGAAATGGTTATGTATGTATGTTGGCTTAGTGATACAATGTCTCAAAAAATTTGAATTTGAAATTTTTGTAATGCGATTATATAATTTAAATTTAATAAAAAAATTAATATTAAAGATAACCCTCCTAAAACATTATTAAGCAAATTAATTAACTAAAATTTCCAACCGTCCATGGTTCTCTATTGGATTAAGGGTCCACTTCCAATGTGACATTGATTGAATTAAAATATATGAAAATTAGGGAAATTCCCAAAGTTTTGGTGCAAATAAATGGGGCCTATATGAATTTGTATATATCTAGTGGATGTGCAATTGGGCTTATAAGGTGACATATGTTGATAGTGATGTAAAAAGGTTTTATTTACATTAACATTACTATATTATCATCATTGCTATAGTAAAAGTGGCTGCATATAATATACTTTGTTATTATTGCAGTTTGTAATCATGGGTTCTCATCATATTTGTATTTACCTTTTTTCACTTTCTCATAACCTATATCAAATAATATGATGACATCATATATGGCATGTGACAAGTCTGAAGCCGATGTTCCAACACCAAATGCTACGGTGTTGAAATAATCCACGTCATATTTTAATAAAAAGGTACATGTACACCAAATCGATACAGTTGGATAGATAGAGAATACTTAGAGGTGTGAGACAACTCTCTTTAAGAAACTCGGCAAAATAACCTTGTAACCTTGAGAGAAAGGGTGTCTCCTCACAAAAGGGATCACAATGACCAGACTCGAGCGACTATTTACCAAAAACACAGATCTTTGCAAAATTGTAAGATCATGTATAGGAGCAGAAGCCTGGTTAATGCTAGAAGGTCAAGGCGTTGGTAAAGCATTATCTTCGATCATATATTAGAAATCTTATATAGCATGTACTAATAATTAATAGATTATGAGTGCATGAGTTCAGAGTCACGAAAATTAGAAACTATTATTGATCCTTACTAAAAGAAAAACAAATTTTTTTTTATATAGCATGTACTAATAATAATCAAATAAAAATTAGTGACATCATAGAAAATGAAGCATCCCAATCCATTATTTTCTATGGTGGTAGTAAAGTAGCTTTGAGAAAACTAAGTTTTTAATATAAGGAACAAATGCATTAGACTTATAGAGTATAATTGCTTTATAAAAGTTATTTGTTGGGAATTAATCATAGTCCATATGTTATAAACTCTAGAGTCTAGACAAAATGTGAAGATAATGGGAATATATTCAGTCGTATCATTAGAGAAAAATGTATCATTTATTGTGTCTTTTATTTTAGCTTTTTTTTGTCCTTTTTTATTGATTGATGAATATATTGAATTTTAAATAGTTTGTCCCTTTTTTCTTGATAGGTGACGAAGGTATTTTTTTTTAATTGTAATTATATTAAATTTAAATTATATGATCGTGTCACAAGTGTTTTAAACTTGAAATTATTTGATTTCATGCATTAATATGCTATCGATAGACCAACACACGTATACGAGTGGAAGGTATATATTTTCGATGTTGTATAGATTTCATCGTTTTAAATTCTCTCAAACAATGTTGCCAACATTTCTTATCATTTGATTACTATTTTATAACCGATAGATCATATTTCATCCATCCCGCTAAACACGATTATTTCTTTTGTCATCGTAAATTAAGGAGTAATATAAAAGTTGAAAATGTAATGAAATTCACACATTTTAAATAGTTACTTTACGCTATTTTTGAAAATATTTTGTCAATATTAATTATTTTTAACATTATATATTGAAAAATCTTAACTAACCATATATCATTATATTGGGATATCATTGACATTGAAACAAAATTAAAGAGGATAAGAGGGTCTGCTTGTTTCTTCCATTGACTGTGGAAAATGAACTATTTCAGATTTTTTTTTCATAATGACGTTTTATAGGGATTTTAATCTGATTAAACTCTTACAAATGAAATTATGAATTTTTAAAATTTTATAATTGAATTATCCTTTTTTTTTTTTGTTAGTGAATTTTTAGTACAGTCTTCAAAATAGAGTAAAAGTGAATTTATTATAGGTCCATGTAATTAACTCTATATCATGTTGTTAACAACATCACCTTTTCATATCAAAAAATTTAGTGAAGTGTTAATTGTAAAAGTTTAAAAATTCTTTAGTTCGCAAAATTTAAAAATTATATTAAAAATGTGTAAATGCAATAAATTCTAGATTTATTGTCATGCCAGAACTGAGGTGTCGAGCTAGAGCGGTAGGAAAACCTCACATCCATGGAGGTAAACATTGACGCCGGAAAGAAACGAGACTCAGAGGAAAACAAGAGAAAGGGAGAAGACCCATTTATTAAAAGGAGAGAATACTTTGCAACTACATTTTTGTAAAGTGTTAAAATGAAAATTACAAGGAATAACTCTATTTACAGTGCTGCACTAATCTAATTATTCAACTATAATAATTGTTGACTCAACAATTATTTACAAACTTAACATGTCAAAATTCCTATTATAAAGGGCATAACATATAAATTAGCCAAAATCAGGAGTGAGAATTTGAGATCAAAATTTAGGACTTTTTTGGTTGCGAAACTGAAACCAGAACTACACTTTTTGAAATTTCGGGACAGAATGAAAAAATTTCATAATAAAAACTTCGGGACTTTGGAGCGAGTACTAGTCCTATCCATATTCTCAACCCTAGCCAAAATGGCAATCTCTAATATGTTGGTACAAATTTTGCACAAAATAAACTAGTATTATCACTCATAATTAAAGCATAAATGTTAGTTCCTCCTCTCAATATTCAAGGAAAATAGTTATTTTGTCCACAAAACTACCATGATCTAGTTGTGACAAGGAAAAACACAATGGGCCAATGAGGATTAATCTTTTTACCCACTTTTGGACCTTAAGGAAAAATGTTCATTGCCCGTACCGGGCAGGGTTAATACTTTGCGAGTGAAGTGGCATGACATGTTGATAAATGTAAAATTTTTAATAAAAAGTTTATTAATTTTCACTTTCCGACTAAAATTTATTAATTAGAGTTTTAGTATTATTCAATACAAAATAAAAATAATAAAAAACAAAAATTCAAATAATTTTTATACTAATATGACATTGTCACATCAGTCATATGGATATTAAATTGTTCACCAATCATCTTTTATACAACTATATCCAAAAAAAAATAAAATCATAAGAAGCATGTGTGTTGTTGATATTGGGTGGTGCAATGATGAAAGTTGTGTGTGTACGTGCGTGGTGTGCACTTATTAACAAAATGTTTCTTTCGTGTTCATATGAAGAAAAATAAAATTTAGATTTATGATAAAATTGTCTTTATCCCACCTTATTTGCTCAAAAATTTTGGATCACATATCAAAGAACATCACTTTTATATACTTTTTTTATGTGTTAATTTTGTCACAATAAAAAATTGACACCCAAAATGATAAGTAAGATAACTAAAGTATGACAAAAAGAGTACAATATTACTATGCAAAGCATTGTATAATAGTTAAATTATGTTTAATTGAAAAGTCTCTAATTCAAACTCCATTACTGTTAAATTATTTTTAATTTAAATAAACATTTAAAAAATCACAAAACAATAGCTCAATAATGATCACCTTTGAATATAATTCATATCAGTCCATGAATTTATTATCTATTTTATTATTTTGGATCGTCCATGAATTTATTACTATATTTCTTTCTTCTTTTTTTGATAAGGGAAATAAATTAAATGGAATTCAAACTCTACTCAATATACAACATAGTTAAAATCTCAAACTATTTTCTTAAAATATGGGTTAAGTTAAAATGACAAATAAAATAATGGATGGACAAAATATGATATTGTTGAGAAAGATTTGAGGTTAGAAGTCAAAAGCACTTAATTTTTGCATTCATTTCCCGGCGTGAACTATGAAGAGGATTCAACTTATAACTCAATAAATTGAAGAGTTTGCCAAACATTTTATCATTTTATAAGCTCATTTATCCAAATATATTGACAACTTATAAACTCTTAAGTTATGACATCTTATAAGTTCCTACAAAAGTTTATAAGCTCTAAGAGTTTATGAGCTCCTTAAAATAAACATAGTCAAATACCCTCTTCATTTGTGCACGGTAAGTGTATCATTATTATATAAACGACCGTCCACAAAGAGTATACTGTTTTCATTTTAGTACATGATCTCACATATCTTCCAACACAATAAATCATATCATATCTCAATATTTACAAAATTATCAAAGTTTATGTACTTTTAACATTAAAAATCTATTACATCAATATTAGTGGGCCTCTTTCTCCACTAAAGAACACCTCATAGTTTTTCTTAAAACTTGTTTCCATTCTCCACAATACACTTATCGTGAACGAATGAAGTATATATGTATTTGTAAATCAGTACAATTAAAGCATGAATAAAATGTTATTTTGTGATAATATTGTGTGGGAAACTAGAGAATAACAAAAATTTTAATTTTAAATATAACCTCAAAATCTCTTTTCATAATACTATAATTGTATCCTTATAGTTCTAAAATTTAAATTATACTAAAAAATCCACTTTCTTAACCTTATAATATGAATAGTTGTCATTTCCACTATATATATGTTTATTTGTGATTGCTTGTCCAGTTCTTTAAAAATATTCGAGTGATCTATATCTCAACCATCCGAGAACAAAAGAGTAGGTAACGAATAAACTCACAAGTTCAAATATTTGCAGATACCTAACTTTACCTAACTATTTAAAATTGCTCAAGAATAAAATAATTAAAACAATGTATGTTTGTTGTAATTTTATATTCTCAATTTTGAAAACATAATAGTACAATTTCTAGTAGGGACTATATTATGAGAGATTTCGGATGTTATATTTAAAATTTCCATAACAATAAGGCCAGTAATGTATTAGGCTGATGGTGCTGATTTAGCCCAAGTTGGTATAGATGTCAATTGGTAAACTAAAATGCAAAATATACCCATAAATATACACACTTCCAAGTCACACGGATTAAGACAACTGGTGATATATATTAGTTTTAGTTTTGTCAAAAATATCACCCAAACATGGATTAATATACTTGTAATCCAATAAATAAATATTAAATTTTTAATATTTTTTATTAATACTCACTTTACGACTATAATTTATTAATTAAAATATAATTTAATATTATTCAATACAACTTAATAAAAAATAAAAATTATAGCAACTCGTATACTGATGTAGATTACATTACGTGAAGTTGTCACATCAATAATGAATGTTTAGCCCATTTTCATTCATGTTTCTCTCGTATTTTTGGTCCTTAATATCTTATTTTTAATTGATTATCATACTCTTTGTTCTGGCTTATCTTCTCGTTCCCATATTTCATATTGTATGTCGGGAGTCAAGACAAAATGAAAGTTTGTAAGCATTGAAACGAGAAACGGAGACCGAAGTGCACAAAAATATGAAGTGAAGACAGTGCGCGGGGGTAGTGACCACTACCCCCTAGTGATCACTAGGGCACCCAAGCAAAACACAGGGGTAGTAATCACTACCCCCCTAATGATAACTAGCTCACACTTATGTTGCCTCATCAGAGCGCTGGGCTAGCGCTCACTACCCCCTAGTGACCGCTAGCCCCAGCAATTTCAACTCCAATACAGAACGTGGGTGTAGCGACTGCTACCCCCTAGTGAGCGCTACCTAGGCGGATTTTCTCTCTCTATATATATATAGTGTGCTCGCGTGTATTTTAGGGTACAATCTATCATTCAAGGGTTTTAGACCACAAGAGAAAACACAGTAGTCTAGTAATTTCCATTTCGTTCTTTGTTCTTTAAATTTTCGTTGTGGATTCAATCATAATTCAATCTAGAGACTATTTTTAGTGCATTATTTCCAGTTTAATTCGTTAGTTCGTATTGCATTCTTATTAATTTATTGGTTTTCCTTTCTTGTAGCTTCTTTCTTAATTGAGTTTGAATTATTGATTCTTATTCCATCATCCATGTTAATTAATCAAATCGAAGCATGTCAAGATTTAATTTCTTTAATTCCTCGTTCTTAGACTTAGGATTTAATCGCTTTAATTCTCGCCTAGATAATTCGTTCTTCCACTCTTTTAATTTCACTCGCTTAGGATATTAATTAATTAGTTAATAGTCATTCTAACCCCAATTATTTTAATTGTTTTCTTGTTCAACAACGTAGATGAAGCCTTGTTTAGTCTTCCTTGAGAATACGACTTGGGTTAACTTATTAATCTATAATGATCTCGTTCTCTTGAGAGTAACTTAATTAAAATAAGTTGAAACAAATTTTGGCGCCGTTGCTGGGGAAGACTATAGGCATTTATTTGCGTTGCGTTTTATTTTTCTTTTATTTTCTTTTTCTCTATCCATTTTCTCTCACAAGGTGCGTTTGATCTTTTGTTAGTTTTGTGTATGCTAGGTCGCCGAAACTTGAGACAAGAGTTGGTGCCCTTGGTTAACAACATCAATAGCAGAGACGGTGTACTTGAGGAGCGATATAGGGACGTCTTCAACCTTGCCACCTTATTCGAAGAGAAACTGGCGATAATGGCCGAGGAAGACGAAGCACCCAGGAAGCTCGGAAACTTTGTCAGGCCATCTTATGGAATCACAGTCTCTGCTATAGTACTCTCTCTTGTGGGGAAGAATTATGAGCTGAAGCAAAACCACATCAATCTTCTGCCCTCCTTCTACGGGTTGACTAATGAAAATGCACTCCTCTTCATTAGGGAGTTTTGCACAGCTGTTCAGTTCATCCCCCTTCAGATTATCACCGAAGATGAGCTGCTAAGGAAGTGTTTCCCCTATTCACTTAAGGATAGGGCGAAGTCGTGGTATCTCTCCCTACCAGCGCGATCTCTACCCACCTGGAATGTCGTCAGCACTACGTTCCTGCTCAAATACTATCCGAATCACAAGACACAGCAGATTCAACTTCAAATCATGCAGTTTACTCAAGAACCTGACGAGTCGTTCCATGAGGCGCTAGACAGATTCAGAGAACTCCAGCAGCAGTGTCCGCACCATCAGATTGTGCCCGAACTTTTACAGCACACTTATCAGTTTATGGTGGATACGGTAGCTGGAGAAAATATATCCGAGAAGACAGCTGAAGAAGCAGTGGAGATCTTCGAGACGTTAGCGGCCAACTCACAGCAAAAAACCTCTCGTTCTAAGAGAGCAGAGGTCAAGGAAATTGGAGTGAGTCCAGATCTGAAAAAGCAGATGACTGATATGATGACAGAGCTGCAAGAGTTGAAGATGAGAAAGGCCCCTGCAGTAGCCAAGCACGAGCTGGTGTCTGAATCGTGCCCTATTTGCGGTGATCTCACCCATAATGAGAACAACTGCAACTGAATGATAGAATTGACCTATGAAGGAGAGGCAGAGATCTACGTTGTTCAGGGATATCCGCCACGTCCACCATTCGATCAACTTCCAGTCCAGCAGACTACGAGATGTAGAGCGCAGAACAACTCTACGTGGAAGGGACAGAGTTAGGGGCAAGGATCGAACTTTCCTCCCTGACGAGCACTTCCACAACAGTAGTACCCACCTCAACATGGGTATTATCCACCACAACAGCCATACTACTCACCTCAGCAAGGGTACTATCCACCTCCACCGCACTTTCCACAGCAACCACCTCACTTCCAACCGACTCCACCTCAGTTCCAGCCACCACTCCCACCTGCACCACGAGCAGCTGTACCACCCAAACCATCTCTAGAAGACAGTCTAGCAGCTTTCAGGCAAGAAAGCAAGTTGGCGAGGGAGGCTCAAGAGGCTACAATCAAACGTCTCGAGAGCCAAGTGGGGCAAATATTTGGAGCTGTGAATCAGATGCAGCAGCAACAACAAACATGAAGGATACCGGAACAGGGACATTCGCCACACCAGGTGCAAGCAATTAATGTTCTTTGTAGTGGGAAGAATGTGGATAATAAGGTGAAACTGCCGGAAATTTCATAGGAGGAAACAGTCAAGGAGAAAGAGATGGAACATGAACAACCCGTTGTTCAGTTACACAAGACGACTAATCCGTATAAGCCGCCGATTCCCTTCCCGGGCAAACTGAAGAATGAGAAGGTGGAACGACAATTCAAGGACTTCTACAAAATGTTTTCTAAAGTGCATGTGAATTTGCCACTACTAAATATCATCCGAAATGTTCCAGTCTATCTCAAGTTTTTCAAGGAACTTGCATCAAAGAAGAGAAGATTCGCAGATGATGAGTCTGTTATAGTATCTGAGGTGGCAAACTCCATCATACAGCAGCCTCTCCCACAAAAGCAACGCGATCCAGGTAGTTTTGTAATCAATATTACCTTGGAAAATTGTAAGAAAGTCACAAGTATGCTAGATTTAGGTGCTGGTATTAATCTCATGCCTTACTCGATTTTTAAAGAATTAGAGTTAAGAGAATTGAAACCCACTCGCATGAGCCTGCAGTTAGCCGATCATTTTGTTAGGTATCCTAGAGGTATTATTGAGAACATCTTAGTTAGTGTTGACAGTTTGATTGTGCATATGGATTTTGTTGTGCTAGAAATAGATGATGTACATGAGAATGGTCGAGATCACACACTGTTGTTAGGGAGACCTTTTATGGCCACTACTAACACCATAATTGATGTTAAAAATGGAAACATTCAAATGTCAGTTTTAGGAGAATAGTATCATTTTCTGTGCATAAGAACAAGGCGATGCCATCTATAAATTCCATTGAAGATTGTGCATTTATTGATTCTGTTGATGCCTTGTCCGAGATCTCTGTTGTGCAGGATTCCATTTTGGAGGAAGCATTCGAAGGATCAGAAGACTTGGAAGTGAGCTTCAGATCGGAAGCCAAAGTCGGAGCGGTCACTAGCCCTCAACTCTGCCCACCCCCTCCAGCACGCAAGTGTAGCAACCGCTACCCCAACGGAAACTCCAATTTTTCTTCCTTTCCTCTGCCATTTTTATTCTTTTCTTTCCTCATTCTCTTCCCCGATCTTTATTTCCTCATTTTCTTTCCTCTCCATTCTTTCTCCAATCTTCCCCCACCATTTTAATCTTTCCTCTATACACACTACCACCACCACATCCCTCACTCCAACTCTATCCTTACCCAATTTTTCATTTCCACAACCGATCGTCATCCACCATCTCTGGCCGCCAATTCTTCCCTTGTTCTCTCCACCATGACTTAAACAAAGAATCGAGCCGAAGACCATGCAACGAGCAGTTCGCAGCCCCAGAACGAGGAACCCTGGACTCTCTTCGATCCACCACCGGACCAGTAGTGACTTCTCACTGCTGTTTAATACGTATTTCTTTTATTTCTTTGCTTTTGTGTGTGTCCGGGTTGTTTCTAGTGTTATTTCTTGTTTTATTGCTTTGTTTGTTTGTTGTGTTTCTCTTGCAGGTTTACAAACTGTTTCTGATCACCGCTGCATAATTCCCTTCTCGGGTAGTCCCTTTTCCTCTCGTGCTTTTATTTAGCAATGAGGACATTGCTTATCTTTTCGTTGGGGGGGGGGGGGGCAGCGTGTGCAAGATTTTAGTGTGCGGCGTATTTTTGATAGTTGTGTTTGCACTATATGCATGCTTGTTCCGATTGCAATCCTTAGCTTAAAATGATTAGTGATTGATTTTGACTAGAAACTTGTTTGATTATGCATCGATATGACTTGCCGTTGTGTTCTTTGATTGGGTATGAACTGTACATTTGATCATTGTTGTCGTGGGGCACTCTTTTGTGATTGATTGATGTGATAAATTCGAGCATGGTTGATTTGGTATAAAATTGCTTGAATTGCTAGACTTGTTTTTAAATTGTACGTATTGTGAAGATCGCGTAGGGAGGCTTCTACTCCTCTGGATACCATGAGCATGGAAAACCACACGAGAACACTTTAGATGACCTCTAAATATTTTCATCTCATGAATTTTGGTCATATAACCCACTCTTTCAAAATTTGGCTCGAGTGGCCTTAATTGAATCGCTTGAGTTTATGTTTGAATGTGATAAGAATTCTACTCCGCTTCCTCTCAGAAATTGAAAGAAATTATGTTGTAGGAATGGGTATCGGAAACCACACTAGGATACTCGGTTTATACCGAAGATCACACCTAGTGACTATCGTTCTATCTATCACCATGTTAGTGCGATTTGATTTAAAAATGAGAATTGAATGAATTAAAGAAACAAAAGTCTAGCTTTGAGTGATTGAAAACCGTATCTTCACGTGTCTTTGAGGTTTGATCGGATTGATGTTGCATTATGAGGGAAACACGTGGTAGTGATTAGTGTGATAGTCTTGTGATCCCTTTTGAAGCATTCATAAGGAATATGATGTTGTTGCATAGTTGAATTTGTCTCTTGTTTTGAAATCTCCGTATCGTTTTGAGCCTAGACTTGCTTGAGGACAAGTGAGACATTGTATGTGGGGGGTTGGTTAGCTCATTTCCGATCTCGTTTCTCTCGTATTTTTGGTCCTTAATATCTTATTTTTAATTGTTTCTTATACTCTTTGTTCTAGTTTATCTTCTCGTTCCCATATTTCATATTGTAGGTCGGGAGTCCAGACAAAATGGAAGTTTGCAAGCATTGAAATGAGAAACGGGAACCGAAGTGCACAAAAATGTGAAGTGAAGACAGTGCGTCGGGTAGTGACCACTACCCCCTAGTGAGCGCTATTTTTAGTGCATTATTTCCAGTTTAATTCTTCGTGGATTCGATCGTGATTCAACACGTAGACTATTTTTAGTGCATTATTTGCAGTTTAATTCGTAAGTTCGTATTGCATTCTTATTTATTTATTTATTGGTTTTCCTTTCTTGTGGCTTCTTTCTTGATTAAGTTTGAATTATTGATTCTTATTCCATCATCCATGTTAATTAATCAAATCGAAGCATGTCAATATTTAATTCCTTTAATTCCTCGTTTTTAGACTTAGGATTTAATTACTTTAATTCTCGCCTAGATAATTCGTTCTTCCATTCTTTTAATTTCACTCGCCTAGATAATTAATTAATTAGTTAATAGTCATTCAAACCCCAATTATTTTAATTGTTTTCTTGTTCAACAACATGGATGAAATCATGTTTAGTCTTCCTTGAGAATACGACTTGAGTTAACTTATTAATCTATAATAATCTCGTTCTCTTGCGAGTAACTTAATTAAAATAAGTTAAAACAATGAACACGTTAAATTGTATCCACAATTGATGGTAGAGTGTCTCTATTAGTATTTTGTATCCACAATTGATGGTAGAGTGTCTCTATTAGTATTTTGTATCCACAATTGATGGTAGAGTGTCTCTATTATTATTACATGTAATAAAATAGAAAGTGCATAGTTATATGGATGTAAAAGAAAATTATGCATGGTAGAGTGTCTCTATTATTATTACATGCAATAAAATAGAAAGTGCATAGTTATATGGATGTAAAAGAAAATTATGCATGTTTTATGTTTTTGGGGACGAAGAGAGGAGAGTAGTAGAATAATCATCATTGCATTACTACATAATGCTAGTTCATAGCATGTGTATACTAACATAACTAGACATAGTGGAGTACTAACTAAAATGCAGGCGAACAAATGTAGTATGACTCAGATAAATATTAATTTTTTAATAAAAAAGTTTATTAGTTATCACTTTCCAATTAGAGTTTTATTGACGAGTGATTAGAGTATAATTTAATATTATTTAATATAAAATAATAAAAATAATAAAAAAACAAAAATTATAATGACTTCTATTCAGATGGGGAGCACGTTAAGTTATGTTCGGTACTAATAGTACTTATATGATGCAATAGGGAATTTCAACAAAAATATCTCATCATTCTATGTGCAAAACGAATTGCCAACCAACCCTATATGGCTATATCAACAGCATATCCCATGACACTAAAAACATTTGACAATACAAAATCTTGCTCAATGAAATAAATGCAGATTCGTTTAAACCCAATATCAGCACCATGTGATAATCCCCAAGTGAATAAGATATTATAGGTTCTTGCATATGTCTGCAAATCAATTTTAAAGTAATACATTTACACTTCCACCTTCATAGTATAAGGATTATAGTTCTGCAAATTTAGTACTCAGCAAAGCTAAGAATATCAAACCGTAAGATTCAAGGAACCGTATTACAGTAAATGTGTCTCTGCAGTCGGGTCGGGGTCAAAGTGAATTACACGATTTTGAGACGAGATTCGCTTAGCAGAAGTATCTTGAAATACCTATTAAACAGTGACCTTTTTAGAAGTCATCAGCTGTTTGATAACCTATTACTAAAAGGCCAATAAATATAAACTATTGAATATCGAGACTTTTGGATACAGTATATAGGTAGTTTCTGATTTTCACACGATAGACACCTCTAAGAGAGAGAGCAAGACAGAGATCTAAAGAGGCAAAAGTAGTTCTTTTTCGTTTCTTCATCTCTAATCTCTATCAATAAAGTTTAACCATTTTTTCTACAGGTACCGAAGGTTCAAAGAGCACATACTCTTTTTCTACCTCTATCCTATTTCTTGTAATGAGAAAGCAATTAATGTCACTTAAATATAAATACTAATAGAAAGCTGAATGCTATGCTATAGTGATCCTAGAAACATTCAAGCTCTTGTGTCTCAAGAATGGAATTTTAGATTCACATACACGAATTTTGTTGTTGTTATAAGATTCATAAGATATAGAAAATTTAATGTATGAACAAGACAGAGAAAGATCAAAGACATTCCTACAATTCTCACCCCGTCTCTACGAAATCGTAATAAAGAGCACTTAAAGGATCCATCTCCTCCAAAACAAGTTAATTAATTTCTCAATAACAATAATTGTCGTTTTACAACAGTTGACATTAGAATCCCATAAGGCAAGCATTGGCACCATCCCACACACATTCAAAAACTTGCTTTCAAAATATCACTGAGGCACACAAACATTCAACACAAGAAAATTTGAGCAATAAAATGATACAGAAAACACAACACTGTCTGATAATAATATTGATAATAAACACAACAAACTGAATCCCTCAGCAGAAATAATGAAGCCATTCAGTATTCCAAATCATATAAAAAGCGCGCATCATACATTGCATAACACTACTACAAATATAAGTGACGGTTTATCCTGCTCACCTACAAAACAGCATCGAGTCTCGCCTCAAAGACAAATCCACGGCAGAGCACGTCCCCGCTTCCTGGCACGCCATCCACCCACCTCCACTCGTGCCTCCCGTCGCCGAACTCCTCCCACAATGCCAACCTCCCCACCCTCTTGGCCGAGAAGCACACCCTATTCCCCCCACCAAACACCTTGAACTTACTACTCTCCATGAAACACCTATACATCTCCAACGGCATTCGCCCAGCTTCCTCCCACTCCAAGCTATCCAAGTCCAGCCTCAATATCAAGATCGTCGTGCACGCGCTCTGCAGTGCATACGAGCTCTTAAGCCCGCCTACCATGTACACCTTCCGATCATTCCCGGCCTTCACAAGCCTCGGACGCTTCAAGATGTCGAAAATGTCCCCCCACTCGCGCTTCTCCAGCCTCACCCACTGCATTGCCTTCTCCATATCCACAATCCTCGCCTTGAACATGGCCCACTGCGACCTCCACGGCGACCCTACGTCACAAAGGGTGAGGATGAAATCGGAGATCAGAACGGGGCTCCTGGGCTTCGAGGGTAGATTTGAGGAGAATTTGAGCCAATTACTGAGCGAGTTGGGGTTGAAATTGAAATTGAAATTGGAACTGGAATTTGAATTTTCGTCGTTAGGGTTTCCATTCTCGGAGTAGTAGAGAACGGCGAGCTCGGTGAGGACGAGGACGACGTTGAGGGAGCCGGCGAGAACTGCTCCGTGGCGCGACCAAGCCGAGCCCAGCTGGGGTAGGGTTTTGAATCGGCCGGTGAGGGGGTTACAGACAACGAGGGCTTTTTTGGTATTTTGTGAGGTTCGAGAGGTGTGGGAGGAGGCCCAGAGGTAGAGGAGGCCGTTGGAGGAAGTGATGGGGTGGAGGCCGGCGAAGGGGAGGAAGGAGAGGGAGAATTTGAGCCAGTGATTGGAGGCCGGGTCGAAGGCGTGGAGGGTGAGGAGAGTGGACACGTGGCGGTGGGAGGTCTTGAGCGCGAGGAGCGGAAGGGGCCGGGATTGGCTGCGGAGGAGGTGGAGGAAGGAGGCGGAGGAGAGGGCGGCGCGGAGGGCCTTGCAGACGCACTTGGCGGCGGCGATTTGGCGGAGGGGGAGGTGGCAGAAGATCTGATGGAGGCTGTCCTGGGGTAGATTGTTCAATGGGGAGGATTCCATGGCAGAATCGGGGGAGGCGGCGGCAGGTAAACCTTGCTTTGCTCGGTGTTGTTTGGTCGGAAAATGGGGGCGAAAGAGGAGAGTGCGAGACAAAGAGAGAAAGTAGTTAAAGAGTGTTTGCTTAGTCAACTTTGTGTGGCTTAATCATCGGGTCGGGCTGGCCCGAACAGGACCGGCCCGGGTGCTTATTTTTTCTGTGACTACAACAAATGAGGCAATTAAAAAAATATTAATTTTATAATAAAAAATTACTAATTAATTAATTTTATAATAAAACTTGCGTTTAGTGCTTAAATATTTGAACGTTGATATCAATATACTAATTTTGGAGTAGCTACAAGTTTATGTTGACTTGGTACTCTAAATTGGACATGACATAAATCAATTGAAAAATAAAATCATTTATTTTAATAATTTAGGATTTAAGGGTAAAAGTTCTCATTTTAATAATATAAATATATACACTTAAAAATTAAAATATAAATATATTTACTTATGTGAGCATATAAAAAAATTAATCATATGAAAATATTTTGAATTATATGAGTACATGTAAAATTGTAGTTAAATATATATATTTTTGGTCCTTTTTTAGATAAATATTTTTGTTTTTGTTTTATTAAAATATGTAATTTTACATATTGACCAAAAAAATTATATGATAACAGAAAATATTTATGTTATATTTAATTAATTTTAAACATTCATTCTAAATAGGTGGAAAATGTATATTCTTTCTAATTTTTCATTTTATTTTATTCATTAATTTAGCTCGTTTTTCATAAATAGATGGAGAATCTATATATATTTTCAATATATTTAAATTTCTCCCACAATATATCAAAATTTATGTATAATATACAAATTTAAAAAACTACACTTAGATTTCACAACCTTAAATTTAAACAATATAATTGAATTTTATTTTCACTTCTTAATTGTGTTATTTTTGTTGTTGATATCTAGAAGTGTTCAAAGAAATCGAAACTACTTCAATTAAATTGTAACCGGACCATAATCAAAAAAATTTGGAACCGTAATCGTGCTCAACAGTTTAATTTTGAATCGTAATTGTGTAGACGATGCTTGGGTTACTGTTTAGTGTGTTTTTGTTGCGTTTTAGCTCATTGTGTTTGTCGTGTCTAGGTCATAGTTTTGATGTTTTCATATTGATTTTAGTTCGTTTTTACGTCGTTCTAGTGTTTTCATGTTTTTGATTTAGGAGGAGGAAATGAGAGGAAAATGGAGCTTGAAGCCGTGTCTCGTATGCCACATATGCAAGCCGAGCGAAATGGGAAGAACCGAGGAATGCACGAGAAGAGAGACCAAGACGAGGAAGTAAAACCCGGAGCCAGCGCCCGCTGGGGTGCAGCGCCAAGAATTTTCAGAAGGCAGGGCCTAGTGACCGCTGGCCCTACAGGAAAAACGCTCCAGAGCCTCAAAGCCACCGGCCGCTGGCTGGCAGTTCCAGACGTTGTTTTAATTGCTTTTTGGCGTCATTTAGAGGGGGATCAAGTTGTATTCGGATAGTTAACTCTCAAACACCATATTTTACTGCTTTCTTAGTTTAGGATGTTGTGAATTCCGATGGATTGAAGTGGAATCCGACTTTGGATCATTACATTTCAATTAGTAAGCTTCTTTCCTATGGTTTCCTTTTGTGATTCTACCTTGTATATGATGTTTGGTTAGATCCTTACTAAGATTGAGCGTTTATGTTCTTATTTGATGTTTATTGATCTATGCCCTTGATTAACTTGTTTTGTATGGAGTTTAATGCTTGATCACCATTGAATTCATATGTTTATGTTAAGTAGATTGATCATTTGCTTGACATGAGACCTAGGGTTAATCAGCATTATTCTTAATCGGAAACGTAATAATAATTTATATGAGATTAAGTAATTACTAGAGGTGTGAACTGTATATGAAAGTGAAGATCACGGCTTAGTGTATTAATACGAAAGTAATTTTCTAGGAAACCTTTGGTGTTCTTAATCGAATATGGATGCATGATAAATTAGACATTGAATAGGAATTAAGCATCTGATCCTAAAGCTTCAATCCGTTGGTATTCGTTTAATTGCTTTTAATCTTTATTTATTGTTGTTACATCTTATGGTAATAGCATGTTTAGGATTTCATCTTTTGTATTTTAGTACTAATAATTGATATCCCTGCATAGTCTTCCTTTGAGATACGACATTCGGGTCAGCTAACACGTATTACATTCAATTTATTTCATTTGAGATACGTTTTTAGTCGAACAAAATTTAGCGTCGTTGCCGGGGAAGGCTATAGGCATATTAGTTGTTAGTACTTTTGTGTTTGTTTGTCTTTATTTTATTTGTTTGTATCGTTTTCGTTTCGTGTTCTTGTTTGTGTTAGTGTTTGTATAGTTTTAGTAATTGTGTTTTTCGTTTTTCCTTGTTAGGTGTTTCCAACCGCAAGTTGCATTTGACTTCTCTGTTGTGGTGTTAGGTTGTGCATGCACGGACGTCGAAGTCTGAATAGAGATGTGGCACCCGTACTTGCTAGCGTGCATCGCATGAAGGAATTGCAAGCAATCAACCTGGAAGAAGAGGTTGCAAACGGACATCTTTTGGAATCGGGATATCATTCAGATCATTCGGGAAGCACACCTCTACAGGATTCAGACACCGACTGGAGTGAATCAAGTTCACGAACAGTAATGGCAGCCGACAGATGAGAGAGTTGGCTAGACCGGTGATCGGAGCTTCGGCATCACCGATCGTGTTAGGGGATGCAGCTCAGAACTACGAGCTCAAAAATATTCATTTCAACCAGCTACCATCCTTTTACTGCATGCCGGCAGATGATGTATTGAACTTCATCAGGGAGTTCTATGCCATAGTTCAAACCTTCCCTCTTGGAGGTTTGAACGAAGACCAATTAAAGATGATATGTTTTCCCTACACACTGAAGAACCGAGCTAAGACATGGTTTATGTCTTTAGCCCCTAATTCACTTCAAAACTGGAATCAGGTGTCCGAGAAATTCATGTCCAAGTGGTATCCCAACCAAAAGACGCAAGAGGTGAGATCACAACTGGTGACCTTTATGCAAATGGAAGGAGAACCTCTTCATGAGGCCTGAGAACGGTTTAAAGGTTTACAGATGCAGTGCCCCCATCACAATTTATCTCCGGAGTTGCTCAATCAATTCTTCTACGAGAGCCTCCACCAGAATTTTCAATATATGGTGGACAATGCAGCAGGAGGTGATATTGGGAATAGGACTGCAGAGGAGCTGACCGAAATCTTTGAGAACATGGCTGGTAATTCTCAACAAAGGAGTTCAAGAGGCTAGAGGAAGAAGGTTATTGAAACAACATCGAACAATGATATGGTAAGGCAGGTGGCGGAGCTCACGAGACAAGTGCAGGCCATCCGAACTTCGGATGAGCAACCAAGGAAGGCTCATGTGGCTAAGACATGTGGAATATGTGGAGAATTTCGACATGGTGCAAATTTATGCACATGTGGAATGGAATTTAGGATGGAATATGAAGAGCAAGTGAATGCTCTTCAAGGATTTCAACCACGACCAAAGTTTGATCCTTACTCGAATACATACAATCCTGGTATCGATATCATCCAAATTTCTCTTGGAGGCAACAAGCACCGCAAGGGCAGCAAATGCCACCTCAGCAAAGTTTCCAGCAATTTGTGTCACCACCACATCAACCACCTTCAGGCTTTCCTAAAGTTTCGGTCAAAGAGACTCTTAACAAGGCTATTGAGTCACATAACAAAAGGTTTGAAACAGTTGAAGCTTCGATGAGGAAAATTTAAATGCAAGTTGGGCAGTTGGCTGAGATAGTGGGAGAGCTAGTTCAAAGCAGTAGGAAGGACAAGCTTCCGAGTCAGGTTAAGTGAAGGGATTGAAAGGAGTCGAGCTCACGACATAAAACGAGCGCTTTGTGGGAGGCAACCCACGTTTAATTTTTAATTTTTGCTTTTATTGATTTTAGTTTAGTTATTTTGCTTTTAGCATGTTGAGGAAGTCTAATTCGAGTTTATCATGTTGTAGGAATGATCCAAGAAGAAGGAAGTCGGGAAGGAAGTGAGAAAACGGGAAAAGAAGGCAGAACACCATAGCCAGCGACCGCTGGCGCAACCCTGCAAAATTTTCAGAACACTCGGGTCAGCGACTGCTGGGAACCTAGCGGCCGTTGGCCGAGCCTTGCAGAATTTTCAGCGACCGCTAGGAACCCAACGGCCGCTGGTAGACATGCCCACGGTTCGGGAACCGGCGGTTCCGGGCCTCGAACCGCCGGTTCCCGGTTCACACAATGTTGAACCTGAACCGGCCCGCCAGGGCTCCTTCCCGGTTCCGGTCCGGGCCGGTTAACCGCCGGTTCGGGCCGGTTTGAACCGCCGGGTTTCATGTGTTTTCCTTTTTTTTTTTTTTTTTTTTTGTAAAACATGTAATTTTATTGCATGGATTTAAGATAGAAATCCAATGTTGATGATTTAAGTTAGAGATAAAATTATAGTAGTAGGAGTACTGGAGTAGTAGTTTTATAGTAGTACTCCTTTGATGAAGTTTGTTAAACCATCAATGTGGGACAAACTTATAAGTTGTTCTTTTTCCAAGTTGTTCATTTTAGAATTTTATTAATTACTTTCTTATTTATTAAAATTCATGTGGATGAGAATCTAAATATATATCAAAACATAAAGTTTATATAAAATTGTATATGTTAAACATGATACTTGTATTTTAAATATGATAGTTGTATTTTTAAATACTTGTTATTTATATTGGTTAAATGTATAAAATTAATTTGAATATAATTTATAATTTATTAAGTTGTATTTTTTAAAATTAAATACAACATTCAAGCATTTATAAATTTAAATATTTAGGCTAGATGTACTTAGAGACTTGAAATACTTGGTTCAATGTTAAAATATAATTTATATGTGAATAAATGACAAATAAATTAAAATAAATGTGGATAAATATTAGATATTGTTATAGATAATTTTAATTTTTTTTCAACAAATTTATTTTCCCTTAAGATAGTATAATATCATATATTTTATACTCCTAAATTTCTAATTACATAATAAGAAGTTGAAGAGATATTAATCAATTATGACATTATAGTAATATCTAATTTATTCTATACTATATGGGAATAAGTGACAAATAAATTAAAATTAATGTAGATAAATAAAATAATTTAGATTAGATATAGTTAGAGACTTAATATACTTGTTTCAATGTTAAAATATAATTTATTGATTAAAAATTACAATTTGTATTATTGTTGAAGCAAATATTAAATAAATAAGAAAGTAATTAATGAAATTGAGTAGAATATTTATATATATGTTAAACATGATAGTTGTATTTTTAAATTGTTGTTATTTATATTGGTTAAATTTATAAGATTAAATTGAGTATAATTTACAATTTATTTAGTTGTATTTTTAAAAATTAAATATAATATTCAAACATTTATAATTTATAAATTAAAATTAACATGAGTATTGAAGCTATATTAAATAAATAGGAAACAAATATAAAATTAGGTAGAATATATATATATATATATATATATTATTAAACATGGTATTGTATTTTTAAATCCTTGTAAGTTTGTCCCACATTGAATATGTATCAAACTTCACTAAAGAAGTGTTCTTATAAAATGATTTTATCAAATAAGTACTCTTATACATTCTATACAATTGTCCCACATTGGAGATATATCAAACTTCACCAAAGAGGTGCTCCTATAAAATCTATCAAAGAGATGAATTTATAGGAGAAGGGGAAGAGAAGAAGATTGGAGGAGGGAGAAGAAGTTGGGAAAAAGACAAAAAAAAAAAGGAAAAACGGCTCTTTTAGCCGTTGGAACCGGCCCGAACCGGCGGGCCTGCGGTTAACCGGCGGTTCCCAATGGCTTTCTCGAACCGGCGGTTCGGGAGTTGAACCGGCGGGCCCGAACCGCCGGTTAACCGCCGGTTACGGTTACCCCATGCCTTGAACCGTAACCGGCCCGTTTCTACACGGTTCCGGGCCGGTTCTTGAACCGTTGACCACGGTTCCGGGCCCGAACCGTTGACTCCCGGTCCGGTTCCGGTTCGGAACCGCCGGTTCGGTTAAAATGGGCATGTCTAGCCGCTGGCCTTCCCCCTTTCACGCGATTTAAACCCTTTTTTTCCCATTTCCCTTCATTTTCACCTCCATCTTTCTTCTCCCTTTCTCCCAAACCAAACCTTAACCCCCAAATTCACCAAATTCGTCCTCCCATTCTACAAATCTCACCCAAATTCTTCATTTTCTTTCCACTCATACCAATTCCAACTTTTTCATCCAAAAATTTTTCCATTCTACTCATCAATTTCCTAAACCTCAAATTCCCTCTACCCTTCAAACTTTTCAAACTTTTCAAACTTCCCTTCAAACTTTTCACACTTCCCTTCACCTTTTCCTACTTTCCTTCTCTTATTCTCACTTCCCTACTTCCCTATTTCACCTCGGGACGAAGGATTGAGGGTAGTTTTGATGCTCAACCCAAGATTTTATCTAGTAAGCATGTTTTAATTTTTATTATTTATTGTTCTATGGATTGATTGTCATTCTCTA
The DNA here is from genome assembly GCA_026898415.1 of Leonotis leonurus. Classification (NCBI taxonomy): domain Eukaryota; kingdom Viridiplantae; phylum Streptophyta; class Magnoliopsida; order Lamiales; family Lamiaceae; genus Leonotis; species Leonotis leonurus. The sequence goes on from JAPKLX010000039.1 coordinate 962,002, forward strand.
CCTAAGGTTTAGAAGTTCTTGGTTAATAATTGATTGTTTTTTATTAATGCTTCATGATTTAACTTGTGCTTATTTAATTGAGACGATTGAGCACCGTTTTTGATTAATTGTTTATTGGTTGAGAGCGAAAGATGATTCCAATATAGAACTTAGGGTTTAATTATCAATAATTCCAAATCGGAGACGTATGAATTATATTAATTATTTATTTATGATTTTCCTATTGTGTGATTTGAATACGTGAATTAGAATTGTGGCTTAATTATTGCTTAGTTATTGAACACAAAAGTTAGTAATTAAACAACTATATGAAATCATTGATTAATTGTGAATCATTGTTCTTAATTGAGGAATTCTTCTTAGGGTAATATAATACGCGAGTTATTAATTACTTACTATTAAGAAGTTCTTAATGAACGAACAATAGCATGAGTTTAGGAGCTTGATTTAATTGATTTTAGATTTTCTTAATTCTAGGCCCTTTAATCCGGAATCTCACATTTTTATTATTTTTGTTTATTTATTTTATTTATTGTTCTCCAGCTTATTATTGATTTAGAGTGTTTATGATTTCCTTTCGTTTGTTTTAATAACACTTAGGATTAGAATCGTTCTCCTAAGCTTTTTATCGAGATTCGACCGGGGTTAATTTGGCACGTATAATTGACCTCGTATATTTGCGAGAACCTATAATACATGTCAAACAATAATAACACATTAAAATATTTTATTTTATTTCGTTTTATTTCATTCATTATTAACTTTTTATTAATATATTATTATATGAGTATTATATATAATTAGTATTAAAGTAAAACAAATATTTACATAATTACTCTAATATCACATTAAAATATTAATTATGTAATATTAAATTAATTAATGATACGCACTTGTATGTAATTAGAATAATTAAAATTTTCAAAAATTTCAACACATTAATATTAAAATTCTCTTTCCGACTGATTATAATAATAAAAAATATATATAATAACTCGTATTGGCATCAAAAGCCATACTATATTAATTACATATTGTATGGTATTTAATAGTTTATTGTATTGATGATTCAATGTATACACTCTTATTCCAACAAGATATTATAATACAATCTAAGCTGTAATTTACAATATTGTAAGTGGCAACTGGCAAGGCAACAACTCTTTATAATTATTTTAAAATTGTGAAAATGTAGTAATCTGTCTGTAACATATCGTGCACATGATTCCAATTACCAACAATTTTTGTATGATAAACCTATTTTTAGCAATCTCTCTTTTTTTTCAAAATTAGTCTCTAATTAAAGGTACTTTTCATTGTGATATCACATGAGAATGTATACTTTTCAAGGATTAAAGATACACTCCCGTGATACTTTTATTTTAGATTAATGATTAAAAAAGGGTAGTGAAATTATGTTTGTTTGGATGCATTATAAAATTAACAGAAATTGTTTCTCCAAAAAAAATATCACTCAATTTGTTATATTTGTTTGGATACATTTTGGACACAAAATTATGTTTGTTTGGATACATTTTGGACACAAAATTTAAAAAGAGTTTAAAAGTAATATAAATAGTGATAAAAATAATATTATTTAAATTTGTGTGAGTAATAATGTTATTTAAAAAAAATGTAACAAATTGAATAAGACAATTTAAAAAAAGAAAACAAGAAAATGAATATTAATAAAGTCTGAATTTGCAGTATAAAAGTGCATTTAAATAGAGAGTTCGTGACCAATAGGAGTTGGGCTGGGCCGAATGGGCCTGTCACATTTAAATATACCCTTTATGGCCTCTATTTATTTTTAAAATGAAAATAATAATGTATAGCACTCTTATAACCTTCAATTTAATATTTTAATATTAATATAATAAAACTTTCAAGCGTACAGTCCCAATTTTTTATACCACATTTCACTTGTCATAGCTCTTTTAATTATTTTTTAAATCATAAACTATTATACCTCATAACGCATAATTTACAATTCTAATTAAATTAACTATCATAGATTTTCAAACTTAAATTCTAGTTCCATAACTCCATTGTCCATATATCTTTAATTCTCGGTTTAAGTTTATAGTCTCATATCTCAATTCTCAGATCTGTTATAACTTAAGAGTTATAAGAGAATAAAATAATTTTTGGTTTGAATATTATGATATTTGATTCAATATTTGTTAATATTTGACCGAATATATATTTTTATTTATATATTAATATCAATATCTATATAAATAAAAATATATTTGTATATAATTATTTAAAAGTAAATCTTATTTTGTATATTAAAAAAAAATATATTCAAATAGTGTGATTTCAAATCAAATGGAATATGAATGAATAAGGTAGACTTTTAAATTTATTTTTTTAAATATTATTTCTTCATTCCATTAAAGTAGTCTCACATTTTTCATAAAGCACAGAGTTGTGACTACTTTAATCAACAAATAGAGTATTATTTAATATACTTTAAAAATCAAATCGAATAATTCGAATGTTCATAACGAATCAAATATGAATCATCATTTAATATACGATAATTTTTCTTTACAATTCCGACTAATTTGGAGTTTTGAATTACTAAATTTCGAATTCGAACCGCCATATTTCCAATCAAATATCGAATCGAACATAAATTATTTGATTCGTTTACAACCTTATTGCCAACAATTATTTAGCCAAAGTATTCGACATTGCAACATACTAAATAATTTTTATCGATTATGTAACATATTGAAGAACCAAAATCGAAAAGAGAAAAATGATTAGAATATGAACATACGATATTTTATCTTTGGGACAATAAAACTGGAGAATAATAACTCTAGTAATTTTTGTTCTTACATTTGTTTTGAAAAGTTACAAATTTATAGAAGGGGAACTTTTCAAAAATATTTGTTTGACCTATGTTTAGAGAGTTCAAATATAAATGTGGAAATATAATTGAAATTGGGGATTATGTAAGTTATGGCTGCACATGAACTTTGAATATCATGTTAATAGAATATTAAGTTGATGGCTATAAGGATATAATTAACTATACATTCTTATTTTCATTTAAAAAATAAATATGGGCTATAAGGAGTAAAACAAATGTTATGTATAGAATGAGGGTTGCGGATTTTGGATTCTCTCTAGATTCCTCAATTCAGATTCATTTTTAGAATGAGAATTTCTCAAATTTTGGATTTAATGGATTCAGATTATATCTAGAGTTTTAAAATTATTTTTTGACTGAATTTGAAATAAAATTTTTGAGATTTAGATTCGGTCTAGATCTTACCATTGTCAATTGTCACATTTCGAGACTCAGATCAGGTCCATCTATTTAGGGTTAGATTCATACGAAAAATAAATTATACGTGAGAAATGAGAATGATACTAGGTCTTTATCTATATAGTATTAATAGTTGAGATTAATTAGATTTAATATAGATATTTTTCTTTATTTTAGGAAGATGAAAAAAAAATTTAAATAAAAATTATTTTGCAGATGAAATCACAACCATTGGTTTGTTAAAATGAATGGTTGAGATATTTTTTAATTTCTCTCGTATGAATCATTTCTTATATGATCCAAAACCTCTCTCTCTATATATATTAATATTTACACTTTTAAATATAATTAAATGATCGTAAATCTATTTTAAAAACTTAAAATTTATTTTAGATTATTGTAGTGTTTTTCATGAATAATATTATTTTTTGATCAATTATTATAGTGCTGTTGATTTAGATCGTTATCATGAATTAATATGATTTTATTATTAATTTTAATATATTTAAAATTTATTTAAAAAAAATAAAATGTATAAAACTGAATGGGATTCGTAAACGAAATATCATAGATCTTGATATGAACACAAATCTAAATTTATAAGTTGTACTACCTCCGTCCCACCAGGCTTGGCCCCTTCTTTATTCAAATGGGTGTATTATTTTAATGAAAGGGGCCAAGATTAGTGGGACAGAGGGAGTAATAATCAGGCTTCCTGCATCTGAAGTCTGAAGCAAGCTAAACCGGTCCAAATCAGGCACAAATTAAAATACTATTCCTATGGTCAAGTATAAGCGTGTGGGCCCGCTTGAATCTGAGGTTATCCGACACGTGGACACTCTTGAATATTCAAAGCCACGTGGGCCCCAGCCACTGGTTCCACCCAATTCCTGCACCTCCAAATGAAGATAAACACAGCATGGATTTATTTAGACGTACATTTAAATTGCCTTTTTAGGAAATAATAGACATACATTTAGTAGCAATAAATAAATTAAAATTATACCAAATGCTAATTCAATAAATTAAAATAAAAAGAGAAGAAAATTAGGTACCTATTGCTTAATAAGCTTATATTGATTATTGATAGGATGTAGCCCATCAAACAAGGCCCAATAGAAGCCCATTAGTGGCACCTCGGCCCAAGAACAGCTCGGCCCAGTAGCACCTCGGCCCAAGAGCAGTTCGGCCCAACAGTCGGGCCCGATAGCTCGGCCCATAAGCCTAACACCTCGGCCCACTTAGTATAACCGCCTCTAAATTGTCTATAAATAGGCTCTCAGAGCTAGATTAGAGGGACATTCTGTAATTGCTATTTTCAAGTCATAAATACATCGGCTCTCCTCTCCGTGGACGTAGACTTCATTAAAAGTCGAACCACGTAAATCCCATGTTATTACTTTCTACACCTCGTACAACTTCACTTCGAAAAATAAGATCGAACACTGGCGCCGTCTGTGGGAACGTTATAAATTTTGTGAGTTCGATCCAGATTTTCCGAAGTGAGAACAAGATGGTTAGATCTACCCGCTCTACTGCCTTAACTGCTGCTGCTAAAGGAAAGCAGAACCAAGCCGAGCTGCCCCCCGCACCCGCCGACCCACCTCGTACCTCTACCAACGAAGGGGATGTGCGTCGGGTACAACCTAATAGACAGCACGTACTCCGTCGCCGAACTCCGGAAGGCCATGTGGAGGACGTTCACTCGAACCGATCTCACGATTCTATCAATAGCGGAGGGCTGAATCAGGATAACCAACGAGGAAACGCCTCGCTCCCACCTCAGCTCGGAGATGCGCTCAAAGCGTACCTAGACCTTCACGAACAAGACTTCCTCAAATTTGCCGAACAGCATCGGCAACAGGACCTGAACGAGGAAGATAGAGCGGGACCATCACGACAACCACCTCGTCCCTTGAACCAGATTGTCGAGGGAAGAAATGATGAGGTCCCCAGGAGACAGCATGATCGCCGAGAAAACATTGCCTCACCTCGGCGAGGTTCAACTTCTCCTCGTCAAAACGTCGTCCCTTCCCGACATGACGAGGAGTACCGAAGAGAGAGGACACCACCTCGTCGAAACGTCGATCATTTTCGACGTGACGAGGACGACCACAGAGAGGGAAGATTCACCATTTACAGCCGAATCGTTACTCCCTTTACCAACAAAATTCTCTATACTCCGCTCCCATCAACATATAGAGTTCCATCTATCAAACCCTACAATGGTTCCTGTGACCCGAGCAACTTTTTGTCACAGTACCAATACAACATGCTGAACCAGGGTTTAGCCGAGGACGTCTATATGTGCAAAGTCTTCCCCGAACTATTGGTGGACAATGCACGAAAGTGGTTCGACAACCTACCGCGCTGCAGCATAGGGTCGTATGCCGACCTGCTGGATGCCTTTGAAAGACGCTTCTTCCAGAAAGCCGAAGCAAAAATGAGTTCGGCTCAACTTCTTACCTTGAGACAAGGACGAGGAGAATCAATCAGCGACTTTTTGGCTAGATTTTACAATGAAAACCTCAAGGTCGATCGCCTCTCGGACGACGACCTCATTTCGGCATTCCAAAATGCCATCCACTCCGGCACTCTCTTTAGGGAGCTCGTAAAAGAGCGCCCCCAAACCTCCAAACAACTATGGAGAATTGTGGATACATTCGCCGAAGCGGATGAGGCCGATAGGAAGAAGCGGGCTATTGACCGACCTGAAGGGCAAGAAAAGAAAAGAAGGGAAGAACGAACCGATCACGGGCCAACCCGACGAGGTGCCCTTGAGAGAATCCAACGAGGTCCACTAGCATCCCGCCTCGGACCTCGGCCTAGTCAGGAACAAGATCGGTTCGCTCCGCTAAGCAAGCCTCGAGCAGAAATCTACGAACTCCACACGAACTTATTCTCAAAGTCTCCACCTTTGTCCCGAACTGGATCGAAGAGACGACCAAAGGACAAGTACTGCGAGTTCCATGAGGACCACGGCCATGACACCGAGGAGTGCAGAAACCTCGCCTCGGAAATCGACCACCTAGTGCGAGATGGCACTCTTGGAAAATACCGAGGTCGAAATCAACAGGAGACCCGATCTCGGAGCAGAAACAAGCGAAGTAGAAACAGGGGGGAAAACTGCAAACCCCACCACGATAAGAAACCGAGGCATGACGACGAGGACGAGGATGAAGATCAGCCTCAGTACGATGGTGTCATTGCCGCCATCATCGGGCTGCCGCAAGGTTCGACGAGGTCCTCGCTGAAAGCCGAGGCTCGAAACCAACCATCGAAAGAACCCTCTCACAAGAGGTTCAAAAAGGACGAGGTCATTACCTTCTCTAGTGATGACCCCGTCCCTCACGCCTCGCCTCATCAAGATGCCACCATTATTGAAGCCGTGGTGGCCAATAAATTAGTGCACCGAGTATTCATCGACAGTGGGGCCTCGGTAAGCGTACTCTTCAAGAGCTGCTTCGGCAAACTTGACATTGAAGAAGCACGCCTAAAACCAGCACCCGTCCCGTTGAAAAACTTCACACAAGAGGAGACCTCGACGGATGGTACGATCTCGCTCCCCGTGACGGTAGGACGAAGCCCATTATCTACTACAAAGATAATCCACTTCTTCGTCGTCAAAGCCAACTCTCCTTACAACATTATCTTAGGAAGAGATTGGCTGATAGCGACGAGAGCAGTCTGCTCGGCCTACCACTTGACAATCAAAATCCCGTCAAGGAACGGGGTTATCACGCTTCGGGGAAATCAAACACAGGCCAAGGAGTGCATGCAGGTCGCACTCCGAGGTTCTGGTGTGCAACATCCCCAAGCATAACAATTACAGAACCCCGAAGTGA
>JAPKLX010000039.1:969529-1099236 GCA_026898415.1 Leonotis leonurus
GGAAGTGGGGCCGGAATTCTGTTCGTCAGCCCGGAAGGGAAGGAAATGCCTTATGCTCTACGGTTAAGCTTCCCAACCACAAATAACGAAGTGGAATATGAAGCCCTGATAGCCGGACTTCGCCTCGCACAAACTCTTCAACTACGAGCTATACAAGTTTACAGTGACTCCCAGATCATAGTGAGTCACGTCCTAGGCAAATACGAAGCACGGGATGAGAGGATGAAAAAATATCTCCATAAAGTCAAAACTTTACAAGAAAGCTTCTCATACTTTGAGTTGATACGAATCCCAAGAGGCGATAACGACCGAGCTGATGCACTAAGCAAACTCGCCTCGTCATCCACAGCCTCTCCTGTAGAAGAAGTCACAACTCGAAGTATCGACGAAGTCGAAGTGAATATGGTGTCCGATGACGAGCCGAGCTGGATGACACCACTTCGGGATTATTTAGAAAGAGGTGAACTCCCTGCCGACAAGATTGAAGCTCGGAAGCTTCAAAGCAAGTCAGTCAAATATGTTCTCGATCAGGGAGTATTATACAAAAGGTCGTATCTTCAACCTCTTCTAAGGTGCGCAGGACCGAACCAAGCGAACTACATATTACGTGAAGTGCACGAAGGATCCTGTGGTAGTCACATCGGAGCTCGGGCTCTAACCAGAAAGATTATAAGATGGGGATACTATTGGCCGACCATGCTCCAGGACGCAGTCGACCTCGTCAAGAAGTGTCCGAAGTGCCAGATCCATGCAAACGTGCTGAGGTTACCTCAAACCGAGCTAACCAGCATGCAAAGCCCATGGCCCTTTATGCAATGGGGGATAGACATCGTTGGCCCGTTTGAGCAAGCCCCTGGCCAGCTGCGATTCCTAATAGTAGCCATCGACTACTTTACGAAGTGGGTAGAGGCCGAACCTCTTGCAAAAATTACGAGCAAAAAAGCCCTCAACTTCGTCTGGAAGAACGTAGTCTGCCGCTTCGGTATACCTCACGTCCTCGTTTCGGATAATGGAACTCAGTTCACTGACAAGGCGTTTAGAGAATGGTGCTCCGAACTCAACATTCAACAGAAATTCACCTCGGTAGCGCACCCTCAGGCAAATGGCCAAACCGAAGTCACGAACCGGACAATAGTCAAGGGTTTGAAGACTCGCCTCGACAAAGCCAAAGGAGATTGGGCAGAAAATTTACCTCAAGTTCTCTGGTCCTACCGAACTACTCCTCGGACGTCCAATGGAGAAACACCATACAACCTCGTCTACGGAACCGAGGCGGTGATCCCAGTGGAGATCGGCTTGCCAAGCCCCCGAACTATAAATTTTACGGCCAATGCCAACGAAGAAGGCCTCCGAACTAATTTAGACCTATTGGAAGAAAAACGAGAACGAGCTTACATACAAGAAGCTCGGTACAAGCAACAAGTAGCTCGGTATTATGACAACCGAGTGAAGCATCGACAATTCCAAAAAGGCGACTTCGTCCTCAGAAATAATGAAGTTAGTAAGGCAGAAAAGCTCGGTAAACTAGAAGCAACCTGGGAAGGTCCCTATCAAATCCAAGATGTCCTCGGCAAAGGGTCGTACAAGCTAGTCCACATATCTGGCGAGCCAGTACCCCGAACTTGGCATGTTTCTCACTTAAAGAAATACTACTTGTAATTTAAGATAATTCGAATTTTATTTCTCATATGTAGGGTTTTATAAAGTATTTATTCTGTGTACATGTCCAAATTAAGCTGAAACTCCAATTATGGAGTAGCCTCTAGGGAGACCACTCCTATCGATAAATTCGACAAACAAGGAACTAGAAAGCCTAAACTTCGTCCTTAGACGAAGTGGCTGATTCAAAGCCCAAACTTCGTCCTTAGACGAAGTGGCTGATCTCGAAGCCCAAACTTCGTCCTTAGACGAAGTGGCCGATCTCAAAGTCCAAACTTCGTCCCTAGACGAAGTAGCTGATCCAGAGCCTAAACTTCGTCCTCAGAATGACGGAAAGAAGTTCGTCAAACTTCGACTTCGTCTTCAAAAAGAAGTTCGACATAAGACGAAGTAACTCCGAAGTACATACTAATCATCACAAACATCTTGAAGCAAACTTGATTACACAAATTAAATAAAGCTTTAGAGAAGTAATGAAAAGTTGTATTTTATTTCATAAAGATACATATTACAATCATGGTGGAGGATCCGAGCCTGGAGACCTACCGCTAAAACTAAGGTACTTCTCCACAAAACCCAAACCCGAGCTCGAACTAGCGCCACCATGACCGAGCACTGTATCTAGGAAGGCCATTCCCTCGCCGCGGCCAAAACCTCCTCGGCTACGGCCTAGAGACTCAGATCGACCTCGGCCCGGAGGCGCGGCCCGACCTCGGCCTGAAGGCGCAGATCGACCTCGGCCAGTCACCACACGTCGGCCACCGCCTCGAGCCATGATCGCTTGAGTCTGCTCTCGAGTCAAGGCCGCGCTGGGAGGCTGCACCCCCTCTAGGTTACCCTCCAAAAATGCCTCCGAAGTAGGGTCAAGCCTTGCATTCTTGGACTCGATCCACCTCTTCAGCTTCGGGTTCCTCTTCAGAATAATTTTGTACATGGATCCGAGCTTGAGAAGCGCCTCTTCCTGCTCACGAACTTGCCAGGAGTCATCGCCGTACTTCTCTATGTACTTCTTCGTACGAGCCCGGACCTCTTTTATTTGTGTGTGGACCTCGTATATGGTCAGGCCACCATTTCTATGTATACGGTCCTCGTATTCTTCATGCTCCTCGGCTACGGCCTTAAAGGTCTGAAGGTCGTCCTTGACCTGCTTGAACTTATCCTCCAGCTCCAAAAACCTCGCGTGCTCCCCGTCCAGCTTCTCCTGGGCTAACCGAAGCTTCGCCTCGAGCTCGGTCTCGATGTTGGCAGCTCGGCTTTTCCAACACGCGGCCTCGACCTCGGCAGCTTCGGCAGCCCGACGAAGCTCGTTTATTTCTTGATTAGACAGCGAGGTAGGGGAGAAGTCAAAAGCAGACTACAAAAGCAAAAGAAGTAAGCAGTTCAGCAAGAGGCACAGTTCAAGAAAAAGTATTTTATATACTTGTGGAAAAGCGCCTCCCTAACGGAGAACGTCGTACAAGCTAAAAAAAAAAAAAAAAAAAAAAAACTATTGCTATTGCTCCCCGACCTCGGGCCCCTCAGCGCTGCCGCCCTCACCTCCTCCCTCCTCGGCCTCGGCAGCCGGCCTCCTAGCCAGATCGGCAATGACGGCCTCAAGACTGTCATCCCGATCCACCGGGCAGTGCCGAACCGCCTGCTCGGACAGCAGGGTCTTCTGCTGCGCGAGCCGCTCCACCACCGGGATGGCCGCGGTGCACTCCACGAGCACCTCCGCGTACTCCCGCAGCATCTCCTCCTTAGTTACCTTTTCATACCCGTACTTGACTTTATCAAGCTCGGGGTAATCCTTGGTAACCAAGTCGAGCGCTGCCGAAGTAATCGGCGTGCTCATGGCGGTCACCATCTGCGCCGCCACGGTGCCGAAGTACTTGGAACGGAAAATCCGCTCAGCAAGCGCTCGCAGCACGCCGCCCTGCTCGGCCGCCGCCCGGGCCATCCTCTCCCTCTCCTCGGCCAGCTCCCCCCTCAACCTCGCCGCCTCGGCCTCCACCTCGGCCACCTTCCTCTCCGCCGCGAGCAGCTCGACCAGGGTCCTGGCCTCCTGCTCCTCCGCCTTCGCCGCCTCGGCCCTCGCCCCCTCGAGCTCGGCTTTTAAGGCCCTGAACTGCTCGACTCCATCGATGACGAAGTGCGAGAGGGCGTTCAACCCGTCCAGCACCATATTCGCCTCCTGCACGGAATATGTCAGCACAGAACAAGAAAAAGAATCAGAATAAAGGAAGCTAAAACTGTTTCCACTCACCTCGGGAAACGGGGCCTTACGAGCTTCCCTCGACCCTGATGCCCGAGCATCCGGGCCTCTTACCTCCTCCCTCCGAGGCTCCTCCAGGTCGATTACCGGCGGAGCCACCTCGGTCTCCACCCTCTCCGCCCTCTCCCGGCGAGGCGTCTCCTCGGCGGCCGAGGTGACTCTCGGCCTCTTCTTCTTCCTCCTCAGGGCCGCCTGCAAAACTTCGGGATCCACTGCAGAAATAAAGCAAACATTAAAACCGAGCACAGAGAAACGAAGTCAAACAACATAATACGCAGCCTCACCCGGATCCACGTCGGCCAGGTCGTCACATGGGCTTAGCCCGTGCCTCGACAACTCAGCCTCGGCATATTTCTTCTTAATCATGCCGAGGTTCGCCAGGCTCGCCTCGACTTCGCCGACGGGATCCACCCTCAGCTGCGGCCCGAACTTGACCGAAGACCAGTCGTGCCGAGGCACTCCCTCTGCTCGGCAGAAGAAAAATTTCTTCTGCCAGTTCGATACCTTCGACGGGGTGGCCAACTTAAATTTATTAGTGGGGGAAAGATACACCCACCCCGTCGGCGCCCGCTTCACCCTAAAGAAGCGCAGCAAAGAACCTAATGAGGCCGAGCCTCCGCGGCTGCCGACCTCTATACAAAAACCGACGATCTGCTTGGTCGACGTCGGCGCTAACTGCCCCAGAGGCAGCCTCCACCTCTCCAAAAACTCTACAAAAATGGGGCTCAAAGGAAAACGAAGACCAAAATGTAGGTAGTCTTCGTAAACAGTAAAAAAACCTACAGGCGGGGAGCAACCCCTATCCTCCGCCCGAGGAACAACTAACTCCATGGACTCCGGGAAAACAAAATGGCGGGCCAGATTCACCATGTGCGAGTCACTCATGGTGGAAGAAAAATCCAACACCGCACCCGACTCAGCTAGGGGCAAGAACTCAACCTCCCGAAATACGGGAGGGGAAAAAGCACGGGTAAAAACCCTAACAGAAGCCCTCGCCGGAAAACTCCTAATCGGCGAGGGAGACTCTACTACCTCAAGATCAACTGGGGTGCGAGAAGAAGAAGACGAAGAAGAAGAAGAAGACGAAGAAGCCATAATAGCAAATACTTACTTGTTCAAAGGATTCAAAGGATGAAGTTTTCTCTCGAAGTTGAAATCGACAAATGGCAGAAAGGTTAAGAGCTTTTTGCAGATGGGAAAGTGAAATTAGGGTTGCGAAAAGTAAAAAGTGTTTGTTAGCTTCCAAAGGAAGCCTTTATAGACATCAAATCACCTTTTCCCAACCGCCTCTTTTTCAAAATCCCGCCTCTTCGGCTCCTCCAACAGGAATGCGACACGTGTCGCCCGCGACCTTCTACAACAGCTGTCTTCCACCACTACGATTACTACTTCGGCCACAACCAAAGCTTCACCTCGACTTCGGCCACAACCAAAGCTTCACCTCGACCTCGGCAACTACAAGATCTCCACCTCGTCCAGATCTTCACTTCGTCCAGCACACCCACCTCGTCAAGATCTCCACCACGGTGCCGATCTTCTTTTGAGGGGGGGATGTGATAGGATGTAGCCCATCAAACAAGGCCCAATAGAAGCCCATTAGTGGCACCTCAGCCCAAGAACAGCTCGGCCCAGTAGCACCTCGGCCCAAGAGCAGCTCGGCCCAACAGTCGGGCCCGATAGCTCGGCCCATAAGCCTAACACCTCGGCCCACTTAGTATAACCGCCTCTAAATTGTCTATAAATAGGCTCTCAGAGCTAGATTAGAGGGACATTCTGTAATTGCTATTTTCAAGTCATAAATACATCGGCTCTCCTCTCCGTGGACGTAGACTTCATTAAAAGTCGAACCACGTAAATCCCGTGTTATTACTTTCTACACCTCGTACAACTTCACTTCGAAAAATAAGATCGAACAATTATTTTTTTACTATATACTATAATTAAATATAAGTGACCGGTTAAAAAGTACATATATAAAACTTAACTCGATAATTCAAAGTAGGGTTGAGAATCGGAATGGGATTGAGTACCTATCCCGAAGTCCCAATCTCAAAAAATACCAAATTTTTAGTTCTTGTTTCGGTCCTGATCGGGATTTCAGGACTTCAGGACTTTCGACTTCCAAATTGAAAAATTTTAATTCCTGATCTCAATCTCGACTAAATATGTTACAAATGGTCTCGAATGGTCCTGGAGTTTTGATCAGGATTCAAGACTCGGGAGTCCTTAAAAATTCTAATTTTTCAATTTTAGTTCCGATTCCGAAAAAATCAGGACTCAAAGTTCGAATCCCGTCCGAACTCAAGTCGGGACTAAGAATGTCTCAAATTCTTACCCTTGGTTCGAAAGAGTAATCAAATTCTAAAATGAAAGTATTCATCTCGGAACTTGTGGACCTTCAACTATAAAATTCTTAGATCATTGATATAATATACTCTATTGGTCTTATTAATATTAAAACATATTTGGCTAATAAAGTAAATTTAAACAAAAAGTCAAATAAGTTTAAATTAGTAGAGTAAAGAAAATACACCATCCGTCCACTAAACATTTTTACTGTTGGACTTGGTGCGAGTTTTCAATTGTCTTATACTTTTACTCTTTGTTCAAATTATTATTCTATCCCTCCCGTTATTAGTACTTTATTTTGTTGGGTACGTAAATTAAATAATGATGTAGACGAAAAAACTGTGGTAAGATTCATAATTTTTAAAAGATTGTTTTTTTTTCTTTCTAATTTATGTAAACAAACCAACATTAGTAGAATGACTCAAAAAGAAAAACAAACCAACATTAGTGAGGTAATAAAACACGCATGAAACTCAAAATGATAAAAAAATTAGAAAAGCAAACAAATTATCTACATATGAAATAATTGTGTCTTATGTTAAAATTGTCTCACATTGGTTATTGATGATTTACTAGAATCAAAATATATGGTTGTGAATCCCCTCCCCTTAACCAAGAATTTTAGGGAATTGAACTCAATATCCAAGTTTAATATGATAGAGCTTACCCGATTCAATGATGGGCCAACACTCAATATCGTTGTCAACAGGTAGCCTTGAGTCGTCCACGCTCCGTGAGAGATGTGTTAAAATTGTCCCACATTGATTGTGGACGACTATTATAACCAAAATATATAGTCATGTATCATCTCCCCTTAACAAGACATTTTTAAAGGGATTGGACCCAATATCCTATCAAGATAAATTTAGCTATGTAAATTTGAGAGAAATAAAGAACATATCTATGATTTTATGTGAGAAGTGAAAATGAATTTTCATTGAATGAATCTGAGAATAGATCTCCTTCTTGTGCTATATATATAGAGATGATACAAACAAGATGTAAAAGAAGAATCAAGAAGAAGCTACACTATACATCTATTTTCTACAAGCTTCTACAAACAACTAATCTCCTAACAACTTCAACGGTAATATGGAAGATAACAAACTTTGAAAACTACCTAACAAATTACTGAGTTGTTGTTTAGTGTGTTTTTGTTGCGTTTTAGCTCATTGTGTTGTCATGTTTAGGTCTTAGTTTTGATGTTTTCGTATTGATTTTAGTTTGTTTTTATGCCGGTTCTTGTTTGGTTATGTTTGTTGTAGGATGAAGTGAAAAATGATGATTTGGGCTAGGACTGGTGCAAACGAGGTCGTTGTAGCAAAGTCGGGCGAGGAACAGGCGAGACAAGCATGGCACGGGAAGGAGACAAGCACAAAAAGGAGCCAGCGCCCGCTGGGGTGCAGCGCTAGAAATATTCAGAAGCCAGGGCCCAGCGGCCGCTGGCCCTGCATACTTCGCGCGCCAGAGACTCAAAGCCAGCGACTGCTGGTTGGCAGTTCCAGGCGAGATTAAAACCTCTTTTGGGCGTTATCTCTCTCACCCCCCTATGTAACCGGAACTTCTCAAACACTTAGGAGGTGATTGGTATGATGGAATGTAATAAGGTAGGAATGGAATGGAGTGTGGAATGGAATGAAGTGTGGAATGTAATGAAATTGTTAATCCATTCTTATGCTTGGTATGTACAAGGAATAAGAATGGAATGGAATGACAATTTATTTATTAATTTAATCCTTATAATTGATAACTACAAATAAAGTAAATAAATAAATTATATTTATATTGTAATGCGAAATCATACTTTTAATATTCCATGTAAATTTATTATTATCATTTATGTTAAAAAAAATTGTCGAAATTCTCTATTTTTTCTTTATTTTTCAATTATTTTTATGGACCAAAATAATTCAAAAAAATATATATATTTCAATAGAGGATATAAAACGTGGGGGTGAACATTCGGATACATGGTTCAATTTTGTCTAAAAAATCAAACCAAACCAAATTAATAAAAATGGATCGAAAAAGATAGTTCAACCAAACAAAAAATTAACTAGACCAAACTAACAAAATTTATTTTGATTTAGTTCGATTTATCCAAATATTTTATTTCGTAACTTATTCCATTCAATTTTAAAATAATTAATTAAAAAAAATAATCATTCATTTATATCTTCAATAGTTATCATGTACTAAAAAATTAAAAATCTAAATTAAAAATTATAATCACAATATTTAAATTATTAAAATATTCTCATATATCTTTAATAGTTTCAAATGATAATAAACATTATAAATTTATTGAATTTGATAGTTTGTAAATCTAGAAAAAATTAAAATAAAAATGAAGTGAATAAATTATCACATTTAATTTATTAAATAATTTTAAAATTTAAATTATATTATAAAATATAATAAAATTATATATGATAAAATAATTTTATTTGATAAAAATAAATTATATTTTAATATTAAAAAATAATTCGATTTTTGTATATTCTTTTGATTTGGTTTTATCTAAATCCTATTCAAATCTAATTATAATTTGATTTTGAAATAAAATCCAACCAATCAAATATTTGAGTTTGATTAATTTTGCTCACACCTACTAAAACGTGTATGCTATGTTATAACTAGGGGTGTAATCGAATCGAACTGAACCGAATACTGTCAGGCTTGAGTTCGGCTCAATTAAAAATTGGAAGGCTCGAGTTCGGTTCGAGTTTTGAAAATCAAACTTGAGTTCAGTTCGATAAATAAAAAACAAGCCCAAGTTCGGTTCGTAAATTATTCGATTTAATAGTAAATTCGAACCCGAGCTCGAACTCGGCTCGAGTTCGTTAAATATTCGAGTTCGAGTTCGTTAAAAAACTCGTTTATTAAATTATTTTGTTAATATTATATATTTTTATATTATTTTGATAAATTCGTAAACTAGTTCGTATATAAAGTTCGTGAAATATTTGAAGTTCGACTCGTTTTTAAAGTTCATGAACAAACTCGTTAACAAAGTTCGTGAACTAATCGAAGCTCGGTTCATTAAATTATATTCGAACATGTTCGCGAACTTTTCGAACCGAATACCTTTAGGCTCGAGTTCAGCTCGAAAAATTATTTGAGCTCGGTTTGAGGCTCGAGTTCGGTTCGTTTAGTAAATGAACAAATTCAAAACGAACTTTTATCGAGCAGAGTTCCGAATAGTTCGCGAATAGTTTGGTTCACTTACACCCCTAGTTATAACAATCAAAAATAAAATCATATAGCAATAAAATCTAAATTAGAATGAAAATTTTAAATTATAAGATAACTCATTTTGCATAGCAAATAAATAATATCAAAAAATTTAAAAATATATAATTTATATCATTTAATGAATCTTTCTAGTAATATATATTTTTATTAAAAATAGTTTTTTAAATATTATAAAAAAAATTAACATTTTTTTTGGTAGGGGAGAGGTGTGATGTATAGTAAAATTAACAAAATAATAAATATTTTAATTAATTTTGTCTTAATGAAAAATAGCAAAAAAAAATATTGAATAATTAGTTTGGAGCCTAGGAATGACTAATACCTTTGATTAGAGAGGAATGACTAATACCTCTCATAATGGAATGGTAATTCCAAACGGAATGTCGATTCCTAATCACAATACGAACCAAACAAATGAATGGAATGGAGGAAGGAATGGTCATTCCATTCCACCCTCCATTCCATCATACCAATCACCTCCTTAGTTTTTACTGCTTTTCTAGTTTAGGATTAGAGAATTCCAATGGATTGAAGTGGATTCCGACTTTAGATTCTTACGTTTCAATTAGTAAGTTTCTTTCTTATGGTTTCCTTTTGTGATTCTACCTTATATATGATGCTTGGTTAGATCTTTACTAGAATTGGGTGTTTATGTTCTCATTTGATGTTTATTTGATCTATGCCCTTGATTAACTTGTTTTGTATGGAGTTTAATGCTTGATCACCATTAAATTCATATGTTTATGTTAAGTAGATTGATCATTTGCTTGACATGAGACCTAGGGTTAATCAACATTATTCTTAATCGGAAACGTAAAGAATAATAATTTATATGAGATTAAGCAATTACTAGAGGTGTGAACTGTATACGAAAGTAAAGATCACGGCTTAGTGTATTAATACAAAAGTAATTTGCTAAGCAACCTTTGGTGTTCTTAATCGAATATGGATGAATGATCAATTAGACATTGAATATGAGTTGAGCATCTTATCCTAAAGCTTCAATTCGTTGGGATTC
This sequence comes from Leonotis leonurus, assembly GCA_026898415.1. Taxonomy (NCBI): domain Eukaryota; kingdom Viridiplantae; phylum Streptophyta; class Magnoliopsida; order Lamiales; family Lamiaceae; genus Leonotis; species Leonotis leonurus. Next base: position 980,062 of record JAPKLX010000039.1, read on the forward strand.
GTTTAGCTGCTTTTAATATTTATTTATTTATTGTTACATCTTGTGGTCATAGTATGTTTAGGATTTCCGTTTTCTTGTTTTAATAACACTTAGGATTAGAGCCGCCCTGTTAAGCTTTCCATCGAGATCTGACCGGGGTTAGCTTGCTACATGCAATCGACCTCGTAATAATTTGTGAGAACCTAGAGTACACATTTTAGGTCAAACAGTTGTCATCTTTATCATTCTTGAACTTGATAACTTCTCCTTCACGTACTACATCTCATTCACACGTGCAACATGCACAACATGCATTGCTACACAATCTATGCACAACTAGTAATTCACCAATACACCCCTTCTGAGACTCAACCAGGTTCCAAGGTATCAAGTAACAACTTATATGTGAATAAATAAAACTTTGTATTAGCCAATGGCTTTATAAAAATATATGCTATCTGATCCGTAGAATGAACATAGCTTGCATCAATCACTTTAGCTACAACTTTCTCCCTTACATAGTGCACATCTACTTCAATATGTTTTGTTTTTGAATGAAAAATTGGGTTACTAGCCAAGGCAATTGCACTTACATTGTCACACCATAGTTGATGTGGAGAAGAAACAGAAATCCCAACCTCATCACAAAGGGATGCAAGCCAAAGAAGATGAGTGGCTGCATTTGCCATGCTTCTATACTCTGATTCAGCACTACTTCTAGACACCACCTCTTGCTTCTTTGCTGACCATATTATCAAGTTTGATCCAAGAAAGATGCAATGTCCTACAGCTAGCTCAGTCGGCATCCGACAATTTAGAAGATGTAGATGGAAGAAAACTAAGCATTAAAGATGCATTTCCTTTAAGATATTTAAGTAGCCTTTTGCAAGCTAACCAATGAAGATTAGTTAGAGCCATAAGATATTGACTTAGTTTGTTCACCGAGTATGCAATATTAGGCCTTGTTAAGGTTAGATATTGAAGAGCTCCAATGGAACTTCGATATAAAGTTGGATCTTCAAAAGGTACTCCACCCGTTTTTGAGAGTTTGGTTGCTCGAGTCATGGGAGTGGAGCATGGTTTGCACATCAGCATCTTTGTTTTGGCTAACACCTCATAGATATACTTTTGTTGTCCAATCAAGAAAGCATCTTTCTTGCGTTGCACTTCTATCCCAAGAAAATAGCTTACTGCACCAAGATTCTTGACAGAAAACTTAACATGTAAAATATCAATAACCTTGTTCACCATCACAATATCATCACCAGTCACTAAAATGTCATCAACATAAAGAAGGATGAGAGTTAAAGCCACACCAGTATTTAGATAGAACAAAGAAAAGTCAGACACTGATCTTTTAAAACCAAGGCTGTAAATTTCTGACTTCAACGTATCATACCGGGCCCTTGGTGCTTGTTTAAGCCCATAGAGAGCCTTATTCAACTTGTATACATAGTGAGGATTCTTAACATCCTCAAATCCTTTGGGTTGTGCCATATAGATGGTATTTGTGAGCTTCCCATTGAGGAAAACATTGTTAACATCTACCTGTTGTATGTTCCAGCCTCTTGTAGCAGCTAAAGCAAACACCAACCTAATGGTGGAGTGCTTCACTACTGGACTAAAGGTCTCCACAAAGTCCTCACCAACCATCTGTTCAAATTGTCTAGCTACCAATCTTGCCTTTAGCTTATCAAGTGAGTGATCTGGATTCAACTTTACCCTCAATAATGTTGAGTTACAGGAACTGAATTACACAGAAACTAGAAAGGAGGTGAGAATACAACGGAAATATAAACAAAATGAAAGTTTACAATGAACCGAAAAACTAAACAGCCGAGTCGAGATCTCCTCTCTCCGCAAGACTGAAATGCCAAGGTAGTGCTCCTTCTTAACGGTGACAGTCTCCAAAGATGAAACGGCTATGTCTCAGACAGTGGCAGCACCGCGGACTGATCGAGCTCCGGTAAACTGGACAAGGGCAGTACCGAGCTTCTAGACAGATGCAGAAGAACATTGATGCAGCAATATGAGTGAGAGTTGATGCAGAGATAGTAGTCTAGACTAGATGCAGAATACCCTATTTATAGGGCTAGTCCACCAGAGTGCCAAGTCCACGTGCCGAGGCCCAAAAGCCAAGCCCAACCGAGCCCAACCGGCCCATGGCCCTCGGGCGCGGATGCGGCGGCGGCAGCGCGCACGTGTACGGGCTTTATCCAATTACTTAACCCAAGAAGTAATTAGGCACTTTAAATACCCAATTAATGTTCTTACAACATTTAATGTGGGACAACATTTATTCTTACATTAAGATTCTTTAATTCTTACATGAAGAATCTTAATCTCATAGCTCCTTCGTCAAGTGACATACTTTAAACAATTATTTCTAACTCACCGGGAATCGGTTTTGAGAAATTAATTATACTACGATCATCTACATTCCATGTAGATCGATCTAGGCTCATTTAATTATTCTTAATTAAATGCCACGTCACTTTAACATCGAGTCAAACCTTATTGACCTTCATATAATATATATACATATATATATATATATACATATATAGTCCGATTCCTACAATCCCCCACATGAGTGTAAATAACTCATATGCAGATGTAGACACAAACTGTGTCCTCATGAAGTGTCAAAGTATTAGTATAGGTGGTTTGCCACATTGAACCTTCCATAGTTGGCACCATCGGATACACATGCGGATTAGTGGCACTATGCATTGAACTATTCCTCCACGGCGTGCACCGAGACAATGATGTTAGCACCTTTAACATTTCAACCTTGTCCGTTCTCACATTTTATGTCCATTTCTGGCCCTGGACATCTCTTTGGATTCACAAGTGTTTGTCTTTGAAGCGGCCCTCACTTCACACTTATATATGTGATTCTTTCTTGAGTACCTTGCCTTACTCTTTATCTAAAGAATCATTAAAAGTCTTAAACTTAACCTCACCACTTAACAAGTTCTTAACACTCGAGTTGCTCTTCTAGAGAATAGATATAGGTGAGTGTTTTCTCACGTACTCTCATAGCTTCATTTTCCCATTGAACCAGGTTCTTGGGATCGCCAGTCATCAAGGTTGGGTTACCACTATGATAGTTCATCCATTCGTGGATTTTAGTCTCATTCCCTTTAGCAACTTAAACATTTGATCTCGATTTAACCCTTTGGTTAACGGATTCGCCAGATTATCCGCTGACTTCACATAGTCAACAGAGATAATCCCAGTTGTGATCAAATGTCTTACGGTATTGTGTTGTCGACGAATATATCGAGACTTACCATTGTACAAGCCACTCTTTGTCATCCCGATAGTTGCTTGACTATCACAGTGTATCAAAATTGGAGGCACGGGCTTGATCCAACACGGAATGTCTTTGAGGAAGTTTCTAATCCACTCGGCTTCTTCCCCAGCTTTGTCTAAAGCTATAAATTCCGATTTCATAGTGGATCGGGCTATACAAGTTTATTTCCTGGATCTCCAAGAGACAGCTCCACCCCCAATTATGAACACATATCCACTTGTCGACAATGAATCTTTTGTGTTCGAGATCCAGTTGGCATCGCAGTACCCTTCAAGTACCGGGGATATCTTCCATAATCTAGCCCAAAATGCTGAAAGTATTTCAGAAACCTCAACACTCTCATAAGAGCTTTCCAATGTTCTTTGCTTGGATTGCTCGTGTAGCTTTCCAATGTCCGGTCGAGTGCAATTAGTTAAATACATCAAGCACCCGATCACCTTCGCATAGTCTTCTTGTGCTACCGGATCTCCCCAGTTCTTGCTCAAGTGAATATTAAGTTCTAATGGGGTTTTGACCGGTGCGCTTTCGTAGGCGTTAATCCTTTTGAGCACTTTCTCAACATAATGAGATTGTGATACGCTAATCCCATTCGATCTTCTTAGAATTTTCATTCCAAGTATCACATTAGCTACCCCATATCTTTCATGTCAAAGTTTCTTTTTAACATGATTTTAGTCTCGTTAATTACTTGGATATTTCTACCCATAATTAACATATCGTCTACATAGAGACACACTATGATGAATCCATTAGTAGTGTTTTTTATGTAGACACACTTATCACACTCGTTTATCTTGAATCCATTTGATAACATTACATCATAAAACTTCAAGTTCCATTGTAACGACGCTTGTTTTAATCCATATAGAAACTTAACCAGTTTGCATACTTTCCTTTCTTGGTCAGTTACGGCAAAACCTTCAGGTTGCTCCATATAAATTTTATTTTTAAGATCTTCATTCAAAAATGCAGTCTTAACATCCATTTGATGAATCTCGAGATTGTGCAAGGCAACAATTGTGAGAAGTACCCTAATGGATGTTATTCTAGTCATCGACGAGTAGGTATCGAAAAAATCATACTCTTCTCTTTGTTTAAAGCCTTTGACTACTAATCTAGTCTTGTATTTATCAATTGATCCATTGACTTTAAACTTCCTTTTAAGGATCCATTTGTATCCTAAGGGCTTACAACCTTCCGGCAGATCAACCAACGCCCAAGTGCGGTTTTGTCTTATCGAATCAATTTCGCTTTGTACAGCCTCTCTCCACATATTTGCATCCGATCTAGAAAAGGTTGCTTTAATGGTTGTTGGCTCTTCATCCAACATAAGCGACACGAAGTCAGGACCAAACATTTTCGGTGTCCGAACTCGACTGCCACGTCTCGGTTCTATATCATCTGGATCGGAATTTGGTCGCGTTCGCAAAGTTAGACCATCATCCACAGGTTTAGAACTTGTGGCTCTACCATCATCATTTCTATCCCTGGTTTTGCAGGGATAGATGTTTTCAAATAATACGACATTCCTTGACTCCATTGTTGTTCCCACAGTCATTTCAGGTATTTCTGATTTGTGGACAACAAACCAATATGCACTGCTGTTAAGTGCATATCCTATTAAGATACAATCAAGCGTTTTAGGGCCAATTGCAACTTGTTTAGGTGGAGACACTTCAACCTTAGCCAAACACCCCCACACTTTAAGGTATTTGTAGGAAGGTTTCATTCATTTCCACAACTCATAAGGGATAACATCCTTACCCTTAAGTGAAATCTTATTTAATAGGTAGTAGCTGTCAGAACAGCTTCCCCCACATATTCTGGGGCAACCCTGAACTAATAAATAAAGCATTCATCATCTCTTTAAGAGTTTGATTTTTGCGTTCAATACCACCGTTAGATTGGGGTGAATAAGGAGCCGTCGTTTGATGAGATACCATTTTTGTTGCATCAATCCTCAAACGAAGCTACATATTCTTCATCTCTATCACTTCGAACCATCTTAATACGACTGCTTAATTGATTTTCAGCTTCGGTTTTGAAGTTCTTAAAAGCTTCAATAGCCTCATCTTTACTTCTTAGAAGATAACTATAACAGTACCTTGTGCAATCGTCAATGAAGGTGATAAAGTATTTCTTACCACCTTTTGTCTGCACAAATTTTAAATCACACACATTGGTGTGAATTAACTCAAGTGGCTTAGTGTTCCTTTCTACTGAATGAAAATACAGTTTTGATAATTTAGTCTCAACACACACTTCACATTTGGTGTTAGTGTTGATTTCCTTATCTTTAGTAAATCCAAATTTACTAATCTTTTTATAACATTTAGGTTCACATGTCCTAATCTACAATGTCATAAGTCAGAGCACTCAATCAAGTAAGAGGCAGATGCCTTTTCATTATCATTAATCACTTTGCGGTGTATAACCAATACATTTAGCTAGAACAAGCCTCCGGTAAGGTAACACTTACCGAGGAACTTTCCAAACTTTGTGAGTACAAACTGTCGGATTCAAAAACTAGTCTAAAGCCTTTATTAACTAGAATTGAGTCAGACACTAGGTTCTTGCGGATGTCAGGAACATGCAACACCTCCTTCAAAGTGATAGGGACGCCATACGTCATCTTGAGGACCACCTCGCCTACACCGGCCACCTTGGACGAAGCTTGATTCCCCATGTTGAGCTTCTTCCCCTCAACAACTTTGTATGTGATGAACTTGCTCCTATCGGCACATACATGAACGGTGGCGTCGGTATCAATGTACCATCCGCCTTCATACTCCACGTGGTGAACCTCCTCGGTCATGACCGCAATAAGATCATTCTCATCCCACTCGGAGTATTCCTTCTCAGCAACATGAGTGGAGTGCTTCTTATTTTTGTGGGCCTTTGGTTCACGACAATCCTTTGACATGTGATCCGATCAGCCGCAGTTGAAACAATTGCCGTTGAACTTTCAGGAAGATGACTTTTGTTTCCCCTTGCCCTTCTCGGTTGGACGAGCACGCTTCTTGGAGGGACCGCCCCTCTCCAACAAGTTAGCCTTGGCATCCATAGGCCTTTTCACCTTCGGATCTTGCTTTCGCACATCCGCCTCAATTCGCAGCTTCACGATAAGATCTTCAAGAGTCATCTCCTTTCGCTTGTGCTTGAGATAGCTCTTGAAGTCCTTAGCCGCCGTGAATGCGTCAGGCAAAACCATTCCTTCGGCATGGACATCGTGCACAATGAGTTAAAACTCTTGCACTTGGTCCATGATAGGTCTAGAATCTACCATTTTGTAGTCTAAGTATTTAGCTACTACAAATTTTTTCGTACCCGCATCATCGCTACAGTACTTTTTCTCTAATGCCTCCGACATTTCTTTGGAGGTCTTTATATTGGAGTACACACTATATAAACTATCTTCTAGACTATTCAGAATGAATTTTTTACATAGGTAGTTTCCGTTGTGCCAGTTATCATAAGCTGCACGCACAGTGAAGCTCGTCTCTTGGGCACTTGGTGTCGGTGGCTCATCCTCCTTTAGGAATCCGGCGAACTCCAGAGTCGTCAGATAGAACAACATCTTTTGTTGCCATCTCTTGAAGTCAGCCCCGCTAAAATTTAGAGGCTTCTCGGGGGGAGGCATCATCCTCGGTGCCGAAACCCCCACATGAGAGCCACTCGTGTTGAACCCAAAGGCTCCAACACTGGATCCATTGAAAGATCCCACGAAACCACTGAAAGTGGAACCCACGGTGCCACTAGAAGTGGACCCACCAAACAATCCCGCAAGATTCGAACCAGCAGCAGAGGCAGTCTCCTGGAACGTAAGAAATATGGAGTCAATGACTATAGGAATAGTCGCGGACCCACCAACAACAACCATTGTCACAGATGCAGAGGCAATCGCAGAAGCAAAAGCAACAGTGTTTGAGTCGGTCGAGGCAGAGGACGCCATCTCCAACAAAGGTATTAAGGTCAACAAATTTAAAGTCAGTTTTAAAAGTCCGTCTGTAACAACCCGAATCCAATAAATTATTTACATATGTTATGTGATTTTATATGAGTTTTAATCATAATATTTATCTATATATATTTTATGTCGAGCATATTTTATTTTAGTCGAAGTCGCGCCCGTAGTTAAAAATATATGAATAAAATTATAGTTAATTAACTTATTATTATTAATATGATAGTGTTGGATGAGAATGATAAATTCATTTATGAAATTAATAATTTGAACTAGTTTTACAAAAAAATTAGCAGTTGAACTTTAGGAGTATTTTATATATAAGTATTTCTCCTAAGCATTCTTTATTCAATTGAACAACCTTTAGTTGAATTTACCTCCTATCATCTCATCGGATAAGTATTAAAAGGATATTTTGAGAAGATATACTCAATTATACCGCCTTACTATATATGTATAAGTACAGCCACAACTCTCATGCCAATTATTTACACACACAGCAAACTAATCCTTTCTTTAGTGAATCTGCAAAAGTAAGTATTCAAACACTTCTGCTTACTTTTCTAAATTTTCTTTCAATTCTAAATTTATTCCTTTGAATTAGAGGCATAAATCAACTGTAAAAACATTATAATTTTACTTTGCCCATCAGACATCTTAGAACCATATTTCATTCTTAAGCATAATCTGTAAATTTATATAGAAAACTAGGAGAATTAGAATTTAAATGAAAAGAATGAATAGTTCTCCCTGTAGGAAAAAGATTTCATCTTTATTAATTGAGTTGGATTTCGGTTCTTGGGGCTGCTGAAGTCGGGGGGCTCCGGGCTGGGGTTGTTCAGTCGAGAAGGGGAGGAGGAGTAGAGGGAGACGTTGAGGGATGGGGTTGCTGCCGCTGTACTCCCACGGAGGAGCAAAGACGAGGTCGGAGAGAGAGAGACGAGGTGGCGGCGCGGCTGCGACTGGCGCCGGAGACTGAAGGAGAAATAGAGTAGGAAAGATGCTGGTGGTGTTGTTCCTACTGCAAGTTTTAGAAATATAGATAGAGAAAAAAGAGAGTTGGAGAGATGTTGGGTGTTGGTTCTCTCTACTGGAAGTTTTGAAAGAATAGATAGAAGAAAAAAAATAATAATAATGAATGAGGGAGGGAGGAAAGGCTTACGCAGAGGTGTAATGTAGGGTAGAAGTTTTTAGAATTTTACTTACATTAGTACCATAATTCATTTGATGGGCTTTGTTATTAATTTATTTTAATGGGCCAATTAAGTTTTAATTTTATTTAGTTAGTTGGGCTTTTATTTATTTAGTTAGTTGGGTTTTTACTAAATAGTTAGTTGGGCTAGTTAATTGGGCTTTTTAGTATTTATTTTAGCATTTCACTAGTTATGAATTTGTAGTCTTATTAAAACAAAATTTCACAATTAGGAATTTAGTTAAGTAGTAATGTATCTCTCGTTTTTTCCTCATATGCAAGTAATAATTAGACTAATATCTCTCCAATGGTTGAATTATAAGTTTAGTTTATTAAATCATTATTAGGATTTAAATTTTCAAATATATATATATATATAACTAATAATTATTTAATTTATTTTATAGACTTATTAATGTATTTTAATACCATGTGACGATTAGGTGCGGCGCGACTAAGACGTGATTGATATTTTAATTTCTCGATATTCAAGTTCAAGGTTAAGGTGTGGTGATCTAATTCAGTATGCAGTTGATTATTATTGTCCATTTTAATATTATGTGTTTAGCCGTATGTGTGATTATGAAATCAGTTGGTGATGAGTAAGAGCTGTTTTAAAACTGTCTCATTTCGCTCTCACTTCAGTTATTGCGCAATATTTATGTTATGTCGCCAGGAGCCCGTAAATAGGGTTCAGGACGTCACAGTCCTTGATTATACACAGTGCGAATCAGTTATGTTATGTCATGGTACCATATGTGCTTACCGTTTTATTAACTTGGACAATGTTAGCATAAAATCTCACACTGAGTATACTTTTATGTATGCTCATGCCCCACTTTAAACATTTTCAGGTACTTGAGTTCGGAGATGCGTGGCGGGTCGAATGACGTATCAGTTTTTGTACATTATGTTTTATGCATGCATACTCAGTACTTATTTTGGAAATATTATGGAACATTATCTTACAGTTTTTGGTCGGATTATATATTACGACATATGCCTCATGAAAGACTGTTATCATGATATATATATATATGTATATTGAAAGTTTTGCTATGTTGGTTGGTTCAAATATTTTCTTTTTAGGTTGTACATGTTACATATAAAGAAAATTATTATATAGTTTTTCCGCATTCAAAGATTTTGACAAAAGATTTAGTTTATTTATTTATTTATTATTAGAGTTAGGGTGTTACACCGTCAGGTTCTCCTCCCGTACAGTACATAATTTAAAACTAGGAAGAACGATTTCAGTCTTGCGATTGTTGAGTTACATGAACTGAATTGCACAGAAACTGGAACGGAGGTGAGAATACAACAGAAATATAAACGAAATGAAAGTTTACAGAATGAACCTAAAAACTAAACAGCCGAGTCGAGATCTCCTCTCTCCACAAGATTGAAATGCCAAGGTAGTGCTCCTTTTTAACGGCGGCAGTCTCCAAAGATGAAACGGTTATGTCTCGGAAAGTGGCAGCACTGCAGACTGATCGAGCTTCGACGAATTGGACAAGGGCAAGACCGAGTTTCTAGACAGATGCAGAAGAACAGTGATGCAACAATATGAGTGAGAGTTGATGCAGAGATAGTATGTCTAGACTAGATGTAGATCCCCTATTTATAGGGCTAGTCCACCAGAGGGGGTGCCGAGGAATTTATAGCCATTCAAAGCCCATCAAGACTGCGGGTCGTTACATACCATGTGCCAGCCGTGTGCCGAGGCCCAAGTGCCGTGCCCAAGAGCCGAGCCCAACAGGCCCGCGGGCGCGGGCGTGGCGGGCGGCATTATACGGGCTTTATCCAATTACTTAACCCAAGAAGTAATTAGACACTTTAAATACCCAATTAATGTTCTTACAACATTCAATGTGGGAAATTTTATTCTTACATTAAGATTATTTAATTCTTATATTAAGATTCTTAATCCCATAACTCCCTTCGTCAAGTGACATACTTTAAACAATTATTTCTAACTCACCGGGAATCAGTTTCGAGAAATTAATTATACTACGATCATCTACTTTCCACGTAGATCGATCTAGGCTCATTTAATTATTCTTAATTAAATGTCATGTCACTTTAACATTGAGTCAAACTTCGTTGACCTTCATATAATATATATATGTTGTTAGATTCCTACAAATACCCATTTATTGTTGATTACTTTCTGACTTGGCTGTGGAGGAACCAAAGTCCATGTTCCCTTCTGTGAGATAGCATCAAACTCCTTTACCATAGACTGATGCCACCCTTCATGAGCTAAAGCCTCATCTAAAGATAATGGTAAAATAGGTATGGTCTTAGGGTTTGGATTTGTAGAGACAAAATATATTTTTGGTTTGTAGATTCCACTCTTTGATTTGGTTTGCATATGATGTGTATTGCTAACCATATCAGAGCTGGATGAAGAAGAAGACACATACATGTGAAATGATGAAGAATGTGTATCATGTGAAGAAGTTTGAACTTCTTGAGTGTGAGGCAGATTAGGTAGAGATAACAAAGGTAATAGCGTTTCAGAATCAGAAGAAGAAGAAGATTGAGGTTCTTGAGGTCTAGGTAAATCTTGTATACCAAAGGCTGAAGTGTTTAAAGAAGATGAGGTAGGGAATGAAAAGAAATAGTTGCTGCTGCTGCTGTAGAAATAGAAGGCTTTTTGGTATGAAAAATAGGATAAGGAAATTCATACTCATTGAACTTGACAGAATCAGAAATGTACATCCTACCATATTTGTCAAGACATTTATATCCTTTGTGATTCAAGCTGTAACCAAGAAATATACATTTCTGAGATCTAAAACTAAGTTTGTGGGAATTATATGGTTTGAGATAAGGATAGCATGCACAACCAAACACATGAAGAAGATAGTAGTCAGGATTTGTGTTTAGGAGAGTTTGATAAGGAGATTTCATTTTAAGCACTGGTGTAGGTAGACTATTGATCAAGAATGTTGTAGCCTCAAAGGCATGCCACCAATAAGTCAGAGGTAATGAGGTTTGGCTTAAGAGAGTAAGTCCTATATCCACTATGTGTTGATGTTTACGCTCAGCTCTCCCATTTTGAGGATGGACATGAGGACAAGGGTGTTGAAAGTGAACTCTTAGATCTTTAAAAAATGACACTAAAAGTTTGTAATCCCCGCCCCAATCAGAACGAAAGGTTTGAATGGTGGAATGAAACTGACATTTGACAAAACTAAAGAAGTGTTTGACTATGGTTGAGACTTCAAACTTTAAGGTTAATGGATAGATCCATGTAAACCTAGTGAAATCATCAAGAAAATAAATGTAGTATTTATAACCTTGAGGAGATGAGACATGGCTAGGACCCCAGACATCATAGTGTATAAGTTGAAAGGGCTTGGTTGTTTTGACAGACTGAGTAATATGTGGAACTTGATGTAACTTGCCAGTGCAACAAGCATTACAGAATGTAATTAATGTTTTAGAAGTAGGAATATTTAAAGACTGTAAAAGACGAGACAAGATTTTGAAGTGAGGATGACCAAGCCTCTGATGCCAAACATGTATTTCATTATGTACATTGATAGAATTACATGATAATGAAGCATTACAGTCAGAACTAGAGCGAGCTTCAGTACATGTAGACAGAAAAACAACAGCAGAAGATGATGAAGTACTATTGATGGAAGATAAGGCAGCAACAGAATTTGTAGATTTTGAAGAAGAATTTGACTTGTGACATAGGAATGAGAGGTCAATCTGATAGAGTCCTTTGTGAAGTCTCCCCTTGTGGTTTGAGTGTTTGTTTGTCCTTCACAAAGCAGTGAGTGTCATGAAATTCAAAAACACATTGTTATCTCTAGTAAACTGAGAGATACTTATGAGATTCTTTGTGACTTGAGGAACTAGAAGTATATTGTTTAGAAGAAGTGAGGATTTGGAAGTAGAAGAAAAAAAACTGCTACCTATAGAGGAGATAGAGATGACTTTACCATTACCTATAGTTAGGGATGTCAAAATAGCCCGAAACTGATGGACCGGCCCGAATAGACCGAAAAATTGAATGGGTTAGGGCCAATTTTTCTAAGCCCATATGAAGTTCGGGCTTTTTGGGCCAAACCGTTCGGGTCGACGGGCTTATCGGGCTAGCCCGTTCGGTCCTCGGGCCGACCCATCGGTCCAAAATCATTAAATACTAAATACTTATTAATTACCTTAATTAATTCAATCAACTCTTATTAATTACCTTAATTAAGGCTCTAGAGTGTCTACCCTATGGAAACCAAATAGTCACTATGGAAAGGAGAATATTTTAAATCATAAGTTTAACCTTTTCATCTCACCACACGCAGCTACACTTCCTCTCTTCTTCATCTCCTCTTTGTAGCCCCTCGATCAAAATTCCGGCCACACAAGTTCTGGCCATATAGTTTTGACCCCCTTCGGTGGTTTATCATTAGTCAAACATCATTTTTCAATTGGTATGTGTTTTCAAATATTTTGCATCTCTGAAATTTCTTTTCATATGGTCTGCAATTTTTTTACACTAAATTATGTATTTTTTTTATTTTTATATTATATGAACTCAAATATTATGCTAGTGTGCTTCTGTTCCTAATCCAAATTACAGGAAGTTCATTTAGTATTTTTTTGAATGTGTTTTTTCTTCTTTTTGTATCTATTGTATCTTCTTATACTATAATGGTAACTTTTGCATGTCTTCTGTATGCCTTTTTATGTCTTCTCTTATGCATGTTTTTTTTTTTCATTTTCTAAGTGTGTTTTGCATGCTTTTCTTTTAATTTCTAAATCTGCTTATGTCGCATGTCCTTTGCAATCTGAAGTTATTGAAATCTGTAAACTGAAGTGTGTTTTCTATAAACTGAAGTTATTGAAATCTGTAAGAATAATAATATTGTCACTGAATTTTGTAGTTCATTACTTAAATTTATATATGTATTATAACAAAATATCATTTTGGTTATTTATATTCTCTTTTTCAGGTTCAAATGGAAGGTCCATCTCAAAATGATGTACTTGAAAATGAGGTTGAGGTCTTAGGCGATTCAAAATCAATCAAAAAAAGAAAATCCTCAGATGTTTGGAATCATTTTGCCCTTGATAAAGATAAGGATGGAAATGGGTGTGCCAAGTGTAATTATTGCGGCAAAACTTATACTTATCAAGGTACTAATTATGGAACCTCTACTTTGAGTCGTCATTTAGATGCATGCAAGAAGACAGTAAAATTTGGTGATGTTAGTGCTATGTTTATTGATCAAGAAGGGAAATTGAGGGCTAAGGGCAAACTTATTGATCATAAAACTTGTCGTGAATGGATAAGTAGGATTTCAATTGCACATGATCTTCATCTGAAGTGGATTGAATATAAAACTATGAGAGGATTTTTGAAGTATTTGAACTCCGATGTGAGATTTGTAACTAGAAACACTGTTGGTGCTGATGTTAAGAAAATGTACGAGTCTGAAAAGGAGAAATTGAAACTTACTTTGAAAAATATTCCTGGAATGGTGTGTTTAACTTCCGATGTTTGGACGGCTTGTACCAATATGGGTTATATTTGTGTTACTGCACATTACGTGGATGAGAATTGGAACTTGAATAATAAGATACTTGCCTTTTGTGAAATGCCTCCCCCACATTCTGGTCCAGAGTTAGCTTAAAAAAATTTACGATTGTTTGGTAGATTGGGAAATAGATAGGAAAGTCTTTTCCATAACTTTGGATAATGCTTCTGCCAATAATCATATGGTAAGAGTTTTGAAATCACGACTTTTATTACAAAACTCTTTATTGTGTAATGGAGATTATTTTCATGTGAGATGTAGTGCACACATTTTGAATCTTATTGTTCAAGAAGGTCTAAAAGTTGCTAGCAATGCTTTGGATAAGATTAGAGGGAGCATTAACTATGTAAAAAGATCATAAACAAGGATGAATAAGTTATGTGAATGTGCTAAGAAAGCAGGAATAGAAATCACTTCTTCTGTCTCTTTAGATGTGGCTACTCGTTGGAATTCTACATATTTGATGCTTGCAAGTGGAATTAAATATCGACGTATTTTTAGCCTGCTTTCATTTGATGATTTGGCTTATAATCAATGACCTACAGATGAGGAGTGGGAAAGAGGAGAAATGATGTGTGAATTCTTGCGTCCTTTTTATAATATGACTAATTTGATTTCGGGTTCATCTTATCCAACTTCTAATTTGTATTTTGTGGAAGTTTGGAAGATTGCACGTTTGTTAGAAAAAAATTCAAGATGTCAGGATAGTGTTGTGAGATGTATGAGTCTTTTGATGAAAGAAAAGTTTGAGAAATATTGGGATGAGTACAGTGAAATACTTGCAATGGCAGCCGTCTTTGATCCGAGACTGAAATTGAAATTTTTAGAATATTGTTATTCAAAAGTTGATTCTAATTCTAGCAAAGAGAAAGTTGACATGTTGAAAAACAAGTTGTACTTGTTTTATGAGGAGTATAAGAAAAGGGGTATTGCTTCATCTTTTGAAATCCCTCATAGTTCAAAAGTTGGAGGTTCTCTTAAAATATTTGAAAGACAAGGCAAAGGGAGAGGATTAGATCTGGATCCATATGAGCTTAATGTAAGTTGTGATTTTATTTAATATTTTACATGATATAGTTTTAGTTATATTTGTTTATTAATTGACATGTATAATATTTTAATGTCCTGTAAGATTATAAGAAGTATAAAGGTGGTATAAGTGATACAAAATCATATTTGGATATATATTTGGATGAAGAACAATTGGATGAAACGACTCACATTGATGTGCTAGAGTATTGGAAAAGTAACGGATCTCGTTTTGGGGAGCTTGCTCGAATGGCATGTGACGTGCTTAGCATTCCAATTACAACGGTAACATCAGAATCGACTTTTAGTGTTGGAGCTCATGTTTTGAACAAATATAGGAATAGACTTCTTCCTGATAAAGTACAAGCTCTTATTTGTACGCGTAATTGGTTGCATGGATATCCAGATGGAGATGGTAATGTTCTAGTATTATTTATTAACTTTATGTATTACACAATTATATTTATTCTAATGTTATATTATTTTTTTACCTAATTGAAGATGAAGATGAAGATGAAGTTGAGGAGGCTGAACAAGCTTCAAGTGCTGCACAAGAAGAAGACAATGGACATTGACTTGTTAAAAGCTACAAATATTTAATTTTAATTGTTTTGAATCTTTTGATATTTTTTGACAAACTGTGGCTGCATATTATTTTACTTATATATCACAAACTTTGCTCAAACTTATTATATTAGTATGCTTTTGACATTTTAAATTAATTGCATCTTAATTTTTTCATAAAGTTATTCGTTTACATAGTTTTTGTGTTTAATTATTTGTTCGATCAATTTTATAAACGTAAAAGTTTTTTAAAATTATCTAGCCCGTGGTATAGCCCGAAACCGAGTGGGTTAGGGTTAGGACCGATAATTTAAAGCCCGAAAAAAATTCAGCCCGAATAACCCGAACCGAAAGTAACCCGAAACCGGTTGGGCTAACCCGAGACCGATTGGGTTAGCCCGTTTGACATCCCTACCTATAGTGATGGCTTCATTTCCTGAATAAGGTGCAACAATCAGGAGGTTCTGCATACTATTTGTCACATGGTTTGTTGCACCACTGTCAACGTACCACACTCCTTTCTCCTCATCATATTCACACTCAATACTTAACTAATTTTCAGCAACATAAGCTTGTAGTGCAGTGTTAGTGTTTTGAATCTCAACACTTGAAATGTTTACATCAAACCTTTTAAAACACTTAACAACTACATGTCTAGATTTACCACACAATTGGCATACAATTTGAGTTTTTCCAGTCTTAAATCCTCCTCTTGCAATCATACCACGACCACCACGAGCTACATAATACACCATATGATCAGTGACAAAACCATTGGCTTGTTGAAACCTTATTTCATGAGAGTGAAAACACATATTGCATTTCCTGCAAAGAAGGAGTGAGAGATCTATGCATTAGATTTACAATAACAGTTTCAAATTCAGGACCAAAACCACTTAGAATATAATCTCCAAGGTCATCATCGGATATAATGTGACCCGCTGCACTTAGTTGATTTGCATAGCCTTTCATCTTGAGAAAGAACTGGTCCACAGACATAACACCTTTCTTTTGGGAATTTAACACCTTCTTGAGTTGCATAACTCGAGCACGAGATTGAGATAGAAAGAGTTGCTCTAACACGATCCATATTTTCTTGGATGTAGAGCAACAAACAATGTGTCCAAACATGGACTCAGTAATAGATGATAATATCCAACTCATAAGAAACTGATCCTTGCGCAACCAAGGTTGATAATCTGGATTGATAGTTGGCAAATCAGAAGAAGAACTTGGTATATACGGAGCTGGAGCTACACTGAAAGGGGAGATAAACTCCTCGAATCCATGCGCTCGAATGGTGGTTATCACTTGCACTCACCAGTACGCATAATTGTTGTTGTCAAGGCGTAAAATTATCGGATGGAGCGTGGGTAGGGGGGCCAATGAACTCGAATTTTTTGACGCCATGAATCGAAAGAAATCTCAAAAAAAGGAACTGGCTCAAGATACCATATCAGGATAAACTCATCTGTGTAACTTTTTGAGAGAAATAAAGAACATATCTATGATTTTATGTGAGAAGTGAAAATGAATTTTCATTGAATGAATCTGAGAATAGATCTCCTTCTCGTGCTCTATATATAGAGATGATACAAACAAGATGTAAAAGAAGAATTAAGACTAAGCTACACTATACATCTCTTTTCTACAAGTTTCTACAACCAACTAATCTCCTAACAACTTCAACGATAATATGGAAGATAACAAACTTTGAAAATTAACTAACAAATTGCTGAGATGTCATCTTTATCATTCTTGAACTTGATAACTTCTCATTCACGTACTACATCTCCTTCACACGTGCACCATGCACAACATACATTGCTACACAATCTATGCACAACTAGTAATTCACCAATATATCCAAGTTAAGTTTATATTTGATTAAATTAATATCCTCATGATTAAAATTATGAAGATTTACTTTTAAATAAAAAATAAGCATGATGAGCAAAGTAGTGTTTAATACTCCATTAAGGTCTTGTTTGATAGATTGTATATGACATAATAGGATATGATAAAATTAGTCAAGAGGGTTAAGATAAACCTAGATAAATTATCTTGTTATTGTATTTGGTAGACAATATAAAATACATGATATGAAAGTTAGAAGTGTTTGGTAGATTATTTTATTCATTGTATAAATTTGTCAAATTACATATATTACCTTAATATGTTTTAAATTTTTTAAAATTAACCTAAGTTCATTAATATCTTTTTCTATACTTATTTTAATTTTGATTTTGCAAATATTTAAAAAAATTATTTGATTTCGGATTTGGTATCAAAAAAATCGAAATACCAAAACAAAAATCAAAACATATTATTTAATAATAATCTATTTAAAATAATTTATTTAATTGGTGAGAGATTTTAAAATTGGGATAATTTTGTTAGTTGAAATTGTAAAATCCACTCTATTAAAACATAATCAACCCATATCTAATCATTTTGTCTAGTTTTATAAGAGTGTTATATCCTAGATTTTGTGAAGGACTTTACTTTTAATCACGAGCCGATAGATAAAACTCATTTGCTACCAAATGCAAGAAAACGACTCACAAATTTATCCTATCATGCCGAATCGTATATAGTAATCGTGGCCTAATATTATTAATACTCCAAAACCAATATTCTGGCGCAGTTTAGGTCGGCATTTAATAATATAATAAAAAATTAGTACCGTACTAAGCAAAACGACGCCGTTTAAAGCGTTTTCAGGTATATAGTAATTAAGACAAGCACTGTACTTGTTTCTTCTTCACTTCTCACATTCCCTGCTATTATCCGCCGCCTCTTTCGCCCGCTTTTCCCGCGTTTCCACGTCTTTGTTCGCGCTTCTGCATTTCAGGTATCCAATTATTTTCCGCTGTTCTCAATTTTCTCTTACTTTTTATTTTTTTGCCAATTTTTTTGGTGCCTTTTGCTAAATTTGAGCAGCTCAGGCGATGGTTGGGAGCAGCGTTGGGCTTGAGGCAACGATGTCCTCCAACGGATCTTCGGTTAACGGGAAGTCTTTGGATTTGTTGACGGCGGTGGCTCCGGAGGCGGTGCTAGCCTTTGATCCGAAGACGGTGGTGCTGGAGGCGGTGCCTCCGGTGGTGGAGTCAGCCGGAGAGGATGGAGAGAGCGCGCGGAAGATCGTGCTGGGGAAGAATGTGCACACCTCGTGCTTTGAGGTGACGGAGCCCGACGCCGACGACGAGTCTACCGGGGATAAGGATGCGTATATGGCCAGTGTGTTGGCGCGGTACCGGAAAACACTTGTTGAAAGGACCAAGCACCATTTAGGTATTGAATCTTCTGATATGTTTTGGTTGTTGTTGATTTGGAAGTATAATATGGTGTTTCTATGCCGATTTAGTGTTTTGATTGAACGGTGATGCCTTCAACTTGTGTTTTTGGTGTGATCTAAGTTTCGTGTCTTGGGACTGTCACCATGATGATTTACTTCATGGTTTTGGTTTATAGTAACTTTTGCTAGAACATGATGTTGAACTGTTCTTTCGCGCTTCTTCTTATAGTAGTTTCCCCTGCTGAGTTCATATATTCTTTTCTTTTTTCTGTTTTAATTTCCTCAAACTCAGTTTCATTTTCATGTAAACTCTTTAGAGGAAGTCCCATGGGACTGCAACATAACATTAGCTAATAAAAATCTTGATTAGTTGCTTTGCTTGTATTAGGTCTCTAAGGATTTGGGTTATTATGAACACAACTCTCAGATATAAGTGGCTGTGTTTGGGTTTAAGACAGTATAAGTTGACAACTGGATCGTAATGCTATGACGATTTTGAACACAAAGCTGCACCTTTGTATTTATGCTATTCTGCTTATCAGCTTCCGTAATGTATTAGAGTTTTGTTTACCGTTAAGTAGCTAGTTACAGTTTATAATGAAGGTTTTGGTTTCTCTCATAATTCCACTGATCTGAATAATTTTCGAACCTGTTTCTTCTGACACAGGATATCCATACAATCTGGACTTTGATTATGGTGCACTTGGTCAGTTGCAGCATTTCTCGATTAACAATCTTGGAGATCCATTTATTGAGAGCAACTATGGTGTGCACTCCAGACAGTTCGAAGTGGGTGTCTTAGATTGGTTTGCGCGCCTGTGGGAAATTGAGAAGGATGATTATTGGGGATACATCACAAACTGCGGTACTGAGGGTAATCTTCACGGGATCCTTGTTGGGTAAGTACTCTGCTTTTTATCCGAGCCCTTCATTTTAATCATAGGGATTTCTTTTGCAGCTAGGAACATATTCTGATATTAGTTCATTGTTACATTTAACAGGAGAGAAGTTTTTCCTGATGGAGTATTATATGGATCAAAAGAGTCCCATTACTCTGTTTTCAAAGCAGCAAGAATGTACAGAATGGAGTGTGTAAAAGTTGGGACTCTAGTCACTGGGGAGATTGACTGCACAGATATTAGAGCAAGGCTTCTTGAGAACAAGGATAAACCAGCAATCATTAATGTCAATATAGGTAATACATTTTTCTCTGTTTTCTGTCGACATATTCAGCATCATATTTTAATGGTTTCTGATATATAATTCAAACTTCAGGAACTACTGTTAAAGGGGCTGTTGATGACCTGGATCTTGTTATAAAGACCCTTGAGGAATGTGGATTTTCAGAAGATAGATTTTATATCCATTGTGATGGTGCTTTGTTTGGTCTTATGATGCCATTTGTTAAAAAGGTTTGCAAACTCTGCTATTCTATTCATTCGATATATTTTGGCTTCCCATAAGGCAAAATATAACCTTCTTGTTTCTTGACTATACAAAACACTTTTTTGGTTTTCTCACAAGTTGTGATAATACCTTAGAGTTGATTACTTATGCTTCGATATAGTGTAGCATGGATTGTGTGGATACAAATAAATGATAAAAACATGTGCGATTGGACCGTTGGAGAAATGGTACTCTTAGGGCTATACTTACTAATAGGTTTACAAATCATGACAACAATAATGCTTTTCTCTGACATTTCAAAATGAAAAGATTCAAAAGATTTGAAATAATGGTATCCAATCAGTTTAAAATACATAAAAGTCTTCTTTTTTTTAATGACACGAAATACAAATGATCTCTAGATACCCACTTCTATATGTTTATAAATTCTGAATCTCTTCCAGGTTGTAATCTTGTAACCAAGTTTATTTTAGGTCTAAGCATTTTCTTTACAATGCTTTTGCTAAGTAGTCTGGCTTCATGTTCAGGCACCAAAAGTTTCATTCAAGAAGCCTATTGGAAGTGTTAGTGTTTCAGGCCACAAGTTTGTGGGGTGCCCAATGCCATGCGGAGTGCAGTTAACGAGACTGAGGCACATAAATGTTCTTTCAAGGAATGTAGAGTATCTTGCCTCTAGAGATGCAACAATCATGGGGAGCCGGAACGGTCATGCTCCAATCTTCTTGTGGTACACACTAAACAAAAAAGGGTACAAAGGATTCCAAAAAGAAGTCCAAAAGTGCCTTAGAAATGCTCACTATTTGAAAGACCGACTCAGGGATGCGGGGATTAGTGCCATGCTGAATGAGCTGAGCAGTACAGTGGTGTTTGAGCGACCTCGAGATGAAGAATTTGTTCGTCGTTGGCAACTTGCTTGTGAGAGAAATATGGCTCATATTGTGGTGATGCCTAATGTGACCATTGAGAAGCTGGATTACTTCTTGAATGAATTAATTCAAGGGCGATCGATCTGGTATAAAGCTGAAAAAGTTAGCCCTCCATGTCTAGCAGGAGATATTGGGAGCCACAATTGTTCCTGTGCGTTTCACAAGTAATGTATTTGTGAGTTGAGGACTTGATTGATCTCTCTTATCATTTGTACTGGAACTCTTCTCTTTTGAAGATGCTCATTATGTTTGTAATAAAATTGAAGAAGATTGGATTTCTGGCTTTATGTATTTGATGTGGTGTTCTATTGGTATTACTGTACGGCGATCATGATTCATTTGTTTTACCCATGAATATTTCTGAAAATATATTAGATATACATATACATGCTAATGTATACGTACTTGAGAACAGTTTCCTCCATAGTAGGCTTCATCTTAGGTATGTTCCTTGTCTAAATCTGCTTTGTATCATTTCCGAGGTACTGATAAAGCTTTAATATTATGAGTGCTATGTTTTATATGCTATAGCCATTACTCATCTTTAAGGACCTTGATATGAGTCTGATAATCTGGAAATTTGCTATTTTTATGATTGATATAATTAGAGAGCTCTCAGTACCACATGTGTATATGTTGTCTGACATTTCTTTGTTCTTCTGAGACATATTTGATCTTTTAATCTTACTTTCTGTTGCCATTTAGCATTAGAAGGCCAGTTGCTCTTTTCCCATTGCATGTGCATAAAATAACTTAATTCATGTTATGAAGTAGAGATAGATAGTAAAACGTTAAATAAAATGTGTTTTTATATCATATGAAATTTCCTGGCTAGTCATGCATGCTTTAAACTTCCAACCTCGCCTAACCAAAGTGAGTAGCAGCAGATTTTAATGACTTTTATTGATAGAAACTGAGCACTAGCATCTTTCACCCCTGACTGTTATCTTGCTTCTGTGCTCTTTGGAGATGATTGGCAGGTCTTCTCTATAGAGGCTCTACCATGATGGGATACTTGTTTTTAGGCATGCGCACAAGCGTTGGCTGGACTGAATCATCCCTCTCTAGGGGCTTCCACCTGCAACCAGGAATCGCACAATAATCTATTACTTGAACAGAAAAATTATGAATATTGTCATGCTGAAGTGATTTCTTCAGCATGCACTTGATAATGTTTTGAATCCCCAGGTCTTGTTTATATTTTCCTTTTCTCCTGATCCTAATTTTTCGCAATTTTCTTACTTGTATCTGCAGACCAGATGATGGATGAAAACACAAATTTCCAATTTGGCCAGGCTGATTCCGGGGCACATTCGCGGTCCACTTCCAAATCCAAGAAAGCTGTAAGTTTTTTGTAGCTCCTGAAACAGAAAGAGAAGTTGTATTTTGAGTGACTACTGATTTTGTGGATGGCTATGTATTGAATTGATGTCTTGTAAAGCTTACATCGAATCTGGAAGGATTGAACTTCTCTGGTTCAGGAAAGATCTCAGGATCATGATGGATGGACACAACATCCAAGTTGATGGACCAACCTTTCTCGATTTTGTATCCTAAGATTTTGGAGCAATTTAGAGTAATGTATACTGTATGATAGCTGATTCATCACACTCATCATGAATAACTGATCAAATTAGTAGGATTTATACCATCAATCTCGAAGTCTTGTGCAGCCTTTCTCGAAAACCATGGTAAAATTGTTGCTCTTCTAAGAGTTTCACTTATGACCTGTGAATTTTAGATCAGCAAACTTCACTGAGCAGCCTTAAAAATTGCATTAGTATTGCGAGGAAATGGTTAGTTCAACCAACTAACTTTTGCAGTGTATGGCATATTGTTCACTTCTGACCAGGTAAGGCTCGATCCTTCTTTCCTGTTTCTTTCAATTTGCTGATGTTCTTCCTGCAAAGTTCCAATTCTGAGTATGTGTGACATTGTAAACAGATTAAGATACAACTAAGTAGAGTCTGTTGACAAAGATATTACTCTTAGACGCTCTAATGCGGCTGGATTTTCTGCAAGGAATTTGACAAGCCATGTGAGAGCAGCTGTAGTGGTATCATGACCTGCAACCAGCAGGGTCAATATGTTATCCTTTAATTGATTGTCTGTAAGCTTATTATCGTCGTCTTCGTCTGCCTCTGAGCTCTCTTTACTATGCTTCTTTAACAGAGATTGAAGGAAATCCTGCTGAACCCCTTCTCCCTTCCTACGTTGGGCAATGGTAGCATCTAACATCGCGTACATTCTATCACGGGCCTATCAAGATTTGAGTATTATATCAGCAAAATTTATAAAGATCCTCAGAGCAGAAATCAGTGATTCTTTTCTACCTGGATGCCTCGATAAAATGCAGTTCCTGGGATTTTAAATGGCAAAGAGGCAAAACAGGAAGATATGATTTTGAAGTTGGAACGGAACTTCTCTTGTTCCTCGCCGGTCGGCTCCAAGCTCATGATCATGTGGCCTATCACCTTCAACGTGAACTGCAAAAAGATAATATATTTTTCAGAAAACAACGGACATGACAAATGCATGCACTTATATTGTGTCTCCGGTTGCGAATCCCAACCAAGGAAGCTTCTTCAAGAACTAGAACTTTTTTGCCGGACCAATGATCAAAGGTCTCCATGGCCAAATTATTGATGAATGGGAAATATTTTTTGAGACCCTCCATTGAGAGTGGCTCCCCTATCAGTCGTCGTATTCTCTTGTGTGTTTCTCCGCTCTGTGTAAGTAAGCTCGTCGGGCCAAGAACCTGTTTCCCTGTGTAGAAGAGATTCAAGCTCACTAGCCCATCTTTGCCTGTCAGTAGAATCTTGCTGGCCTCTCTCCCCGTCATGAACACGGTAAATCTCCCCAAGAAATAACTCTTGAACACCTTGCCGTATCTGATACAACAAGAGAGTGAGTGATCCTAGATTAATGCCTAATTTTTCACAGAATGTTCAGAACTTAGTTAATTCTTGAAATTATAATCTCCCATTATTACCTTTGCTGCCTCTCTTGCATGAAGCTAAAGAGACCAGCCGGATTCGAGAAGGATGCGATGAACGCGAAACTCTCCCCAACAACAGGCCATCCCAATGTCCCCGGGATCCTGTTCATCGCCTCAGGAGCACTCCGTCTCTGCAGAAAATAAACCGAGGCAACGAAAGCCAAGACAAGCAACACTACCGTCAACATTTTTCTGTATACCCCTACCAGGTACTCTCTCGATTCGATATATGCAGTGATGAGCACGATTTTTTCTGGGCTTATCTTTTGCCTTGTCCGACTCAACGTTATATACAGACAGTCCCAGACTATGTCAAAATCATATGTGGTGAATTACTATGATCATTGTTCCCATCTTCTTTGGTAGTCTGCAATGGAATTGGAAGGTAGCCTACTTGTTGTTGCTATAAGTCAAAAATTCTAGTAATGGTGCCAAATCTGCTTCTTATCTGGTTTCATTTCAAATGCTTGTTTATTGGAGATGATATATGACTAGGGGTATATTTGAACCGAATACTATGAGACTCGAGTTTGGTTCGTTTGAAAAATTGAAGGTTCGAGTTCGGTTCGATAAATGAAAATCGAGCTCGAGTTCTGTTCGTTTATTATTCGATTTAATACTAACTTCAAACCTGAATTCGAACTCAGCTTGAGTTCGTTAAATATTCAAGTTCGAGCTCGTTAAAAAGCTCATTAATTAAATTATTTGTTAATATATATACATATATATATATTTATATTAATTTGATAAGTTTGTGAACTAGTTCGTATATAAAGTTCGCGAACTATTCGAAGTTCGGCTCATTAACAAAGTTCGCAAACTATTCGAAGCTCGGTTTATTAAAATTATATTTGAATATGTTCGCGAACCTTTCAAACCGAATACCATTAGTCTCAAGTTCGTCTTGAAAAATTATTCGAGCTCGGTTTGCGGGACGAGTTCGTTTCGTTTAGTAAACGAATGAATTTCAAACAAACTTTTATCGAACTGAGCTCCGAATAGTTTACAAATGGTTTGGTTCGCTTGCACCCTATATATGACTAGTTAAATTTGATGTTGACTAATGATGAAATGAGCCATTTGCTTTGCCGCCCTGTGCTGCTATTTATTCACCATTTAGCGACAAACTGGTTCTGACTAAAAGTATAGTTTATTTAGTTGAAAATTCCAATGATCATAAAATAAGTGGCCTTAGACACTTAGACAACAGCTTCTAACAATGAGTTCCTTTTGGAATTACTATGGGTTTTGTTCTGTTATCATTGTTGTTCTTTTTGGCATCTGCATGCATCATCTCTAGTAATTTAGTTTTTGATTTTTTGCTTCAACAGTGAGATTCAATATTCATCACAATTGTCTCAAAATGTATATGTTCTTGAGAGGGACAGACATAGTTAAACTTAAATATTATTTTGAGTTGTCTGTATGCATGGTGGTGTTATTTCCTTAGTATGATTAAACAAACTGCTTAACGCAGTGGCTGGCTTTCTCCAAAAGAATCAATACTGGGAACTGAAATGGTCGATTCGAAATCAAAACCGTCATAAATTGTTTCAGTTTCGAAATCTGAATTGTTTTAACCACATTTCGGTTATAATTTTAAAATAATAGAACCGTGTTACTATTCGAACCGTAACCGTGAGCACTTCTACACAGACCCCATCAGGGTATAGAGTCCAGGGTTCCAGTTTGAAGTCTAATTAATTCTCAATTTTATTTTTGTGAACGTTTGTTATTTTAATAAAAGCTAATATCACTACAACTAACATGACGCATGATCGAAAATGGAAGGAAAAGAAAAAAATAAAAATAAAATCCAGACGTATGAAAGAAGTGAATAGTGAATATTGTGGCAAAGATCCTTTTCTAAGTCATCATGTACCATAGTAACATAGTCTAAACTCTAAAGCAATAACATCATAGCATTAGTAAGTAGTTGGTACAAATACTTGATCTTCTGATAATAATATACTACATTTACATACATATAGCATAATTTCTATCAGCTTTGTACACTATCCATTTATCTAATGCATGAATATAATAATACAAGGCAGAATATGCATACATCCTTTTTTTATATACACAAAAAAAGCCTAGCTGCAGATTATACTTCTCTTTTACAGATGGTAAAAGCCTTCCTCGTTTAGATTGCAGTTACGGGCTCAGTCTCATGTTGTTAGAACTTGAATTCTGCTGCTGCTGCTGCTGTTGCTGTTGCTGATGCTGTTGCTGATGCTGTTGCAACTGCTGGTTACCATAATAATTTGTCGTTCCATTGGTCCCGTGGAGCTGCCCTGCTGTAATCTTGAGCCACTGTAGCTCGTTCCTCAATGCTTCATTCAAAGCTGACATAAACATGCATCTATTAAGGGAGTGTTTACTTTGAGCATTAGCTTGGATAAATGATATATAGACCGATTAATTCTTCGAAGAATAGGACAATTTTACGTATGCCTTTGCAATCTAATAAATATATCATTCAAAGTAAATGCCTCTGATGACATGAAATGAAATAACTCAAAGTAACGAGAGTGCGTACCATCTCTAAGGTGTGCTTGCTGTTCCAAAGCCTGCAACTTCAGTTTGAGTTCCTTGTTCTCAGCCGTCAAGCCACTAGTGTCTCTCTGCATTGGTACAATTCTTCAATATTAATGAAGTGATGGTCTTGTTTTTTTCATGATTAAGGTATTAGAAACACAGCATAGTGATATGTGTACTGTATATAACTGATATGGAAGAAGGTGGTTGAAGTTTTCCATCTGAAGTTGATGCAAAATGCTATACGAAACTGAAATGGCGAGTACTCATATGCAAGTTACTACGGCTGAACAAGTAGTACACGGAAAGGAGGATATATAGAACGTGATTCTAATAAAAATATGTCTAGTTAGATACTAATCACTTGATCAACCTGTGACCCCCTACTGATTGCTATGTTCGAATTTATCGACTGATACTCTTGGCACCACTTTTTAGCATCATCCTCTGAAATAGAATCTATATGCAGTTGAAGTGCTCATGAAGAAAGCTCCATACCATAATAAGTCAAATATGAGGCTGTTTCCTTCACATAGTTACAAATATAGCCAAATGACCGTTTACAGAAGTTATTAGAGAAAACTGCTTACAATCATTCAAACATATTCTTGAATCGACACGAGTTCCTTCTAAACATTAATAAACAAGAATATGTGGATGATCAACATGATATCACTAAGGAAATGCCTTTATAATATTAAAAAGAAAATTAGTCTCAGAAATGCAGACCATAAGACACTTGAACACTGAGAACAATAAGCATTCATTTCAACTTATACTGTCTTCACTTAAACTTAAGAATCAAGCTTCATAATAGTTGTTAACTAATTAGTGACTTCTAACTCATACACTTGATAAGTGTATGAAGTTACAAAAAGTAGTGCTCAAATGTTTGGTTATATTAGTATTAGCACATAGTGCAATATGAGACTGAAATAAGATATGAATAAATGTAGCAGTGATGCCTTTTAGCATGATAAAGAAAGGATACTGCTAGCAATTATTTTAGTTTGAAAAACAACTCATGCAGCAGGCTTCTCATCTCAACAGGTTTATGAAATGAATATTAACTTATTATTTGGAACAGCTCAATGCACAAGAGTCCTAAAACTGCTAGCTATGCACCTAAATACTATAGTTCTTCAGATACAAATGATGAAGTGCATGAGAAAAACGTAGTAGTTGAAGTTCGATCCCGTCAAATTTTCAAATCAATGCCATCTTCAAAAATCCTAAATTCATAGTTATCTCCCTATTAATCATGTCGTGCATTTTCTCAACTTATCTCCCCTATTAACTGAGAAGTTGTGGGATATATTAGGAAAAAAGGTTCATTATTCGACACATTATCATCACAAGAAAGGCCTCACGTAGACAATTTCAAATCACAAACTGCCAATTTTCACGCCATAATCCATCTTGTTAGAGATTGCACACCATTAAGCAAATTTAATTTAACCACCTCAAATATTAGCCATACTTCTGCCCATGAAAAAAATCAATTAGCACAGAAAGCTGACTGACTATGTACTAAACCTTTTGCAGCTAGACACTTTATTATCCCTACGTTTCTGCAGAACTTTACCCTTTTTCCTTCACTTTCTAGTGCTCTGCTCAAATGGAGATTTAACTTAAGCTGTTAAACTACATAGTTCTTACATCAAGATACATACAAGAATCTACATATACCTGCAACAATGTGATTTGAGCAGAGAGCGTGGTTGCTTCACTTTGAAGAGTTTGAACCTTCCTCTCCAGCTCGCCCGTGTAACGCGTTTTTCTCTCTTTAGATCGTGCTGCGGATTCTCTATTCGCAAGTATCCTGCAATTCTCCACATCAATAACAAAATCTTGTGATACCTTTTCTTTTTTCTGAATGGGAAATTGTGATAAATTCACTCCAACTTAGATTTTAACACATGAACTATAAACATCAATATCGCAAAACCAAAGCAAAGCCACAAAGGAATTGCACAAACCCTAACATGAGTAATCAAAGCAAAACCAGAAAGGAATTACACAAACCCTAACATGAATAATCACTCAAAACACAAAATTAGGTCAACTCATCCAAAGAGAAAAGAAGGCGGAACCTTTTGGCTCTCTTGGGGTCAATCAAGGAGAGCTCGGCCAGCCTCTCAGCAGCAATCGCCTTCTTCACATTAGAATCGACCTCGCACGACGTCGTACTGGAGTACCCATCCATGGAATTGCTGTGCCTGTGCCTCGGCCGCGCCGACGTCTCCGCCGAGGACGGCGGCGCATCAAGCACGAGCCCCTCGAAGAAGTCGGCATCCACCGATAGGCTCCGGAGGTGGGCCAGGTGCTTGCTGTCTCCGTCGCCGTCGCTCCTCTTGGCCTGCTGCTGCGGCGCGTGGGGGAGCTCGAGGTTGAGGTCGGCGAGAACGCCGTCAACGAGGATGTCGTCGAGGTCAGGGAAGCGGAAGAAGGTCTCGGAGTGGGCGCGGCGGTGGAACGACGCGCGGTTCGGGGCGTTGGGTATCTGGTCCAGCTCGTCCCGACCCGGATTGTACATGGACTTCCCGAACTCTGGTTCCATCATTTACTTGCTGAAAAGTGCAGAAAGTAAAGAACTTAGTTCGATTTTGAGCGGAGAAGAAGAACAAGGTTAGTTGAAGAATGAAGGAGTTGGTTGAAATTTGGAAATAAGAAAATCTTTTGGGGATGCAATTGAGAATTCGAGAAAGTTTGGGGGCCTGGGGAGCCCATTTAGCGGTTAGAGACATGTGGCAGTTGACCGGCCCGGCCCGTAATGGCTTTTGGGGATAGGTTAATTAATTATTAAAGAAATAAAGCGGGCTGGGCTGGGCTCCCTTTCCTCGACAAGTGTAAGTCTTCCAGAAAGAACTCTCTTTTTTTCTTTTCTTTTTTTATATTTTTATTTCCTAATCTTCACATGCTTACACCGATGTTGAGCTTGGAATTATATCACCGACTCAAGACTCAGTTTAGACGTTTTAACTATCTTGAGGAATTTTACCCTTTTTACCCTTAGATTAGTGATTAAGGAAGAAAAGCTGAAAGACTTCACCATCTCATCATCTATACAGATCTTAACTCTCTTTTAATCCCTTTGTCCCCCAATGATATGAACTCATAATAAGAATAATATTCACAATTTAATTAAAATTAATAATTTAAGTAGAGTGCAACTTTAATCACTACACACCATTTAATTTAAAATAATATATCAAATGTGATTCAATTTTTCTTAACAAGACTAATTATGAATGAATATTTGAAACTATTTGGCATGAATAAGCAAATCTCTAGTTTTAGATGAGTTTTATCTTCAAAATATGGTGAATCATCTCTAAATAAACAACACCAACAATCTATTTAACTTGAGTGTTGGATTGACTATGAATATTTAGATGATTTATTTAATGTTTTGGCTCTTGATTTTGGTTTTCTACTCGCATTATTTCTACACGCATGGACATCATTTCTGAAGAAAGATATGATGAAATATTTATGTATAATCTTCAATTTTGAAAACTAGTCATTGCACTTGCATTTAATAAATATGACCATTGGTGCTGACTTGATGGAGTTTGTCCTACAACATGTCATTTGACATGACATGTTGGACATGTAGGCTGTGATCAATGTAGGTAGATCTATAGCTCATTTATTTCTCTCTAGGGTGATTTGCATTGATTTTGGTACATTTCATGTAATAAGTATGTATGGAATACAGGTGTTTTGATCCTTATGGACTAACGGAAAGAATACAACCAGTAAATCCATTGTGGGGTGTTGAAGATTTTGATCTTACCTGTGTTGGTTTTGGGTACATGTATCCTTTTGTCTAATGACACATATCGTAAATTTGATATGTTTTTACATGTTGATCTCCCTTCTAACATTTGGCTAAAATAAGATCATTTTTATTGACCAAATCGTTAACTTGATTTGTCATTACATAGTAGACGATCTACTTCTAAAATATAATCAAGTCGGTACTTATCAACATGTTCTTACATGTTAGATCATATTGTCTAAGTCTAACTCTAGACTACTAAATAAAATATAGACCGATTTCCCTATAAACCAGATCGTTAACTCAATTTATTTTTTAATATCGTGTTAGTCTATAACTAATAAAGCATATCAAAATTAAGCATCAATATAATTAATTAAGCATAAATACAGATCATTTTGAAAAAAATCATCAAGACATTAATAACTTTAACAACGTCAAAAAAATTCTCAGTAATATATATGACTTCGATAGTGATTTTGCTATAACTATTTATTAGATTAATTTGGTATAATTACATAAACTTCTAATATATATTTTTTTCATAATCTATTGAAGTCTGTTCTAATATGTACGTACGCTTCACATATTCATGGTTTTTTTTAAAAAAAAAATAAATAAATTTTGGCAAAATTAAAGAGTGATCATGACAAAAAAAAAAACATAATTAAGAAATGAAGCAAATCTAAAATATTTCGTCTAAATTATGAAATGCAAAGTATCGTATAAAAATTCGACATATGTGAAATTGATATATCAAAATGGAGGTAATTTCATTTGGGGTGTACCTAAAAGTAAAAAAAAATCACTCTAACCATAATATGTCCGTTATGATTATATGACCAAATCAAATCATGCTCGTGTAATTATATGTGTGATTGTAAAGATGAAATTACATGAGCACGACTCTCACCTGGTCAAACTCATGTAATTAGATGAGTGATTGTGTGATGAAATTATATGAGCATGACACCGAAAATGAAATTACACGAGCACGACTGTCACATCTTGTAATTACATATAATTATGGATATGAAATTACATGAACACGACTATAATTTGATCATGCTCATGTAATTTGTGTAAAATTATTTGATACATGATAAAGGTGTCGGCGGCGGTAGCAGCAACGATATATTAAGATAACAATATTATAATTTAATGAAAAAAAATTCTCATGTTTTTAAATTTAATTAATAATAAAATAATTTTACAAAAAAAATGGCTATATTTTACTATTTTTTTGTAAGTAGCTAAAATTTATTTTTCTTTCTTTTTTTTTCTTTTTTTTTTGCTTGAAATATTAACTCTTTCAATTTTAATATTGTTAAAATTTGATTTTGTAGAAAATTCATGAAAGTAAAAAAAAAATTATTTTTGCAAGATATTCTAATACATTATAGAAAAATAAAAAAAAAATTATTGATAGTCTACATATTTACACCCCACTTTTTTATTTATGACAAATTATTCATGAGTCATGACTTGTAAAATATAAGTGCATATTTGGAAAAAACAATGTACAAATATATGTTGTTCTATTTACATGAAAGTCGTATAAGCCCAATACTATTCAAATATATACATAAAATAAAATGTACAATTGATAAGCCACTTATTATTATTTTTTCATTTATTAACATAATATGAAGTCCTCACTATGCAAATAAAGAGTTTTTCTTAATAATTATATTGGGCTGGGTTGCTGGCTGCCTAATTTACCAACATAGATAGCCCAATACCATTCATCATTCCAAGTTTCCTAAATGACATAATACTCCCTCTCCCCGTCCCGCTAATTGGGCCATAAAAAATTCGGTACAGAAACTAAAAAAAGTAAAGTATTGTATTTAAAAGATATATGAGTAAAATATTTTAAAGGTAAACTTTTTACTTTTTAAGAAAGTGACCACTTTTAATAAGATGAATTAATAAGATAACGTGATCATTTTTAGAGGAGGAAGGAAGTACTAAAATCAGTTCCATTTACCTATCGGCATCCATCATCGTTAGAGCATCCTCAATGGGGGTTTCTCTAAAATGGGTTGCGGTGACATTTTCGTAAATAAATAGAATTTTTTTAGGTGGGGTTTGGGAGATTGTGTTGGTAGGTATCAGTGGGAGTTTCTCACTTTGGGTTTTCGGAGTCTCTACTTTAATAATTATGGAATGATTGAATTTGAGAAAAATAATATTAATTTAATTTGTTAATTTAAATTTGTAATATAAAATAAATAAATAAAAACGAAAAAAAATAAATTAAAAAAACGAAAATTAAAATATGAATTACAATAATTAAAACACAACATTCAATTTGAAATAGAAAGTATAATACATAAAATACAACATTAGAAATAAAAATTACAATAATTGAAAAACAACTTTGGTATAGAAATCTATTGAATTGCTCATCTATTTTTTTTTGGCTAACTTGTAATAGAAATGGTTGAAGAATGATGATTGAAAGATTGAAGAATGGATGAAGATGTGTGAAAATGTGGGATTGAAATAAGGTATTTATAGATGAATTAAAGAATAAAAAAAAATCGGGGGCGTAGGAAATCGGGTGCCGCAGCGGTGAACCCGGGTGGGTTTCCCGAGCCCAGCGCCCGTCTCACGGGACACAACCCGGCGCCCCCACCCCAAACCCCGCAGCGGGGGTTTCTCCCCCCAGTTTCCCGCGCCCCCTGCCCCTCCCCTGCCCGAATTTCCCGCATCCGCTATCGTTGCGGGTGCTCTTAATGTGTTCATTATCAATGTTAGAGTGATAGATGAGAGTATAGGGCACCATATTTTTCACTATTTTTATCTTTTTATTTATTTGTATTTAATTAATTTCCAACATTCATCGAAGATTATCACAGTTTGATCAGTTATGAATTTTAATGTAGTGATTTGATTTTTTTGTAGGAATGTATAGTGAGTGAAGTTTGAGACCCATTTAGTTTATTATTTTTAAGTGATTATGTGTATTGAGTGTAGTTTGAATCCAATTTATTATTTTTAATTGAATTGTGCATATTAAATGGTAGGTCCACTTACTATAAATGAAAATTTTAAAATGCAAATAACGTTTGTGGACGAACTAAAGTAACGATATATAAAGAACTCTCGTGGACGGATGGAATAATTCTTATGTCCCATTCAAAACCGCTTATTTCTTTTTGAACCGATTATTTTACAATAATTTATAAAGTTGTTACATTAATAAATTATAATAAAAATAATGATTAATAAATTTTTTTAAAAATTATCATTTTATTCATCTCATTTTTCATAACTCGTATACTATATTAGTGTATTTCAATAATAATAATTCATTTTTAAAATTAAAATATTTTTTCTTAAAAAATTAGTCAATTTTGATGAGATCCATTACTTACTTTACATATAAAAAAATATTTTTTAATTCATACCTAAAGTAACATGTCATGAATATCAAAATCGAAGAAGTATTAATAGACTTGACATGTCAAATGAATTGCGGAAATATTAACTATAAGCCTATGCTTAAGTAAACAATCATTAAGGTGGAACGTAAAATATATTTCAAATTATCATCATAATTTTTTTATATTTTCATGAGATTAGAACATTATCATCCAATTTAAGAGCTTATGTGCAAATTCAAAACATTGTCCTATTTGAATACTAAAATTGATAAATATTTTAGAAATTATAGTCATAGACATATAGTTATATTATATCCTTAATCAAAAATGTTCACTTGTCCGCCACGGACGGGGTTAATATGTCTGCGAATGAAGTGACATGCCTTGTAGATAAATATTAAAATTTTAATAAAAAGTTTATTAATTTTTACTTTCCGACAAGGTTTATTAATTAGGGTATAATTTAATATTATTCAATATAAAATAATATAAAAAATAAAAGTAAAGAAAAAACATAAATTATAATGACTCGTATGTTAATGTGGCATTGCTATATCAGCCATGGACATATTAACTTATGCCCACCGCAGAGGTTGAAACAATACTCTATTCTTGTACTAATTTATTTCTCTTTGCAATTTTAAATTGATATATTCTAAAAGTTTTGATGTAGCTTGTCTCCTTTACTAGATAAGTACAAGTAAATCAATTTCATAAATTCAATGGCACCACTATGGTACCAAGAGATTTATTTGTATATGGAGTATTCACTACAAACTTGGCCAAATTATTGATTAAAACTATTATCTCTATCAACTTTTCAATATCATTTGATTCAAATCCATATTGCTTTTATATGAAAGTTTTGTAGGATTATTAAATCTATTAATTATATGAGATTAAATCTTTAATTATTAATTTATATAATTTAAAAGGAAAAAATTGTTTTTATGCGATTTATATATTATTTTGATACATCACACGTTTTATTTTATTGTATCCTATGTGATATGGAAAAACATAAGCATATCTCATCTTGGAGTAAGAAGGGGACACATATCGCAAGAAGATTACATGTATCTTATGTGGAAGGGATGACTACATCTACGGCATATGTGCGTGCATCTACTCTTGGGGAACATCTACTCGGACCCGAATTAGGCACGAGACACGCCTCACAGACCTCTTCATCGGAGGATCTAGTCGAGTTGCGTCTGGTCGAACGACAGAGGTCGTGCCAGACATCTGGGCAGGTCTTAGAGATGATAAAAACTGTGAAAGACACGAAACTCAACCGAATCTATCATGGTGTCAGGTTCTTGACATCTTGGCGTGTACTATAACACGTGTTCCGGTGTAATTGGAGAGGATGTGTGCGTCTTCTTCATAAATAGGGATTTTGTCTCCCCAGATTGTTAATATTTTATCCCTATTAAATATTAATCAATGCATCGTCATTTCGATACTTTGTACACATAAATTTAATGTATACTTAATTTAAATTATGGATTATACAATGATTAATAATTAAAATTGATTTCTAATTTTAGTTTTTATTTGATTCATTTCTTTTCTAAAGTAGGATCCGGTTCATAAGTGGTAGTTATAATATTATAAGTTCCATTATGATCTAATAAAAGGTCAGTAACATAGAATATGGTTATTCTTGACCTATTAGTAGAAATATAAATTAATTAATTCATGCCAAAAGCTTATGATTAATTTAAGTGGGAGATTGACTCACCAAATTATTCTTTTCAATTTTAATAAAAATAATGAAATATCAAAGAAAAATTGCTAAATTAATTGAGTATGCAATAGATTGAATAGAATAAATAATGTGAATGTTGGTGACATTCTTGTGGAAACCACACTCTCCCAATACCTAAATATCATCTCATCACCATATATCTTCCTTTTTGTCTAAACTTTATTTCCCTCTTAACATCACATAGTGCTTTCCTCCTCAGCAAACCATTTATATTGTTGATTATGATCCTTCTTGATTGCTAAATTCTTATGATATTTATATATCAGAGCTTATTTATCAATACTTTTTTTTCAAGTATGCTTTGTCAATATTACATGATGACTCGTGACACTTCTCTGTAGGTTACTTTCATCATAATATTACTTCAAATCTAACGTGTTTAACCTTAAAATTTATACAGTGGGACTATTTGAAAAGATGATGCATCATAATTGTATGAATAATACTAATCAATTTCTTTTAACTCCTCATAAACAGCGGTAACGCGTGTCCTTCTCAAATAAGACACCACACTCACATAATATCTCTCATGTGCAATATATTGAGAGTTCGATTCCATAAGGTGTTGGATGTCACATCCCAACACATATATATTAAATTCTTCCTCATTTATGATAGAAAAAACACACACACATATATAGACTTTGAGTTTTGGAGAAATTTTCATGTGAAAAATATAAAATAATTTGAACTCGTGCTCTTTACATGATGTACGATCTTCATTGATAAAAGAATGCACCATTTTAATGAGCATGAATAAGAGTTGTATCCATTAAATTTATTCCACATTGCTGGAGGAGATACTAGAACTAAATTTATTTGGTGAGGCTCTGAGCCAAGTATCAAAGTCTGTTATGCCATCAGAGCCTACTTTATTCAATAATGAGTCATCATCCAATATAGTTATCTAACGTTGAGTAATTTACCTTGTGTGTGAGGGGTGTTAACTTCGTCCCACATTGGTGGAGGACATTATTAGAACCAAGTTTATATAGCGAGAAATCTCCTTCCCTAATAAGGCGTTTTTAGAAAAAATTGAGTACAATATCCAAATCTTTTAATAAAATATAAAATTATAAATTGATAAAATTATATCTGTACACCAAACTTAAAGTTGTAACATCAATACACACCAAGGACAAGGTTATTGATAATGTGAAGCCCGAAGGCATGGCTTGAAGGGAAGTAGTTGAAACTGTTCGCGAACGCAACGATTAATATTCTATTGTTGATTTAATAACTTTTTGCTCAAATTACATAAAGATTTGTAGAGATAATATTCTTATACCGTGAGGAATTGTAAATTCTCAGTGTAAGATTCTTATAGCGCGAATCTTGTAATCTTTGTGATTGAATAAACACTTAAACTTCGTGTTCTTGTTCCCGTGCATAGATCACATATTGATCAATCCACATAAACATTGTGTCGTCTATTGTTCAATTCTCGTTCAATTTTATTTGATTTCTTCTACAATTGTATTCTTAGATTTATGAATTTTCGCAATGTTCAATGAGGATCATTATGAATTCATATAAATTGATACGACATATGAAGAGTATATATTTCGAATGGAATTTGATCTTTAGAGAATTCATGTTAGCAATTGCACATGCAATTGTCACCAAAAAAATGGATTGCTATGCCTCATACTTTAATATTCCTTTATTCGTTTTTAGCTTTTTATTATTATCTTTTATTAAAGATGTAGGGTTCATAAAATAAATGGCTCTTATTGTACTTCAATTTTTAAATAAAGCACTAAATTATGGTTTTCCTTGTTTCAAGGCTAAGTGGAAGATGTGTAAATTATACTTTTAACAAATATTGTATAATGCATGGAATCTAACAATTGATGGGAAGAATTAAAGAAAAAGAGAATACATGAATTTCAAGAAGATATTCATAAAAACTCATCAAATGTAACAAACAATTGGAATTTAAAATTAAAATGCAATTGATTTTTTTCCCCAATAATGTACTCTATCATATCTCCATCCATAGGAATTAATACTAAATTAATAATAATCCTCATTATTAATTTTGATTCAGTATTGGAATTATCAAATTTTCTACTAGTCTATTTTCTTGTAGATATCAAATATGAAATATATATTCTACTACTAGTATTTAAAATATAATTACCATAAATTCTGTAGTTGGAAATACCTACCGCAAATAAAGTTAATTACCAAATTACTCATTCTCTATAAATGTTATAAAGAAAAATAAATATATT
Organism: Leonotis leonurus; assembly: GCA_026898415.1. Classification (NCBI taxonomy): domain Eukaryota; kingdom Viridiplantae; phylum Streptophyta; class Magnoliopsida; order Lamiales; family Lamiaceae; genus Leonotis; species Leonotis leonurus. The sequence goes on from JAPKLX010000039.1 coordinate 1,018,018, forward strand.
TTAATTATAATAAATATGCTCACATTGATTTATACGAAAATGATCACCTGTCCGTGGTGGCGGCGTGATTAATACGTCCGCGAACGATGTGACATGTCTGGTAAATAAATATTAAAATTTTAATAAAAAGTTATTAATTATCAGCTTCTGATTATAGCTTGTTGATTAGGGTGTAGTTTATTAATATAAAAAAAACAAAAAATTATAATTATAATTAGTCGTACGATGATGTGACAATATCACATTAACCGTGAGCATGTTAAGTTGTGTCCGCTGCGGGCAGGTGAGCGGTGCTCTTGATTTACATTTTATGATATTGCTCTGACACATTGGTTACTTATATATCACACATTATTAGATCATCTCTTGAAATATTAAAACAATTTGAGAACATATAATTTTTCATCAAATAAAACTATTTACCTTAACAAATAAATGCAGGATTATGTTGTTACGAAGAAGAAATTATTTATGATAAATTAGAAAAAAAATTATATCGTTGGTTTCGAATCGAGTTATTTGCTGTTTGTTGAATGTACTAGTTGAAATATTTTTACTTTAAATACTTGTTGTTCAGTGCATGTGAGTCTATATTCAATCAATAGAAGATTCATTTTAGATTGTTCAGTTCACATAGTAATCTTACGATCTACACAAAGTGTGCTGAACTGTTGGACTATTTTCAATATTAATTGAAGTATATAAAAATAAGTTGGGAATATATATTGAAAACTTGTTTGTTCATATAATTGAAAGGTTACACTTAAAAGTTTCAATTTGCATTTAATTAATAGTCAATATACAATATATGATGGTGTTACAAGTAATTGAATACTCAAAACTAAATGCAATAAAGTATTGACATAAGTGATTGACTTGTCCATGATGTCAGTGGAGTGAGTTTCCTACTAAATCGGATGTGTTGTGTTTTAATGGTGATCAATCTTACAATATGAGATAAATGTTGAGTTTGAACACCTCTAGCTTGAAAATTTGCTAACTTCTAAGCTAGTTTTATTCCCATACAAGTTTATAGTTCCAACTCTTAAAAAATATTAAAGATTTACAAAAAATTCGAAGTATGTGAAAACTAAGAGGCTAGAACTTTAAGTTTAGAGCTTGTGAGTGTGGGAATACTTATAATCGCACGAGGTAACTGGTTTCTCAAAATGTCGAAGTGTAGATATATTTATAAGACTCATTCCAGAATATATCATTTGTGGAGACCGAGCCGTTGAGTTTCAAATTTCTTTCTTCGTTTTTAAATTTGGTGCATACAAACTGATCTTCATTTTTAAATTTTTTGCCTAAATTAGAAAAACATCACGTGCTTGACTTTGACATTAAAGTACAACCTTTTTGAACTTAACTTCCAGTCTAAGTTGACTAAAGATCTGGGGAAGTAGCCTTTATACTTCTTATGACATTCAGACTTTCAGTGCAGACTTTCAGTGCACCTTTTCAATTATGAGACGGATCTTTCAATTAATGCAACTACAATTTGAAGTTGTTTAGTATAGGATGTCTGGACCTTCAAGTTTTAGTCCTTCAGTCTTCAAGCCATGATGTACCTCTAAATGTAAACTCATTAACATTTGAGTTTAAACTCTCTAACATTTGAGTTTACGTAAAATGCAAGACTAAAACTAGACTAACAGGTCATGACTTACACTACAATTTTTTTTTTAAATTTAGTAACAGAATTTTCCGTTACTAAAATAAGAAATTCCGTTACTAAAAATGTTAGTAACATAATTGTAACAGATTTAATCATAGTAATATTTATGGTTACTAAAAAAATTTTAACAACGAAATATATTATGTTACTATATAACAACATAATTTCCGTTTCTAAAATGATTTCTTCAATTTTAGTAACCGAATTGTAATGGAAAATTCTGTTACTAAAATTTAATAACGGGTTATTACGTCACTAATTACGTTACTAAAAATTGAACAACAATTCCATAACAATTTCATTGTTAATCCGTTAAAATTTAAAAACGAAATTTTTTTCCGTCACTATTCTGTTACTATAAAATGCGTTTTTTGTAGTGTTATACCATATTTTAGATGAGATTTTGGATTCATAATCAAAATCTTTATATATATATATATCTATGTTGGTCCCGAAAGAGCTAGTTTGGTGTATGGGGGGGGGGGGGGGGAATACACCAATTCCAACTTTTTAGGTTTTCTTGTTTTTGTTTTTAATAGATAAGGTTTCAGCAATCTTAGAATATAAGAAGACTTGGATTAGCAAGAAGATTCTTCGTGTCAAGAAGAGTCAACTTAGCTCAAGTATACCTTAAGTGTGAAGTAACAGTTAATAAGAGAAACTTGAACAAGTTAATCTTGATTAATGTTGTGTGCGGAATTCGATGGTTAATGCTCTTTTGTTGAAAACGTTTTCTTAACCAATATATTAGAGATAAACAAGTTTAATGTAATTATGAAGAAGATGAATATGAAGTAAAACAGAAAGTAAAGAACGCAAGAGTTAACGTGGTTCGAGATAAACTTCCCTACGTCCACGGCTCGATCAAGGCTAGATCGAAATCAACTAATGTCTCCTTTCTTTTTACTCGTTGAGTACGAGCCACAAGCTTTATCAAAACTAGATAAATACTTGTGATTACACTTCTTCTAGATTGAAAATTACAATCTAAAATGATACAACCTTTGGATCAAAACTAGATCCTAAACTTTGAATAATGTAAGAACAAATTTCCAGAAAGTAATCTTCAACTGATGAACACTCAGAGAATTCGTAGGTGGAGTGTTTAGAACAATGATAGCTTTGAAGATATTTGAGCAGAGTTTAGGCTTTGATTGCTTGAATTCTCGTACTTCTTTCTGGAAGTGAAGGTGGTATTTATAGCCTCAATGAAGAAACTATCCGTTGGAGACGATGACCTCTATTTTCAACGCATTAATGGCGGAATTAAATGCATGTCAGAGTTGTTGATGCACGTGCGGCCAAATGAGAGTTGTTACCACCTATCACGCGTTTTCCCAATGTATTGCCATACTGGGAATGATTCACCGTACAGAGATATTTGAAAATTCTTGTACATCATTCCTTAAAACATGTTGTTGATGTGATAACACACTGAGTGGTTGACTTATGACAAATGTAGGTATGTCTGCAGCCCACCATAACAAAAGAAAAACATCTCGCTATTGTTTGAGCAGATGTTCTTTTTGATCCTTAGACATTTGAGATACACAGCTAGCTGTTGATCACATGCTGTTGACTACTAGCTGTTTCATCCTTTGTTTGAACCCATTGAACATTCACTGTTTGGAGTTATGGAGCACTCACTGATTTCTTCTTCTGTGTTAAACAGCTCGCTGTTTCTTGATCCTAAGAGCACAACTCGCTGTTCCTTTGAAAACAAGAGTTCTAGTTGTTTGATGTACAGCTAGCTGTTGAAGTCTGTGAGCACTCGCTGCTGTTTGGCAAAGTCTCGCTGTTCGAGTGCTTGCAGTTGATTCCACTCACTGTTTGATCCTATCTGTTGATAAGCAGCTCGCTGCTGATTCACTTGCTGCAGATTCACTTGCTGTAGAAGTCTTCGTATGAGCTCTCACTGTTTTCTTTTCTTTCACACTTCATACAGCTCGCTGTTGAGACCTCACAGCTTGCTGCTGTCTTTTCTTTCTCTAAGAACAGAAAGTAAAGAATGGATAGATAGTGATTTATAATCTATCTGTTCCATTTACATTCGAGTAGTAATTTCTGCTAAGATCAAAACATGTAGATCACAAACAAAAGACTAGGTTAAAGAAAATACTGACAGCTACCTGTCCTTAAACTAGGAACAAATCTCTGTGTTAAATAAGAGTCTAGCAGAAGACTTGAACTTTTATAATTAATGTGTCCAGGAAGGCTTTTATAAAAGAATAATACAGATAGTAATAACTATACGATCTGCTTCTTTTATATGTTAGCTTATTCCTTAACAGATGACATTAATTACTAGTCTTTAGAAAACAAGTTTTTAACTAAGTGTTGTTTCGAATAACATTATCAAAACAATATTAACTTGTGGGGTTCCCAACAATCTATCATCCATCTGTCTAGAAATTAATATAAATGGTTAAAATTAATTAAGTTTAAAATAAATATTTTTTATTATTATAAAAATAAAACTTTTTATAAATGAAAACTAATTCGTAAAAAAATTAATAATTAATATTAATTTATTAAAATAGATGATTAAGATCAATTTTCATTTATCACATAAAAAGAAATTATTTCTAATATTATTCATAACCAAGAAATGCATATATTTATATATAAATCATATCATCCACATTTCAATTGTGATTTAAAAAATACACCTAGGAATAAATATCAACTTAATTATATATAATCTCATCCTACTTTTGACTAACAAAGAATGTACAATTACTAAACCCTAATTAATAATCTAATAATGATTGTCGTAAGCTTGAAATAAATAAATTAAATAACTAAATAAATAAATAGTAGTCAATTAGTCCAATCATATTGCATGTGGTATACGCATCTCAAAAGCTTTTAATCAACAACTAAACTTTATTAATTAATAATAATAATCTTGAATGACGTGATATATAGTGTCTCGTGCATGCATGTACTATTATTATTTTTCGTCATTAATTAATATTTATTTACACTCTATATATATAAACAAGCATAAAATAGCCGTTTCATATGCTATTGCATCTATATATATATAAAAGCAAAACCATTTTGCCACTTTTTTTCCCATTTTACCCTTCCTCTTTTATTTTATTTAGATTAGTGTTTTTTAACTATTCATTTTTATTTTGTCTCATATTAACAATAATTAATTTTATTTAATTTCATAATAAAATTATATTTATTAGTTTATATATTTTATGAAATAAATTTGTTTGCTCTTTTTATTATATTTACATTATTATCTTTTGACTTCATATTTTTATTTTCTCTTTTATTAATATTATCAATAATGATTTTTTTTAATTTTATTATAAAATCATATTTCTTATTTTATTAATTTACATATTTTATGAAATTATATATAATTAATATTTTTATTATATTTATCTTATTGTCTTTTCACTTCTCATTTTTATTTTTCTTAAGTTATTACATTACAAATGAATAAAAATGTGGATACAATTATAGTTATATCTATATTTCTTAATTTTTCTTTTATTCAAATTATCAGTAATTAATTTTTTAAAATTCCATTTAAAGTTTTATTTATTATTTTATAATTAATGAAAAATATGTACATTTTTAGTTTATTTATTTTATTGTCTTTTCATTTTTTCATTTTATTTTATCTTAAACTATGACATAATAAATGAATAAAAAAATATTAAAATATAGTTACATTTATTATTTTTTAAGTTTTTTTTCATATCATCAATAATTAATTTTCTTTAATATCATTTATAAAATTATATTCATTATTTTATTATTTTAATTATAAATATATAATTTATTATCATTAAATATAAGTTAGTACTCCCTCCGTCCCAGCTGAGATGTCTCATTTCCACTTTTGAGTGAAAAATAAGGAAAAAGTAAGGTAGTTAGAGAGTAATGAAAGTGGGTAAATATGAATTAAAGTGTTCAATTAAAGTTGTCTTGGTTTGTGGTGCGAAAAATTATGGGACATTTAAGATGGGACGGAGGGAGTATTATATATAGTTAATTAGAAATAATACAAATTAATAAATTCATTAAAGAGATAATAATTAGGTAGTGGGGAGTAGGAAAATGAATAGTCTCAATAAATCATTAAATAAATTTGTATTAAATAAACCATTATAAACTTAATAAAATGTAAATAAGAAATATATTTCATATATATGCAAAAAAAAACTAATTAAATATTTTGAAGTCGAATTGCAACTTAAAAAAATTAGAAAATATGCACCCTAAATTAATTAGGTAATCTTCAAATCGAATAATATGTAATAAATAATTTTTTATGTTTTTGTTACATTAAAAAGAGAAACTAATACTCATTTCATTTTTTAAAAAGATACATCTTTTGCAAATTTATTACCTTCCATATAAACATCCACTTTCTATTTTTAGATATAGTTTAACGTTTAATAACATTTTTTGTGGGTCTCAATCTCCATTATCATTTAAATCAATTATATTTTAACATTTAATAACACCTTTTTGTGGGTCCTAACACACTACCATTTAAATTAACTATATTTTAATATTTAATAACATTTTTTTGTGAGTCTCGGTTTTAATATCATTCAATTCAACTACATTTTGTTAAAATTTGTATCGCATCAAAGATTCAAATGGTATATATTTTTATAAAACGGATGGAGTATATAATAACCTATTTATAATCTTTAAAAATATAATATGTAGGCATAATACTTATCATATATAATAAGATAACTTTTATTGGGATTGTTTGATTTTATTAAACATTATTAAAATTATCTATATTTTAAAATGATGAAATTATATACTATAAAAATAATTTCCCGTGCAACTGCACGGGTAAAAATACTAGTTTGCATAACGTAACAATAATTTTATTTTATATTATTAAAATAATAAAATTAAAAAATAGTTAATTGTATCAAATATTTAATCAGTTATACTTCTTCCGTCCCATTAATAATGATTCGTTTCCCATTAATAATGATTCGTTTTAACGTGAAGAATTATGAAAACTTTTTAATCAAAGTGATCAAGTCATTAATTATTGATGGAACGACGGGATCGTAGTATATTATATGCTTATGTCCTACAAATGGTAGAGTGATTACTGTTGAAATATATATATGTATATAGAGAGATGGAGCGAGGGGGTAGTATAGGCCACTTCAAAATTTCAATTTATATATATATACATATATATATATATAGGCTTATATTTTAAAATAAAACTTTTTATTAAATTATAATTAATATAATTCGTAACTTAGATATTATTATATATAAATATGTGAATTTTGTTAAAAGTTAATATTATAGATTTCAACATCCATCAGCACATGACTTGTAATTGAGAGTTATGTTTCTTTTTTTTTTCTTGCAAAGTGCAACTCCAAGTCATTTTCCAAATATTTCTTCCTTTTTGTATATGCTATTTAGTATTCTCCCGTCCACGATAAGTATATCATTATTATCTAAACGGGTCATCCCAAAGAGTGTATTGTTTCCTCTTTAGTAAATGGACTCACACACTTTCCAACACAATACATCACATCACATCTCAATATTTACAAAATTATCACATAACATCATAGTTTTTCTTAAAACTTGTGTCCACTCCTCCATGATACATTTATCATGGACGGAGGGAGTGTGATTTATGGTTAATCTCTTATATTCCAACATAGGTTAAGGATTTTCGAGTGCGATTATTGTGTGAGATCTCGTTCGTTCTTTATATTTTAATTCATATGCAAATATTTGTTGTTCTCTATTTCCTCTATAATTTAATTATTTCAATCTGCTATATAGTACGTAATATTTAAGAGTTTGAAATTAATTAATAGCCAATTAAATCAGCCATACATGCTCTCAACTCTTTGTCTCTTGATTGTAGCGTATGACTTTTTTTTTTATACTTCATATTTATTTTTAAAAATGAGAGTTTTTTTTAAAGAGTAATCTTGCTTTTTTTTATATATAGGTTCATAAATCAACACAATAAAGTATAAAACACTTTATTCATTTTCCAATGATTACAAGAAATGCCCATGAAATTTTCTTGATTGTGGATAAGAATCGTACAAAGTTTATACCATTTTGGTATAAAAGATTTCCTAATTGATTGGAAGCCTACAAAAAATGTTGCATATTATCTTCATTGTTTTCTTTTCGTATAATTTTATAATTTTAATGTTGAGAAAGTTCGCCCCCTTTAATAGAATTTCTGGCTCCGTCCCTATATCTATATACATATATATATATATACATATATATATATATACATATATATATATATACATAGGGAGTGGTTCAGGTATAAAGTGAAATTAAAGTAGGAAATAGGAAATGATCTCAGCCATTGATTTGGATGATCGGACGGATATGATTAAATCTGATCTACTTAAAAAGGCGGTGCATTCCATCGCTTTGAACGATGCACGAAGGATATTTTAGTAATTTTAAAAATGGCGGTTTCAAATAATTAAGGAAATGTTCTATCTCCACCTATAATCTAGCAACTGCAAAAGGTAGTTTCCTTCCACACGCAAGCAACACAATCTCTTCATTTTTTTCGAAAAAACACTACAACCTCCAACTCCCATCAATGCAGCGCGGCGGAAGTAAGAAGAATGGACGACGAATGCCTCTGAATGACGACGATGAAGATTTCCAAACTCCATCAAGACACACGCAAGAAACGATTAAAGAACATGGGGCGAGAAGAAGATTGATATCTACGACTGATGGTTTTAGAAGATTGATATCTACGATTGATATCTCACTTTTTTCAAAAAAATCTCCAGCTCCACCCTCCAACTATGCAGCGTGCGGTTGAGAAGAGAAAAGGCCGACGAAATGCTACAGCAGACGACGATGATGACTTTCTCCGTGAATAGGCATTCAAGATACGATGCATTGTTATACTATTGTTTATGCAGTGTATGAAACTGTAAAATGCATTATTATGGTCATCGTTATATATACTGGTTAATTTTGGTGCATTGTTATACAATTGTTTATGCATTGTATGAAACTGTAAAATGCATTGTTCTTCGATCATGTTCATCAACTGCAACACGATAAATACAGAAGATCGACTTTAATTTTGTTTAAACCTCAATAAAAATCACACATCACGTCCCCAGAATAAATTCTCCGCTTAAATTCTTAAATCTCTTAATTATGGAAACTAAATATACAATAATTAAGGATGTGCAACGGTTATGGAATGAAATAATTGAGTTCCTGAAAAATAGCATATCATTGTTGCATTATGGAATTGAACTATGCATTGAACCAGGCTACAATTATGCATTGAACCAGGCTACAATTATGCATTACGCCAAATACACATATTAAACGTCAAGTAACTGTTTTGACTTCCTATTAAAAAATCATAATGAATAAAACTATAACAAATCAGCAATGCATAACCTTCTACTGACGATGCATAAACCGAATATAACATTTCAACTATGTATATAATCGTTATTCACCATAGACGCTTACCCTCAAACTGTTCTTCTAACATATTCATCGAGTTGAACTCGATTAATCAGAACGAACTAGAATTTATTTTCTGTTTAGACTTGAGCACAAGAAACCCATAGCAGTTTCAGACGTCACTTTACTCATCAAATCCCATAATTATGGAAACTAAATAATCAATGTTATTAAGTTAACGTCGGTTATGTTAAGTATTGGCTTAAATTTAGCATAATATTCAACTCCCATCAATCACACGTTTCTTCTCTCTCAAGAATAAATTACATAATTGTCCTTAATATTAAACAAATACACGGTTATAGTGTTTAAAAAATTAAAAATGTTACTAAAATTGTAACCATCCGATTGAATTGATGGATGGTTGTGATTCTTTCCTATTTCCTACTTTAAGAACACTTTCTATATGATCTATATCCTATATACATATATATATAGGGTTAGGTTCACATGAGAAAGAAATCATGTGTGAGAAATGAGAATGAATCTAGTCCCTTCATTCATATACAATCAATGATTAAAATTAATTAGATTTAATTTAAATATTTTTCAATATTGTAGGAATGTGGAAGTTTTTTTTTAAATGGAAGTTAATTTAAATGTAGAGAAAATGACAACCATTGATCTATTAAAATGATTGGTTAAGATATTTTCTCATTTATCACATCTATATATATATATATATATAAAACACCTAACATAAATTGCAAATCAATTACAATTCAATTCCAAATTAATTTGAGTGACGATTTTGTAAATAATTTTAATTTCAATTGCATTAATAATAACACAATTAAATATATTAATTATTAATTTATCATTCATTAGAAAAGTAACAACTTTATTATTTTCTACAAATTTTATTTTATTTGTAAAAAATATTTTGTTTCATTAGTAAAAATATGTGCAATATATATCTTGAATTAAATGGTACAACAAGATCTTTAATTTGATATATAATATGTAAAAAATAATTTTAATATTAACAAGTTATAACACGTTAAATGAATAAAAATAAATACTTATAAATATATTTATGTTTATATTTTTTTATTTTCTACATATCGTCAATAATTAATTTTATTTATGAGATTATATTTATTAATTTAAAATTTTATATAATTAATTTTCTTTGATTTTATTTATGTAATTATAATTATATATAACTAATGAAATTATATATAGTTAATTCTTTGATTTTATTTATGTGATTATAATTATTAATTATAAATTAATTTATTAATTTATATATATATAAGTATGTGTGTGTGTTCTAAGTTAGGGGGAAAATATTTATAATAATAAAAATAATATAATTCATTTATCAAACTAAAATTAATTATTACAATCAATTTAATCAAAAATACAAATATTTTTCATTATGATATGAACATGAAAATCATATTTTTATACAAATAAGTTATTTTGAAAAAAAATATCACAATCTTTCATTTATTAAAATGAATGGTTGATATAATTTTCACATTTTTCACTTAAATTTTTTTTCTTATGAATAAAAATATATATGATAATAATAATATAAATTGTGTATTAAGATCTTTAATACATATTTATTTGGATTATTTATACATATATTAAAATAATTTTTTAATCTACTATTAATTTTTATAATAATTTATTTATTAATATATGTACCACATATAAAACTGTCACGACCTGCCTACTCAGAGTACTCACAATTTTGGTAGGAAATGACTTCAAAAATTTAAGTATGAAAATAATCATCCTTGAAAAACTCATCTAAAAATTTTACAAGTCAATTAAATATGTATATATACAACACAAAACATCAATTATAATTCATTTTAATTGTGATTTTGCAATTAAAATATTAAAAACATTTGAAAATTTTGATTTTTTATTTAAATATTAAAAAATATAATCTTAAATAATTAAAATTAAAATTTTTTATTTCAAATATTTTAAATAAGTAAAATTAGTTATTGTAAGAAAAGTTATTAAAATAATTAAGTTTATTATATTAAAAAATACTATATTACATGGACGAGTAAACAGACCTGCCCAACAGCCCCATAAGTGCCCATAAATGACTGAATTGAGTTTTATATTTATAGGTTTGAAATTTTCTGGCAAGTTATGACGGACTTTAAAACCTTAGAAAATTCGATTTGACAATTTTGACAGCTCTAATAGAACCAAAATACCTCCAATGCACTAATAAATAACTCATTTATTACCAATACTAAACAACATAAAATTCTAAAAACTTCAAAGTTTTTGATGCATATAAAATATAAAGACAAAAAACTAAAATAAATAACTATAGTTTTATGGAATATGATAAAAAAATGATGATAATAATATTTTATACATATCAAATAAGTTATAATTCTTTTCACGTGCATTGCACGGAATGCACATACTAGTCTATATATATATATTAAAAGATTTCGGGTTCAATTTCACCTTTATTAGATTATAATATAATTTAAAATTTCCCACCATATAGAGGAATTAAAATTAAAGAAAATAGATTGAAACCTATGTTGCACGGCTAGTTGACACGGGTATGAATACGAGTACGATATGATATTGATTTCGAAATATAGAGTTTGAAAATTATAATTAATATATGGTTCGGCAAAGGTACTCCTATTAATTAATTTTATTATATGTTCACATCTAAAAGTTATTTAAAAATTTAAGTTTCATAAAATCAAATGTACTAATTTGCATTTTCCCCCACCCAAAAGTTAAGCATTTTCAATAATTTATTTTAATTAAGCCGCAAACAAAAATTTAGATTCAATTAACCAATACATAAGTAATAAATCAAGGTTTTATTAATTTACAAACAAGTCTCATTTTTACCAATTCGGATCATCTAATGGAATGACATACCCTATGCATTAATAAGATTATGTCATGTTAGCATAATTAATCGTTTAAGATATAAAATATATATTTACCTTATGTATTTTAATATAAAATATGTGAAATTTGAGTATTAATATATAGATTTTATAATTATGAAAATTATATATATATATAGGAAAGAGATTAAATAAAAATAATTTCGCATATGTTAACTAAAAATAAATCTTGACTGTTAAATTATTTAGATCAATGGTACAGATTAAAAGATAATTTTGGTATTTATCTTATTTAAGAATTTGTTATTATTTCTGACTAGGGTTTATTGATTAGAGAGTAGTTTAATAGGTGCTATGGGTAAAATGTCCATTTTCATAACAAAAAATGAAAAATACTCACTTTGTAAAAAACATATGAAAAATGTCCATTTTGATTGTAAATTACCTAAAATACCCTTAATTAAAATTAGATTTGTATCTTACTTTGGAATGTAGTATTAATTAATTGTTTTCTTATTTTTTGCAATTAAAAAAATACTTGGTATATGTTTAAAATTATACACATCCAATTTAATTAAACAAAAATTATACACACCCAACACCACACATACATATTATTAAATAAAAAAAATTAAGAATATACACAAAACAAAAACCCGATCGTATTTAAACAAAACTCGGCGGCCGGATTTTGTTTTAATACAACCGGGTTTTGTTTTAACCGACCGGTTTTTTATTTTTGTGTATATTCCTAATTTTTTTTATTTAAATAATACGTTAAAATCATGTACTGATTAAATCAAATTCAATTAAAAATGGTTCGAGTTAACTAAAAATAAATCTTGACTATTAAATCATTTTGATAAATGGTACAAATGAAAAGATAACATTGATATATATCTTATTTAAAATATGTAATCCCTAAAAACAGGGAATTTGTTATTCTTTCTTTCTAGGTTTTATTGATTAGGGTATAGTTTAATTATATCTATCGAATGAAAAATATGAATGGTTCAGATTTATTTTTAGTTAACACAAAAAAATCTATTTTCAAGATAGTCATCCCCTATATATATATATATATACCACAAAAAATACAACACGATTTTATACAAAATTGATGTAACATGAATGTAGTGTGATTTAATAGTAAATTTAAGGGTATTTTTGAACTTTTGGGTATTTTTCATATAAAAGTTACAAATACGACATTTTTCATGTTGAAGTTACACTATAGGGTATTTTTCATAAATAATCCTAGTTTAATTATATCCATTGGAGAAAAAATATAAATAATTCAAATTTATTTTTAGTTCACATAAGCAGATGTATTTTCATTATAATCCTCCCTTTTATATATATATATATATATATATATATATATATATATATATATATATGGGATGAAGAAGTGGGTACGTAAATAATTTTCCAAAATCTTGTGATTCATAGCCATAGCTACAAATGGATTTTGATGCGTCTATAAAATTACTTGCTCCATTATATAAAGCACTCTCATTTTAGTCATTTTATATATATGCTGATATAAAGGCATTTGTCTCCACCATATTCTGAAATCTGTTTTCCATCATAAAATATTATAATAACAAAATAAAAAGTATAGCAATTTGTATATTTATATAACATTATCGCATCAGCGGCAGACACATTAGACACATTAAATTATACCCGTTGCAAATAAGAAAATGGTACTATCATATTGTATCTATGAATGAACGTGTCAATAAAATTTAAAATTCGATCTTGAAAATGATCATATTAATACTTTCTACATATGAAAATAACGGATAGTTCCATAGGCATGGTAGATGTCCCACATTTGTATCTGGAGGTGTTCAAAAGAATTGTAACAGATTGTAATCAAATCGTAATTGACAGTTTTGAGAATAATAAACGTCTTCGATGGTTTGATTCTAAACCGTACGTAACAGTGTAAAGATCGATTCAGTTCCAATTTCAAATATTCGGAAACATGAATCGGTGGTTTTGAACAGTCGATATCTCAATATTTCTTTTAATATGTTTCTTCTATCCTTAATTCAACTTATAGTAAATTTCTAATAATAATATATATGTGTAAGATGCAATAAAAGACGTGACATGAAAATGAAATTCTATCAAGGGACACTATAGTGATATATATATATATATATAGAAATTCACTTTAATTTTTGCATCTATAAATAAGTGAAGGCGTGTGGCAACCATACTCACATCTCTTCTTAATATATACTTAGCTTCCACTCATATCATCTCTTCCCCTACAAAACTATATCAAAATCTTTACCCTGAAAATGGCTTCCATCCAAACACACCCTAATCTCGAACAAGGCCAAGAATTCGACTACTCGAAGCGCTCGCAGTGGCTTCGTGCTGCCGTGCTTGGCGCCAACGATGGCCTCGTCTCCACGGCCTCTCTCATGATGGGCGTCGGCGCCGTCAAGCATGCCATCAAGGCCATGATTCTTGTCGGCTTCGCCGGCCTGGTCGCCGGAGCTTGCTCCATGGCCATTGGAGAGTTCGTCTCCGTCTACTCGCAGCTAGACATCGAGCTCGCTCAGATGAAGAGAGACAAGAAACGTGCGGCGGCGACGGCGGCGTCTCCACCGGAGATGGGCGGCGATGAGGAAAAAGAGGGTCTGCCAAACCCTATTCAAGCGGCGGCGGCGTCGGCTCTCGCCTTCTCAGTTGGTGCAATGGTGCCGTTGCTTGCTGCTTCGTTTATAAGTGAGTATAAGGTGAGGGTGGCGGCGGTGGTGGCAGCGGTGACTGCTGCGCTGGTGGCGTTTGGGTGGTTGGGGGCTGTGTTGGGGCGGGCGCCGGTGGTGCGGTCGACCGCTAGGGTTTTGTTTGGGGGATGGCTGGCGATGGCGTTGACGTTCGGTTTGACAAAGTTGATCGGAACGAAGGGGTTGTAAGCTCGATCCTCGATTATGATAATCTATTGTCTAATAACGTGACATCTTTTATTTTATTTGTAGATTAATAATATGTGAAAATATTTATAATTTAAGATTCGGATTATATAAAAAAGTTATACTCCCCGCTCCAATTAAGATAAAACATTGTTTTTGCGCATAATAATTAAGTAGTGTATGTTTAGAGTTGAAAAATTATATAAAGTGATGATACAAATATATATTATTTAAACTTGTGTATAATAAAATTATCCTAAAAAAAATGTCTCATCTTATTTGGAACTAGAACTGCGCAAAGAAAAATACAATTCATCTTAATTGGAACAAAGCGAATATATTTAATGTGACACGATTACACAATAAACGATTTCATTGTATGTATAATGATATTGACTTATAATTAGGGCTTTCAAAATTTACCAAAAAAAGGTATACCGTACTTACCGTACCGAAAAATACCGAATATAAGGTATACCGAAATTTTTGGTAAGGTATCATACCGTACCGAACTTTTAGATAAGGTAAAGGTATAATTTTTCCAAATACCGAGGTATACCGTTATATACCGTACCGCGGTATATACCGAAAAAATTGGTATATACCGTTATTTTGGTATATATCGATATATATATATATACACATATATTTATAATATTACATGTACATATATATTCGATTTGAATTATAAGAAAATTATTTATTCATAAATTATGAATTATAATTAATAAATATGAATGACAAACTACAAAAACATGTGAATTTATTGATAATTAAAAAGATTGAACAATAACTTATATACTACTCCCTCCGTCCCACCAAATTAGGCCACTTTGAATAAAATAATACACTCATCTACTTTTCAAAGTGGCCTAATTTCGTGGGACGGAGGTAGTACTTATTATCTTAAATAATAACGATAAACTAATATATATATATATATATATATTGTTACATAACTAAATAATTATGATATAATTAGACGATCTATTAGTTACTAAATATAATATAAGTTGTAATATATAATTAATGAAAATATATTATTATTTTTATAATATATCATACATAAATGATCAAATTAGTTATAATTATATGCCTAAATCTAGTTAATTAGTTATATAAAAATACAATAATATAGTTAGTTAATATATTGTAATTAATTATATGATATTAGTGGTTTATCTCATAAATTATGTTATTAAAAAATAATACTTTATATTTTTTATATGTTAGACCTTGTTTAAGGTGATTTTCATTATAAATAAATTCTAGTATATCGCAAAAAAAAGGTATATCGAATTAAGGTAAGATATATCGAAAGTAAATAAGTTTTGGTATACCGTGTAAGAAAGGTATACCGAAGTAAGGTAAGGTATACCGAAAATAAGGTAAGGTATAGGTATGTAAAAATGTCATACCGAAAGTAAGGTATACCGAACTAAGGTATACGGAAAAGTATGGTAAGGTAACGGTATGAAATTTTTCATACCGAAGGTAAAGGTAAGGTATAAGGTATGACAATTTTAGTAAGGTATACCGTACCGCAACACCCCTACTTATAGTGTGAATGCGTCGGTGGCTTAGTGACATGTAATCATATAATCGAATTGTAATATGCTATATTCGTTATATATTCATATAAGTTGTATGATTTGATGATATGTTGTAAATTGAGGATGAATAATTATATGTGAAATTGTACTATACTAAAGTTGGAATAGTTTTTAACTATATCCCCATGCAATAAGAGTAAATGTGCCATCCTTATAGTATATACTTAATTTGTAAATATTATTTGTTTGTGAAAATTCTCACAAACACACACACATATATATAATACGTATTTGAGTTTGATTATACTCTCTTCATCTCAGTCATTTTATTGCATTATTATTGAGCACAAGTTTTAATATTATGAAATTAGTAGATGTGTGAGAATAGAGGTGATATTTGTGTGAGTCGAGTTTGTTATCTTATTAAATTGATGACACGATTAGTTAAAATATGTTAGTTATTAGTTATATGTAATGACTAGATATCCATCAATAAGAAGAATGAAAAACATAGAGGAATTCCCAAATATTTGATGATTTTGAATATGTCGAAATTAATGATGACTCATTATTTAAATAAATCATTCTTTCGGACATAAGAAGATTATGAAATTACTCACTTTCAAATTTCATTGTGGAAGACTCGAATCTATGATCTATTATTTGAAAAATTAATCTTATACCGTTAGACGAACATCATCACACAATCGTTATAATGAGTTAAGAAAGGAATTTATGTAGGCATCACATAACATATCCTTACTATACGTATCAAAAACGAAAAGGGGTCGGATCATATAGGAATCAAGCTCTTTTAAGTGTTAATTAGTTAGGATTTAAGAATGAATTGATTAAGTGAAATATATTTTTGTTTGAGAATGAGATTTTATATTATTAGTTTTGGTAAAATTTTAAGTATGAGCTAAAATTTACCTAAATTAAATAAGTAATTAATGAAGGGCACAATAAATTAATATGTACTTTTTATCTTAACATATCTCATCATTCTACAATAATCTGGGTTGAGGTGTGCAAATCCGAACATGACCCTCTAAATCGTTCTGGATTGGTGGGCCCAGTCCATGTTAGGACCAATTCATATATTGAAATGATCTTAGTTGGATTAATTTTTTTAGGACCGTTGAAGTATTGAGTTTATCTAGATCAAAACCCGTTCAAATAAAAAATATATATAATTTTTGTTTTTGTAATAATATATATAGCATTTCTAACAATTTTATATTTATTTAATAAGAAGTATATATAGTATATACACTTATTTTTATTAATTAATTATTATGTTATGAAATAATTTTTAATTTTGTGAATTGTGAATATTTAATGCTAAGACAAGTCAATTATGCAATTTTTAAAAAAATTATTAGTGAACATTCTCCACTCTCCACAAATGTTATTCTCATTTTGTCATTTCCATCCATTCACAAAGCTTTTTCTCACTTTAAAATTTTCATTTATAATAATTGGACCCACCATACTCACTACACACAACACAATTTAAAACAACATATCACATGAGACCCAAATTCCACTCACTACACAAAATCATTAAAGTCAAAATAACTACATTAAAACTCGTGTCGGATCAAAGTGAGAACATATTTAGGGGCAGATAAAGTATTTTTTTTTTCGGGATGGACCGAACCCACACCAGATCCGGAGCCCAAATCTGGGTCGGTCCAGAGGTCTTTTTGGTCTGAGTCGGTTCACCTTTTTAAAAACTATCGGATCTTCGGTTCTAGCAAGTCGGTCCAAGTCCGACTCGATCTCACCCTTAAATATGGGAATACTAAAAAGAATATACAAAGATAAAGATTTACAAAATGGTTATGTTCTCTTATGGCCGCTCCACCGCTCGCGTTGGACCTAACTTAACGTGTCTACGACTGATGTGGCAATGCCATATTAGCATATGAGTTACTATAATTTTTAGTTTTTATGTTTTTTGTTCTTTTATTATTTTATATTGAATAATATTAAATTATACCCTAATAAATAAATCATAGTCGTAAAGTGAAAATTAATAAACTTTCTTTATTAAAAATTAATATTTATCTACGGAGCATGGCATATTGTTCACAGATGTATTAACATTGTCTGTTGTGAGCAGTTCATCATTTTTGTGTGTGAGGACTGCTCCACCGCCCGCGATGGACATAACTTAATGCGCCCACGACTGATGTGATAATGCCACATCATCATACGAGTCACTATAATTTCATTTTTCTATTATTTTTATTTTTTTATTATTTTATATTAAATAATTTTAAACTATACCCCAATCAATAAATCCTAGTCGTAAAGTGAGAATTAATAAAAAAAATATTATTAAAAATTTAATATTTATCTACTAAGCTAGGCATATCGTTCATAGCATATTAATCCTGCACGTCGCCGACTATGACATCCCACATCGAATGTGTAATGGATGTCAATACAGTATGAGTAATGGGTTTAATAGATTCTCTAGTAACATGGTTAACCATTTTTGGTAAAGCGTGGACGAATATCAAATTTGCTAGTGGATCCATTGGGCCGCCGTAGTGTAACGAGCTCTCATCCCGTGGGCTCGAGGCGTTACAAATAGTATCAGAGCATGTATATGTTTTTGTAGACTTGTTAAAAGTATTGAACTATTTTACAAAAGTCAACCGTTTCCATCACGCGCTCCTGGTTGAGGTAATATTTTAAATTAGATATTTATGGTGTTACATTTAGTGGTATCAGACCCGATCCCATGTGAGCTCCAATGGGCCCTGGGGACGGTCCTGTACGAGTACGAGAATCGCGACGAGAACGTCGCGTATTTAACGGGGAGAGTTTGTGACATCCCACATCGAATGTATAATGGATGTCAATACAGTATAAGTAATGGGCTTAATGGATTCTCTAGCAACATGGTTAGCCATTTTTGTAAAGCGATGATGTATACCAAGTTTTCTAGTGGATCCATTGGGCCGACGTACCGTAACGGGCTCCCATCTCGTGGGCTCGGGGCATTATATCGACAGATGAACGTTCTCGTATACTCTTAACCCTCACTTTAGAATGATTAATATATCTCTTGAAGAGAGCACAATTTATAACTAAAAAATGGAAATAAAATAAAATATGTGCAAGAAAACTTTTTTTACATTATAAATATATAATATTTAACTTTCTTCTTTCACAATACTTTTTTTATATTTTGCCGTATTAATTTGTTCACGAAAGTTTCTTATATTTCAAATTTATCATTTAAAATTTTTTGTTCATTATGTTAGTCAAATTATACTCATT
This sequence comes from Leonotis leonurus, assembly GCA_026898415.1. Classification (NCBI taxonomy): domain Eukaryota; kingdom Viridiplantae; phylum Streptophyta; class Magnoliopsida; order Lamiales; family Lamiaceae; genus Leonotis; species Leonotis leonurus. The sequence goes on from JAPKLX010000039.1 coordinate 1,037,843, forward strand.
ATTACACATTCTTCTCTATAAAGTCAAAACTCTATATTAAAGTCCAATTTTTCGAAACGGTATTGAATAGTTACGGATAAACGATTCGCGTAGGACAAGGTAATCACAAAATCTTGACCAATGCATTTGGAAACTCGTGTTGTTTGTTGATCAAAGTTTAAGAACCGAGTTAGTGCATGGAACATGTGTGAATAGCTATAAATAATTTCTCATTTATTTTTGTTATTTGAGACTAATTACGAAGAATATTGTATTCTTTTATAGTGAAAAAAAATAGAAAGAAGTGATTAATTATCTAAAAAAATGAGAAAGAAATTTCCACCCAAAAGATCAAAATTTAAACACCTTTACTAGAGAGCAGGGATTATAAGAATTATAAGGGTCGTCTCCAATTACCAATATGCGATTAAAACACATGAATATCTATAATCTCAAAGTCCAGAGTTCTAACTACTACACCATAGAACCTAAATGTTTAAATTTAATATAATACTATCAATTGAATTAGTAATGTAATGTTACATAGGCAACCAAAAATCCTACACCAACTTGGCAAATACTAACACCATTAGTAATTAAAATTAAATAGCAACAACACCAATTTAGAAATGGAATTATATATCAATATAAGGACAGAGAATTTGTAACCCACTTATTCACTCATACATGAATTACAACTAACTTTAAAGCCTAGTAGTAACTTTAGTGCCTCCTAAAGTCCTCCAAAGCCTATAAAGGGAGATGTTTCTCATTATTTCTTTCTTATATTCCAATACATATTTATCAATACATCACATAATACAATATATGATCTTGTTTGGTAGACAAGATATGATAGAATAAAATTAAATTATTTTACCAAATCATGTGTTTGATAGCAAATATGATTAATAAGTCGGCCTGTGTCAAAATCACTATTTTTCCCTATATTTTAATCGTAAGTAAATGATGAGATTAAAATAAGCCTTATACACACTAATCTAATTTAATCTTATCATGTTATATCCTATATTGACTACCAAACGTACCCTATATAGCCTTATATATATAGTTTGGTTGTAGCGGTCGTGAAATTTGAATATAATTAGTTTGTCCAAAAAGCCCGACTGACCCCCTGAACCAAATAGCCGACATACTAATAGGTCTGCCGAAATCGGTTGGGTTAGCCTTAGGGAAGTCCATCCATCCGAAACTGACCGAGTTGACAGAACAAACTGAGAAAAACAAAAAAGTCTGTAGTTTGAAAAAAAAAAATTCATCCAATCACCCGTGAACCGAATAGCCTGACAGTCATGCTGAGCTTGCCCGAAACCCATGTGATACGACCTCATTGATATCACATAATCACATCCCTGCTAGGGCGATATTGAAGCACAATATGGAACAGAAAGTGTAACATGTAACTACATTTCTAAAGAATATTATGTATCACTGCATATATATATGTAATTTGCAATCTGAGTAGCTATAAAGGAGGATTACAAGTACATTATTTTTGCTCTTCAGCAGCATACAATGCTTTGATCTCCTCAACATCGTCGTAGCTGCCTAGGAATATCGGTGAGCGCTCGTGTATCTTCTTAGGAACCAAGTCCAATGCCTGTAATAATATCATTACATTTCGTTAGAAGTTGATACATAAATGAACCACCTCTTGTGTAGTCTGAAATTTAAGGGTTTTTACCCGCTCTTTCCCTGTAAATGCTTGGCCACCTGCTTGTTCCATCAGATACGACATAGGGAAGACTTCATAGAGTACCCTATTTCACAAAACATTTATTGGTAAGTTTATGTGTTTCGAGCAGTGATTCGCATATATGTGCTTACTGAGGCTTCGCACCTTAGTTTGCCGTTTGGGCTTTTCTTATCAGCCGGGTACAAAAAGATGCCTCCGTAGAGCAATGTGCGGTGCACATCAGCTACCATGCTGAAAACAAGAACACGGCACAATGTGGAAACGATAAGCATAGGTTGTGGAATTGCATCATAAGGGCTAGTCATGAAAAGTGTGGTTTTTTGAGGTTTCATTTACCTTCCAATGTATCTCAGAGATTTTGCCGGTGATCCATCTTGGGGAAATTTGCATTTTTCGACATACCTTGAGTTGATAGCATAATGAGATATATAAATCAAATAGAAAGTCAATTGAATATCTTAAATGATACATACTTTGCGGTTGGTCCATCCCAGTTCTTGGCATTTCCTTCATTGACGGAATAAATTTTGCCTTTCTTGGGAATCTGTAACACAGCAAAAATCAAAACTCTGTTGATTGACAAAAGAATTGAAAACGGAGACAAAAATTGAAAGGTTCGCCAAAATAGATTTCACGGAGCAGGAATTGAACTCAGAACAGAGAAGTGAAAATTTCCATTTTCCTAATGATTTTCATTTAGAGACAGAGTAAATGGGAATGGGAGTGAAGGAGATATGACCTTAATAGCTGGATGAGTCAATATGAATTCACCAAGAGATGGATCAAGTGTGAAACCGTTAACTCCACTTCCAGTACTAAGTACAAGCTGTAATTGAGAGCATGGATGATGGCAATGAATTAATCAAATCAGTTTGTCATGCACAACTATAGTATATGGACCTTCAATTCATAATACATAGCGTCTATATACCGTGCAAGAGCTTCCATACATGCAGTACCCTGCAGCTACCATATTATGCCCAGGCTGCAACACGTCTTCTATCTTCGGTTCATCTCCATCTTTAATGGCATAAATCCCAAAAATCTGGACATGAGAGAAACACCAAATCAATTAACACAATATCACACATCCTCAAATCTGTTTCGATTTTACAAGATCCTTCAATCTAGGCAAAGAGACCATACAGTTCCAATTGAAACACCACAGTCGATATTGGATGATCCATCAAGTGGGTCGAACACAACACAGTACCTGCAATTTCACCAAAATGGATGTCAACGGATGATGAATTAACTATATGATATCTTTTAGTTTGAGGGTCGGCACATACTTCCCACGTTTTGATGATTCCACAAATGTCGCCTCTTCATCCTCTTCAGAAACAAGGATGCACTGCCAGCGATTCATACATTAATAAGCATGCAGAACTAAGTAATCAATCAATTATTTCAATCATTTAAAAAGAAAAAAAAAAACACTTCCATCATTTAGAAAGAAAAAAATTGAGAACATACAGTACGGCCACTACTGATTAATGCCTTGACGAAGACTTCATTTGAGAGCACATCTAGTTTCTTCTGCTCTTCACCCTTTACAAACAAAAGCAACAAGCTCAACTCATCATCTAGTAACTACCACAATCAATAGTATACACGTATCCAAAGAAAAGCTGCTGGAATTTACCTGCACGTTCGTCTCTCCAGCAAGCCCTATGAGCTTGGCTAAACCAGCCTGTAAATCCAAATATCAATGGCTAAGATGTAATAATGCAAAAAATACCAGAGCCTATATATATTGGTTGAATTAGATTTTGTTCTGGTCCCCCATCCCCATTCATCCTTACTGTGGTCCACCAGCCATCTCACAAAATACAATCTTCCTTATTATGAAGAATAAATTCCGAAGAATAGGGGGGGTATCACACTATCACTATCAGCTTTCGAAGAAAAAGGTGAAACTTCAAGATTCTTTCACCATCAGCTTCAAAGAATATGGTTTCATTCCTGCAATATTCTTTTCAATCTGATGATATTATTGTGAGTCAGGAGTTCTAGTTTTCTGTTCGTTCCTAAGAATCGAAACCAATCAAGTTGATGATATGGATTCATAAACTTGGCTTTGACGTAATTCTTCTTTGTTTGTAACCAAATCAAGCAATGATAATATAATTACTAAACGTTCACTTAAACAGTAAAACTATCAGCTTCAAAACGAACAGATTATGTTGTGTGAGAATCAATCGACCATCTAATTTCCATCACAAAAATCCCAATCCCCAAAATCACAAAACAAATTTCAACTACGAAACAAGAGCAACACAGCAATTGAAAACGGAATCAAAACCCCCAACCTTATTAACAGCAGTGCAAACAAACTTGCATCCGAGCACGATATTACTGATCAAGATGGTGAAGTCGCCGCGGGATTCCGGGTGCTTGGTCTGCTCATTCAGCACAAATCGAGTAATGGTCATCAAATCCGTGCGGTAGGCATCTGCTTCGTGATCCATCACACCTAAACGTACACGGAAATATGTATCTATACGTATCTATATTTCTGAGAAAGTCCACTCTCTGCTCAATGGCGCCCTTTCCCACTATATCTCTCAATCAAAACCGCAACCCGCATTTATATATAGAAATAAAAAATACGTGTTGAGTGTGTGGGAACTGTTTCGAAGTATCCCAATATTATCTGGTATCGTTGGACCGCAATTCAAGGAGGACTGGGGAAAGAAGAGCTGACGCAGAAAAGAGGCAAGTGTGTGTGTGTGTGGATAGAGATGGGATTAGGCAGCAGTGGAGGGGAAAATTAGGGCTATCTATCGGTATAAAGCTTTACGAAGTGACACGTGGTGGCCATGGCGTGAAGGGATCGTATTCGAAAACTGTCTTTATTGTTGGCGAAGGTTTAAATGATTCTTTGGTGTTATTCCAATGGAGATTTGTAGGTTTGCATGGAAGGCGTTTTTGTCTGGTGGTGGTGGTGGTGACGGTGGTTGTGCGGTGGCTTTCTTCATGACGGCAGCATGTGTGATCCACTGCGGGTGGGAACACGATACCTTCCGTGGATATCATCGTACTATATATTATTTTAATCACATTTTTTTTAACTAGGATAGTTATCAAATAAATAATTTTTTATTTGAGCATTAATTATGAACTTTAGGATATATTTTTCCGTTTCAATAAGGATAACACAAATGTTTTAAGCACGGATTATTAAGGAGTGTGTAAAATACTTTAAAAGTAATAAAAGTGGTATGGTCCACACCTTTTCGAAAAGATAACTTTTACTTCCTCTGTTCACCAATATTTTTAACATATTTCGTTGTTAGTCCGTCCACCAATGTTTTTAATACTAAAACTTTCCATTTATAGTAACTATTCTATAAACACAATTCAATTAAAAATTATAAATCATGTGAGACCCAAACTTCACTCAATACATGCATCTCAATTAAAAATTATAATAAGTGAGACTCAAACTCCACTAACTACGTTTTTCCATACAAAGTCAAAACACTATATTAAAACACGTGTTGACTCAAACTGTTAAGAACATTTATAGACAGAGGGAGTACTATTTTTGGAATGTGTCATTCTTAGTGTGACGTCCCAATGTTTAGCTTGTTTTTGGTGTATTTTTAGTTCATGTTTAGTTGGGTTTAGTTTTTAGTTTGATTTGATTTTGCGTCTCTTTAGTTCGTATTTACGCAATTTTGTTGCACTTGTGTTGGATATAGGATAACAAGAAGATGAGTTGATCGAAGCTTAAATGATGCCGAAAATGCCAAAGATGCTAAGCCGAACGAAGCCGAAAAAATCGAACGGGATCTTGTTAGGAGTTACAGGCAAAAGACGAGAGGAGAAGAACGCGAGAGCATGGCCATATGCGGAATTGTTACGTCTTGTGCAACAATTTTGTTTTGGCTCGTTCTCCTTCGTTACAACTCCGAATTTGGATCCGTTTGCAGTTACGGATTCCTATCGAGACGAGCTTCAAGTCTGTGTTTTCAAAAATTTCTTATTTTGCATAGGCCAGCAGTCGCTGGGTCTGTGCTGCAGCAGTAAACAGAGAGGCAAAGCCAGCGACCGCTGGCTGGCAGTTATTGACGGGTTTTTAAAGCCTTTTTCAGGCCATTTTGAAGGGAACTTCCATATCTCTCATTCCTTTAGATAGAACTCGACTCTTGTAATTTGAGAACTTTGTTTTAGCGCTTTTACTTGTATTTCAACTTTGGAAAGACGGATTAAGGTGGAGGTTGATTGCTCGATTCCCTAGTGTAGTCATTAGTAAGTTCTTGTTGTGAGTTCTTAGTTTATGATTATGTTTTGGGTTGAGTAGTTGATCTCCACTAGGTTGTTGAATTTCTATTCGATCCTTTATTTTATTATTAAATCATGCTCATTGTTTGGATTCGTGCTTATTGAATTGTGATGATTGATCACCGTTAGAAATTGTTAGATGTGGAGTGAGGTCGAGAGATGATCTTTGTGTTTGATCAAGATCCAATCAACTTCGATTATAATTGGAAACATGTTAATCGAGTATTCGCTTGTTAACTAGGATTCTTAATAGTGTGGCTAAATGTGAAAGTCATAGTCACGATCCAATTATCACATACGAAGGTTCGAAATTAGATAGCTCTTACACAACAAAAAAAGGACTACAGGCGACGAAATATTCCGTTGTCCGGCCTTGAAATCCGTCGTCCATGAGGCTTAACGACGGACTGGCGACGAAATATTTCGTCTGTATTTCGCTCGTCGTTAGGCTCACGGACGATGGAATATAAAGTCCATCGTTAGGTCTCCCCCGGTGACCGTCGACGGCGCTGGAGGGTTGACGACGGATCTATAGTCCGTCGTTAGGTTTAAATTTTTTTTTAATTTTTGTAATATCGGTAAACTATAACCTGTCACAACAAACAATACAAATAAAATAAAACATTGAACGATAATTTCAAATTTACGAAATCGATTGAAATTTGAAATTTAATATAATTAACCAAAGATGTTATAAATGTTGAAATACAAATACAGTCTAGGAATCAGAATCGGGGGGGGGGGGGGAACGGGGGAAATGAGGGACCACCTGCTCCTCCCTGCTGCTGAGACTGCACGAGCGCCATCTGGTCAGTCAATCTCCGCTGCTCGGCAATGTAATCCTGTCGCTCGCGATCCTGCTCCTCGACTCGGCGCCGCAGGTCCTCAACCTCACTCCTGGTGGCTCGTGAGGCGGACGACGATCCACTGAATCTGGAGGCTCTCAATGTCTTCCCTGCGCCTCCCGTACCGAACAACCTCTTCTTGTCTGGGGCGCCAAGAACATCCAAGTATAGCTCGTTGGTGTCAGCACGGGCAAACACCTCAGTCTGCATGTAATTAAACAAGAAATGAACATTTGGTAATAACATATTATAAAGGTTGCAATTATAAACTATATATATTACTTCGAAATTAAGACTTACCGCTATCGCCTCCGATTTCGCATTGGTGTACGTCTCGTCTGGGTACCGATGTTCATCGAGGAAGGAGTCGAACATGCAGTCTATCGACTGTACTCCCCTCTCAACAGCCTGTGCATGACATACCAATCAGGTTGTGTTATTGAAACATGTGTATATGAATTAAAACTATAAAATATGTTTGAAATTATGATTTTAAATTACCTTTTCCTCAACTCGTTGCATGATGGACTGCGACCCTCCCCTATGCTTGATAGGACCAGTCCCCGGTCCATGGGGCTCAGACAGCCGGTTGTGCCTCGCTACCTGGGATTTAACAACAACATCATCCCTAGACCAGTAAGCGAGCCAACCCGTCGTTACCTTAAATTTACCGTCGTTAGCCATTTTGTGGAGATCCGTCGCTAGACCAGCTGACGACGAAATATGAATCTGTTGTTAGCTCCGTCGCCAGTTTGATGTTTTTTTGTAGTGTTGAGAATTATAGATGAGCATGTGAATGTGTGTTTTAATAATATTATGTGATGATCGAAGTGAGTGTTCACCTCCTAGAGCCTTATTCCGAATTTTCATTATTTAAATCGTAATTAATTAGCTAGCTTAGTTAATCGTTTATATGCTATCTGGTTAGAATGTTTAGAATTAATTATTTATTCTGTAGCACTTGAATTAGGAAGCTCTGTTAAGCCTTCCGTGAGATACGACTTAGGGTCAGCTTACTACGTACTATAGGCCTCGTTTAATTGCGAGAACTTAGACACATGTTTTAGGTTGAACACCCAATAAGAAAATTGTGTCAAACTTAGTGGGACGGATGATGTATTATTTTTATATATCATGGTTTATTCTGACTTATCCTACTTAATAAACACACTCTTAGGGGTGATAATTGAGTTGAGTTGGGTCGTTATTAGATCAATTTGATAACAACTAACTTGTTAAAGTCAAACTCAAAGTCGATCTATTAAGGATATTGTAAATCTAAACTCAATACAAATTCAAATAGATCACGTTAACCCGACACAATATCACGCAGCATAATAACAACAAGATATTATATGTTTTGATAAATCATGAAATATAAATTAGTAACTAATATTATACACTTCGAGAAATATGAGAGACATTGTTCCATAATGTATATGGGAAGTGGAATGAGAGAATTAAAATGCCAAACATGAGATATAAAAAGAGGGAAAGAGAATTATAATTATCAATTTTAAATAATATATTTAAGATAATTCAAACTCAACCCGAAAATTTTATCCTTATCAAGTCAACTCGATAAGAACGTAAATTAATAAAGGTCAACTCAAACTTATTAATTTCGTATCGGTTCATATTAAATCATCGTGTCATGTTGAAAATTGTGAGCACTAATTTTAATATTCTTGGTTGATACCCTATATAAAAAAATTGCAGTTAGGCCGGGTCCATTAGTTAATAAGAAATCCTACCAAACACTTGATATAAACTTATATAAATTATTTAACTTGTTATATCTTGAACACTAAAATGAAAAATATGAGGATAAATAATAATATTATCTTTTGTTTAATATTTTGTATTAAAAAGTTACAAAATTCATAAGTCGATATTAAAACATATATGACAAAATTACCACATTCATTTTCATTGTTAAGGTTAGTTTCACTCAAAAACACTTACTCATATTACATACGCATACATTGCATTTTACTCTCGAGTCTACTACGAGCTGACTTGATTGTTGGAGAACTCCAACCATTCTCCGATCTTATTTTGCAGACTCTGCCAACGAGACTAAAACCAAATTGTGTGCGACTGTGTTTGATTGCTATGTTCGAGGTATAAATTCCGAACCTCTTGAAATTTTCATACTCTTTTTCTTATTTATTAATGTGGATTAATTCATTATCCAAGAAGATGGTTATACAGGTTTGATGAGGCACAAGAGCTCGAAGGTTTCGACTTGAAACCCTTTGATTTTGGTTCCTAATAATATTGTGGCGAAAATATACTATGCAAGTTAATTTTATCAACATGTTGGCTCCACGTCTTCCATTGATTTCGTTGCATAATAAAACTCTTTTTTTGTGCTTAATCATGGGAGGGGGAGATGTCACATCATCATTAATGTCGAATGCATCGTTATTGATTGTCTCGCTAATTAAGATCACAATCATCTATTTTTCTACTTCAATTATTGCATCATTGAAAAGTTTTGTCAATAAATTAAATTCACTCACAAGAAATCCATTGTTGAGATCATTACAGAAATTTATAAAAAAAAATGCATTGAAATATAAAAAATAAAAAAGTACCTTTAAATTGCACATCACATGTTGATACTCTATTAACAATTTTTCCGTTAATATTCCAATACATTCTCTGTCTTCGCATAATTCGGCAAAATGTAAGATATCAAGTGACCTTGAATTATGGGTGAGAATCGGCACGTAATTGGGAGTTCCAGATAAATTATCGAATTTTTGGTCCTGGTCCCGGTTCTGATCAGGATTTCGGGACTTCCGAGTCCTGAAATTAGAAAATTGTAGGTCTGAATCCCGAAAAAATTGTCTTGGTTAGTCTCGAATGGTCTCGAAATCCCAAAAGAGACCAAAATTTCCCGATCGGGACCAAATGTCCCGAATTTTAAAATTAATTTCGAGAAATCGGGAGTTCTGATCGGAATTCGGGACTCCCAATTCCCGAAAATTTTGATTTCTTCAGTCTCGATCCTGAATCCCGCTGGGATTTGGGACGGGACCGGTCCCAAATTCTCTCCCCTACCTTGAATTACTTCCTAGATAAGATATCATGCAAGCTCATAATTGGACCAAATCGCAAATGAATCTCAACTGCATCGATCCAATGCGAGAGTTGGAATTTTTTTTCCAACATTGAATTTCTTTGTGGTAGTGTTCACTTCTCATCTGTATAGAAGTAAACGCTTTGAGGTGAGCTAGTAAAATCAAACATTTATTTTGCCATTGGAAATGAAAGTGATGAGGTATATGGTCGTTGAATGTTGTTGTAATGCCCCGTTCTTTTACGAGTGATTATTACATATTTAAATCTTGTTAAAATAAGTTTTGTCGTTAATTTAGAAGGATCGATTAGTTAATCAGTTAATCGATAATAGTAGTTTCTATTTATTCGAAGCAATATTTAAAACCGTGCTAGGTATTATATTAGTTCATCCTTGGAGTAACATAGTTAATTCAAGAAGTCTAAGTTAATTAAACATTACAATGTATAATCATTATGACATGATTACTAGTTACGAATTACGACTGAGTTTTAGCTCAACATATAGATAAAATATGATGGATGTAATAGAGAGTTGGCAAGGCAACTTAAAATATGGTAATAAAATAAATTGCAACACTAGATAAGAGACAATTTGTATATACAAATTAATCAAACAAAAGATTATTAAAACACATGTAATCGAGAACAATTAGATTACAAATATATGTATTCGTGAGTGATCCGATTCAAATTATTATTATTGTTGTGGAATAAATTTCGATCGGCAAGTTTCTTATATAATAAACTTTTTTGAACTCCCCACACGGATATAATAAACTTGAAAGACATGATTTTATGCAATAACAATCAAGTATTTCTCGCTAAACCAATCACTATACTATCCAAAATATTACTATACAGGGTTACGAAAAACGCACAAGTACAAATGAATCAAAACAATGCATAATCAATCGTGTATGCTAAAGTTATCGTCACATATTCAGAAATAAGGAATTTCTAAGATCTCATTCTTTGTATCAACACAAATATTTTATCTTACTATGAAACCACATAGTATATATATGCAAGATATGTACAACAACATATACATATCGATATCATTCTGCCACCTAAAATCAGCTCTCGCATCCGAATGATACCACAACTTTTTATGACTAGACTATCCAAGTTTGTTTAGACTGTGAAATTTATTTACTAATGAACCGACTGTATTACCTTTTAGTGATCATTGATTCAACGCATAGTTTAGAATTGTAGAAAATAGACGTTGTTTGCAATAAAATAATCGAAAGAAAATATATTAATTACAAATCAATGATGAAAATTTATTCTCATAAAATGAAATTGAAAACAAATCTATTATAATACTTAAATATGAAACACCTTTTGAAGTACACAAACTCTAATATTTTAACACATTATAATAATGAGTAAGCGAATTTTTTAAACTTCCATTTAATTTTAATGTTATTTATTTTTCCACATTTATTGGAGTTATAATTGGGCCCTTAAACAATTAGTCCAATTCAGTTTTTAAAATAACATTATATGTCAAAGTTTAGATTGTTTGGTTTATATGTGATGGATTAATCAAAATCAAGTTGATAGTTATAAGCCGATTCTACTAAATATCGCCTTTTTCTCTTTTTATCGTAAAATAAGGAATAACATAGAAAATGAAAAGAAGTTCCACAAATTTTAAAAAATTTGACACATAAGTAATTTTAAACATCTCTCCCATATCTCTTTTTTTATAGCCTCCTATTGAAAATAATAATAAAAATTATAAAAAGTGTACTACCGTACCCTCATAGTCATATCAACAAAACTAAATTTTGATTGTTTGGTTTGTTTGATAGGATTGATAAAATTGATAGAATTATAACCTTTAAATATCTACCTTCTTATCCATAATCCTCTTTTTTTTATGAATTTAATCTATTTTTATGTCCCTTAATCACTCAAATGTTTGATTATATACGGCATGTTCATATGCAATTGGAGCAACTAGACGTCAAGATAGCTTTTTTGCACGGGCTTTGGTGGAGACCATATACATAAGTCAGCCTGAAATAAGCCTCAAAGGTAGCCATATAAGAAATAGACTATGTTATGAAGGTGTTGAAGAAATTTAACATGCATGACAATTAAAGTCCTGCTGCCAAAACATTTTAAACTTTCATAGCAATAAAAACCTAAAAGTGAATATGAAAGGAACAAGATATATATGCAAAGTGCCTTATGCCAATATGGTGAAAATGGAAGAAAAATACATAACTGAAATGTGTCTCCTTTTAAATGATATGTGTTTTTCTTAGGATACTCTGAAGACAAGTAAATATAAAGATAATACTTTGTTCATATCTTGTCTCAATTAATTACTACCTTATTTTCTTGTTATTTTTCAAATTTTGCGACTATAAATGATAAAGATTATATTTCATTAAACTAAAAGTTAATACTAAGAAATAGACATTTTATTCTATCTAATTTTCAGGATAAATACACAATTGGCCTAGGCGGGGAATTGCTGATTTGATTAATGCTAGGTGGTTTTGGCTAGACGGACTGGGCGGGCTAAGCGGACGGAATTGCTAAAACAAAAATAAAGTTAAAATGGACAAACAACCTAAGTGCCAACACAGACATGACCCAAAAAATAAATTTTGACTCATTAACATATCAAATAGCACACAAAATCAATCCAACATTATTATTTGTTATGCTCCATAGTTTAGAGCATCATCTTTTATTAAGAAAAGACAAAATCCAAATTTGTACTTTGAAGATTAGATTACAAATATATTTGAACTTATTATGGATCATTTAATCTAAATTCTAATGTATATTTCATTTTAAATTTATGGATATTATATTTTACTTAGCATATTATGTGTTTTTAACTTTTTATTATAAATTAGAAAATGAAATTACAAATAATATATGTTTATATAATTTGTATTATATAATATGATATAAAAATATAAAAAATTATGTATTAAAATTTGATCTATCTGGACTTCCGCTTAGTTGACTAGGCGCTAGTCTCACTCCACCGTCCGGCTGGCGCTAGTAGTTTTAGAACATTGAAATAGCTCGACTGGTACAACATTAATTTGTTTGATCAAAAATTGGTTTCGTCCCAAAATTAAAAAGAATTAGAAAACTAAGAAAACAAGATTGGGCCTGGAATTGAAATAAGAGTGTTGGGCTTTGAATAAAACTACACTATTTTTTAAAAGCCAAAATTGTTTCAATAATTCACTTAATAATAGTTTAAATAATTAAACAAGAACTATATTTTATAAAAGTTATGTACTAAATTTAGTAGAATGCAAGATAAGATGGGATTTTATGATTTGAAATACGCCATAAATGCTAAATATTGATATAAGATAACTATTATTTAATTTAGTACATAACTTTTATAAAAGTTATGTACTAAATTTGTAAAAATTATCATGATCTTGCCCCATCAATTTTTTTTAAAAAAAATAAGAGAAATGATTTTGCCTCTCGTTACTTTTGGGGGCCTAGCTCCGCCCCTGAGTTGATGTATTAGTATTAATTATCATATTCCTCTTAGGAACCAAACACAAACTTAGTCTATTTGAATGCCAAAACTAAATTTCACCATTAATAACCAAATTACATAACAAGGTACAACAATCTCAATGCAAATCATCAACATATTCATATTAATATGCATTTTTATCTATTGTATAAATATGTTCAATTAGTTCATACAACTATTGACAATTGCATGTTGGTTCATATATGGATTGTTAGTTTTACATTAATCTCAAAGTGGGAAAGCGTTGGTTGTTCATCACTTACTTATTGGAGTATTTCCATTATCCAACTTCAAGAAAAGTTTCAAATTAAATACAAAAATAAAACATAATGACTTATTTCAAGACTGTAAATGACCCTATTATCAACAGTTCATAAACTTTGGATCACATAAATCATGCCAATTTTAAAATGAGGAATAAAGGAATATTTATATTGCTTCATCTCATATTTTATGCTGACTAATATTAATAAAAAAATCATATTTTTATTCTTTTATGATTTTTTGTGTGGTAATAGATTTCACACATATATTACATGATATATCGCACTTCATCTGTCCACAAAAAGTGTGTTATAAGATAGAGTTAGTACGAGTTTTAAGAAAAAATTATAAAATGTGTTTTTATTGAAAACAATAAAATATATGAGAGGTTAAAAATATTAAGTGTTTTGTACCACGATTGTTAAAAATAAAATCACATTATTTCGTTGTAACATGTAGAAGTCATATCATGTACATAGATAGTGTGTATTTCTATTAACAAGTCAACATGATTTTTTAGCACTTATGCAACAATTATTGTGATAGTGGATCATATCATATTATTCTTCAAAGTTTGACTTCAATTTTAAATCACAAATCACTTTCTCTAACAATTACAACATAAACTTGTCAAGAATTTCTTTCCTCAAACTAATCATATTTTTTTTCTTTTCAATGCCTCTTTTTAATTTGTTCAGTTCAAAACAATACACATGATAAGAAAAATTATTTAATTTTTCTTCTTATCTTGCATGAAAAGGCTGCAAACACGTACATAACATGCATGTGGGTTTCTAACGATCTAATAATGAAATAATTTACTACTATTTATTATTGATTATAATTATGTGATTAGATATTCATATCTATTCTGCTTACCTAACAAGAAAAGGATAAAGTAAATTGCAAAGAAGGTTACCTTGTGGAAGAATTGTTGGTGATTTATTAATCAACCACTTTCTTCCTCTTTTTTTCCATCCATCCATGAGTATCAATAATTTAATTGTCTAAAGGGTTTGTTTAATTGGTCGTTAGAGAAAATAATTCAAATGAGGTTAGCAAAATATTAATCAAAATTATCATTCTCTATACATATTACTTCATAGATATTTACTACTACCACCAACGTAAGCCCTCTTTCTCCATTGGGGCGTCCCACGAAAGTAGTTTTATTTCTCTTTCTGACAAATTTTATAAGTAAAAAGTAAAGAGTATTAAAGTAAATCTAATAAAGTAAAGAGAAATAAAATAAGGTTTTAATTTGCGTATAAAAAAAAAAGAGACTACTTTCATGAGACGAAGGGAGTATTTAATAAGCAAACGAATGTTTGGTTATGTTGATTAGCCTTAACTGATAAAACAACCAAACACCAAATTGATAATAATTTATATATATATATATATATAGAAGACAAACACTAGCTTAAAAGCACAAAATGACATGGTGCACATGTACATAGGGGTTAAAACAGATCGGATACGGGAGGATAGTGCTTATCCCGTATCCTAACTCATATTTGTTTCTCAAATTCAGAGTCGGATACGGGAAAGTCAGATTCAGATACAAATTCAAAATATTCGGGATACGTACACAGGACGAATATGGTACGGATCCGGGTCAAATTTGAATAAATATAATTTGGATAATATATTTCATACAAAAACTATTAAAACAATATTTCATAGAAAAACTAATTAATACAAATTATAAGAATTGTATCTATTAAAAAAAATAATTTTTAGGATAAAGAAAGTACAAAATAAATTAAACAATTAAACACAAAGTATCTGATAATAATGAAATATGCATCTTGAAATATAATTTGAGAATTCAAAATCGGCAAAAAGTAGTTTGCAAATTTTAAGAACCATAAGTGTATCATACAAATTTTAATAGAAAGTGATGACAAATAAAATAACATAGTTATTGAACATAAAATGGAGACTTCAACTCTCGGATCCTCATCAATCCTCATCACCTGTCCATTTCTTCTTCAACTTACATTTTTTTTTGTATAAGCAATTAGTATTTCAAGTTTGCAACTAACATGGAAACCAATTAATTTAAAAAGTAATGAAGATAAACCTCATCCACCATATTTGTAGAAAGTGCTTCTGAAATCTCAAGATCACCAATAATGGATAGAATACTTTTTTGAGAATCTAATTTTTTAAAAGAACATGTATTAGAGGAACATACATCCACTCATACTTTTTTTGAGAACCTGATATTATTTATATAATAATATATCTAAGGGCTCGACTTAGACTACATTAAAACTCGAGAAATTAAACTTTACATACATTACATGTACATCTCTCCAACCTAAACAGTAAACAAGATAATATAACCCCTATAATCTTTTTATGATTGAATTTATATGTTGAGCCTAAAGTGTGTTCTCTAGGTTCTCGCAAATTATTACGAGGTTGATTGCATGTAGCAAGCTAACCCCGATCGGATCTAGATGGAAAACTTAACAGGGCGTCTCTAATCCTAAGTGTTATTAAAATAAGAAAACGGAAATCCTAAATATACTATGACTATAAGATGTAATAATAACAAATCAATCAAAAGCAATTAAAAATGAATACTAACGGATTGAAGCTTTAGAATCAGATGTTTAATTCCTATTCAATGTATAATTGATCATGCATTCATACTCGATCAAGCACACTAAAGGCCTAGCAAATTACTTCCGTATTAATACACTAAGCCGTGATCTTAACTTTCGTATACAGTTCACACCTTTAGTAATTACTTAATCTTATATAAATTATTATTCTCACGTTTCCGGTTAAGAATAATGTTGATTAACCCTAAGTCTCCTGTCAAGTAGATGATCAGTCTACTTAACTTATACATATGAAATTAATGGTGATCAAGCACTAATTTCCATACAAAATAAGTTAATCAACGAGCATATATCAATCAAATATCAAATAAGAACATAAACACCCAATCCTAGTAAGGATCTAGTCAAGCATGATATACATGGTAGAATCACAAATGAAAACCATAGAAAGGAAGCTTACTACTTGAAACGTAAGGATCCAAACTCGAATTCCACTTCAATCCATCAGAATTCACAACATCCTAAACTAAGAAAGCAATAAAAAGTATGTTGAAGAAGTTCTATCTATGTTACATAGGTGGTGAGAGAGAGTACTGAAAATGACGCCCAAAAGACTTAAAAATCTGCCTGCAACTGCTAGCCAGCGGTCGCTGGCTTGCAGTCTCTGTCCGCTGCTGCAGCACAGGCCCAGCGACCGCTGGCCTGTGCAAAATACGAAAATTTTGAAAATGCAAAATTGAAGATTGTCTCGATAGGAATCCGTAGCCGCAGACGGATCCAAATTCGGAGTTGTAACGAAGAAGAACGAGCCAAAACAAAATTGTTGCGCAAAACGCAATAATTTTGCGTATGGCCATGCTCTCACGTTCTTTCTCCTCTCGTCTTTTGCCCGTGACTCCTAACAAGATCTCATCCGATTTTCTCGGTTTTGCATGGCGACGCACAAGGAAACACTTCTAGCTCCATTCTTCTCTCATTTCCTTACCCTACATCCAAAGCATGAAAACACACGACCGGCGTAAAAACGAACTAAAAAGAGTACGAAAATAAACAATCTAATACTCTAAACAAAACGACACGAAGACCAAAAACATAACAAAAACGTACTAAACATTATACATTAGAGGATGTTCAATTAGTTAAGATTATAGTTCAAGATTACTCGAGATTAATTTTGTCACATGTAGTAGGTCGAGACTCATAACTCATGATTAATCTTATGTGACATTATTCTAAAATAAAGTCTCGGACATAGACTTCTCAATTGAACAACACATAAAAATAATTTCATAATTCAATCATATCAACCGAACACCCCTAATAATTATTTGCTAATAATAAACTCCTTTTTGGAGCGATTACTGCATAATAGTAGCTAAGCATTTCTTTTGGGTGATGATAAATTTGATTAATGTATGCATAATATGCTAACTAAACCATTAAAAAAAACTTTACAAAATGCATGTTACATATTGGCATGACTTACACTCTTTATTACTATTACCTCTTGGCCGTCACCTTATCTTACCTGTTCCAAAACTTTTCGAATCACATATTAAGTAAGACTTAATTTTGATCTTAGTTGTTTCACCAGCCACTTTTATCTACATTTTTTATATGTTAACTTTGTTAGATTAAGGAAATGAGATAAGTAAGATGAGACATCCAAAATGATAAGTGAGACAACTAAATTAAGATGAATGGAGCATAAGATCAATTTATCCTTATGACATATATTGGCTTTTATTTTAAAGTAAAATTGAACCTCCAACTAAAAAAAAGAATTCAACTACCAGCATACACATCATTATTTGGTGAGTTAGATACATTCTTTTACTTAAAGATTTTGTCAACAATTATTTGCTTGCAATAAACTATTTGAACCACTGAAAATCTATCATGCCATGCAAATATAGCTCATTATTCATTTATTTATTTATCAAGACATTTTTGAAGTATCTGTATTTGAGTAAATTAAATTACGTGTAGTAGAATATGGAAAACCATGAAGGAAGTGTAACATAATTAGTCGTTTTTAACAGAAATTGATTGAAATTTAATTGAACTTAATTTTGTGACGTTAACTATTAATGCACCTACTTTGCTAATTAAGTTGCTCGTATGAAATTATGTTTTCAAATGTGTGTATTTACAAATGGACAAATGTCCTTTTTGGTGTCGCCTAGTCCATGTTTCGAATACCAAATTCTACTATACTTTTTATTTATTTTTAAAATTTATTTTCATATGTTTTGGTTTAATTTTGTGTTGTAAACGAGTCGAACAAAATACTACTCAGATCGACTCATTTAGAATATTAGAGTGTTTCATCTTGGTTCGTGTAATTATCAAGTTCGAGTTCAATTCATGAGATGTTTGATAAGATTATTTTCGAATTTGGAATCGGCTTAGACTCGAACTTGAGCTCGTACAAATTTTTATTGTAGAAAATAAGCTAGCTTGAGGATCGATTGAATGGTCGATTGAAAGCTCGATTAAAGACTCATGAACAAAAAAACTCCAACATGTTCACGAGTAGCTTGGTTCGGATTTGAGCTCAAAATCGCGCACAAGTTCAACTATCAAGTCGAGCTCCTAACGAACTTTTTTTGAACTGCACCTTGAATAGTTCGTGAATAGTCCTATTCATTTACAACCATATTCTACTCACATAAATAAAAATATTAGTATTTTTAACCTTACTTTTAAATGATTTTTAAGATTGATAAATTCAAAATTAGAATATATAATTTAAATAAAATAAAACTTTTTTATAAATATCAATTATGATTTATTATATTATAAAACTATTTTTAATTAAAATAACAAATTTAATAGTAGAACATTAAATGTAAAATCTCATTCAATGTTTTTTTTCTCTTTTTTTAGTGACGATTTAGTTGTGAACTTGTCATGCATGATGAGAGCAAAATTATAACATAAGAAATCTACGTGTCGCACGTTTGTTGACTTAGTGGTAGTGAGGTTAATGTCCAAGACAACAGATTTCAAGTTTGAGTCCTACGTGATGCGGTCACTTCACCATCTACACAACCATACAATGATTTTTATTTTGTAATTTTTTTTCCCTTTAATTTTTCGTATAAGATATAACCCCTCTGAAAGTCAATGGAGACAGCTTATGATTAATTAAAAATATTTTCCTGAAATCATTTGTTAATTAAAGGCCTCGTGCATGCTAATTTTGAAAGAAAAATAAATAGTTGTTTAAGAGAAAGAAACAAAACTCAAACTATAGATTATCATATAGATTATCAATAGATTCAGTTGAATGCAACACGTGTCAACTAAAAATAAATGAAGAGAATCTTAATTTACTATGCACCATTAATGCAAATTTTAAGTGGGAATATATATATATATATATATATATATATAGGGAGTGGTTCAAATAAAAAGAGACATTAAAGTATAAAATAGGAAATGATCTGGGCCATTAGATCAATACAATCCGACGGCCATGATTAAAACAAAAAACGCGCGTGCATTGTAGTATAACAATGCATAAGGTTATTTTGGTAAAATTTGAAGTGGGCGGTTATGCGTTCAAAATACAATGCATTTAATAGTTAAATACAATGCATTTAATAGTTAAATGCAATGCATAACTCAATTACATTTTCACAATGCATTTAATAGTTAAAATGCAATGCATAACTCGGTCAAGATCTCAACCGTCCGATCATGAAAATCTAAGGCCGAGATGATTTCCTATTTTATACCTTAATGTTCCTTTTTATTTGAACTCCCTCCTATATATATATATATATGATTTAGAGCACACACATGGACATATATGTATATATCTTCGTTATTCGACTATGTTTGTTGGTATTTTTCCTTTTTTATTAGTATTTAGAAGTGTTCAAAAGAACCGTTATCGTTAGTTAATTATAGTCGTTCCTCATAATATGG
This sequence comes from Leonotis leonurus, assembly GCA_026898415.1. NCBI lineage: Eukaryota > Viridiplantae > Streptophyta > Magnoliopsida > Lamiales > Lamiaceae > Leonotis > Leonotis leonurus. Next base: position 1,058,075 of record JAPKLX010000039.1, read on the forward strand.
TTTAGATTCAATTCCAAAAGTTTGGGACCGTAAATCAACAGTTCTGAATTGTCACCTAAAATAAATTTTTTCTCTTATATTATATAGACTCATTTATAACTTATAAAATTAAATTTTAAATTGTAGATTTATGTAAAAATATACATTCCAGAATAATCGATAGTTCATAAATCATGATCCGTAATAACCATAATCCGATTATGATTCCATATAACTCCGAGCGAGAGGTCAAACTAATAATCCCATTCACCCTGGTCTGAAAGTGAGTCTTTATAGGGCAATTGCCACTGCCTATGGACCGGAACCTGGGTGATCTATTCATGACCACGATTAAGCTTGGGTAAAATTCAGGAGCGAAGCATGCACCCTTGAAAGAGTGCGTAATAGCTCACTGATCGTTTGTAATATAACTTACGCTTAATTAATATTTCTTTGGACTTTCACTTCGAATCAATCTTGTGCTTCGACGAGGGTTATCTCAAGAGTCTCCTTAGAGGGGTGAAGATGATATTTAGCTGTCGAGACGGGGATAGGACTTCTACGGCCTAAAGTCTGCTTTTCGTAATAATCATAATTCGATTATGATTTCATATAATAATAAAATCGCAAAGCCCCAGCGCGACCTTAAAAGTTTTTTTGTTTTGTTTTGAAAATGCATGAAGAAGCAAGTTGTTTTGGTGACAAATGGAGGATCACGCTGCATGACTTGTGAAATTTATTTTATTTACTATATATCGTTAGTGGTTGGTTAGTCTTTGTTCTATATTTTTTTATTTTTATTAATGCGTAGTCTTTGATTAGTGCTATTATTTAATCAATTCATGACCTAAGGATTAAGAAGCCAATGAGAAAATGGCCTTTCCTAACTTAAAAAATATCGTTGACTCTCTCTCTCAATATATATACATATCTAACGTAATTAACGAAAAATAAATAAATAAATTACACTACTAATATTAAAATTGGATAATTGGGTGATACACACCTCTCAACACTTTCACATATTTACCCACTTTGCTAATTGTAGACGAAAAAAATATTTATATCAAAATGTTTATATTAAAATTACCCACTTTTTGACCACTTACCTCAATTAACTAACTAACTTTCTCTCACCACTCTTTTGTTTTGTTTAGCTACATTTTCTCTTTCGAGTATCTGCTTGAAATCGTAAAATTTATGTTTTTAGGTATACTAGATGTTACCTCACGTGAATCTACTAATACCGCTCGGAAAAACGCATCTATCATTGGTACCCTATACCAAAGGTATTTGCTATGGTTAATATTACCCGAGAAATATATATATTTTTAGATATAATAGATGTTACCCTACGTGAATCTACCAATACCGCTGGGAAAAACGCATCTACCATTGGTACCCTATACCAGAGGTATTTGCTATGGTTAATATTATCCGAGAGGTATTTATATCTTTAGGTATAATAGATGTTACCCTACGTGAATCTACTAATACCGCTCGGAAAAACGCATCTACCGCCGGTACCCTATACCATACCAGAGGTATTTGCTATGATTAATCTTACTCGAACGATATTTATATTTTTAGGTATAATAGATGTTACCCTACGTAAAACTATCAATACCGCTCGGAAAAATGCATCTACTGTCAGTAGCATATACCAGCGGTATTTGCTATAGTTAATCTTACCCGAGTGGTATTTATGTTTTTAGATTAATAGATGTTACCCTACGTAAATCTACCAATACCGCTCGAAAAAACGCATCTACCTGAGATCAACGTCCAAAGAGGTGCACAATAGAAAAAGAGATGTGCACGGTAGATAAGAGGAATAGAAGATGGAGAAGAGAAAGTCAAAAGAGAGAGATTAGGTGCATAGAAGTTATTGAAAATGTAAAATATAATAATTAAAGTAGTATATGGTCAAAAAATGGGTATTTTATTCATACACATTTTATAAGTAAGTATTTTATTCATGTACATTTAAAAAAATGGGTAGATTTAATTTTCTCCCTTTAATTAAATTCAGATTTTGACTATCTGGGAAATATTAGTGTTAATTATATAAAATGGTTAAAAAGATTGTAAGAGATAAATAAGTCACGTAAAAAAAATTTAAATTCTAATCATTTAGAGTGTAAATTGTCACAAATACTCTTCTATTTAAATTTAATTGTAAATAGTATGAAATGTATGAATAAATTCACACATAAGATTGTTATGTAGTGATATGATTCATATTATTTATATTAAAAAATGAAAAAAACATAATTATAATGATATTTTAGTAGTACGAGGAATTTATAAATAACTATAATTTAACTATTATTATATTGGTGGATATTATTTATTTTTTATAATTTTTTTTCTATTTTATATAATCATTCAAAATATAGACTATAACATTTTGTGTTTCATTTTACGTTTCATTACTAGATTTATCACTTTTTAATTAATTATAAAAATATTATAATATAATAAATTATATTTATAATTTATTCTAAATTTTAGAAATTAAAGAAAAAGAAAAATATTTTAAAAAAGGGAAAAGGGTAGAGAGGGTATCAAGTGAGGAAGAGGAGGAAGAAGAAGGAGGAGGAGGAGGGATAAAGGTAGACTTTTTATAGAGAGAACGCGCTTCTGCAGACACATCCCCACCTCCACCCAAAACCGCCTTGTCTTTTCATCTCAATTCTCAACGAACAACAACAATCCACTAATATGTACGCTTCCAACGCACAAACAACAACTGCCGTCGCCGTCCATGGACGCAAATTACAAGGTATTTAGATGTGTATATATGTGTATAACCCCATCCACCCACCCACCCACCACCTCTTCTCGCCTTCTGGGTTTGGCCATTTTGGCTTTTAGGTATGAATTGGAGCTGTCTGTGCGTCAATGTCAAGTGCTGACATGTTCTTTGAAATTTTCAGTTTTAGTTGAGGGGTTTCGTAGTGTGTGCTGCTTAGGATTTCTCTTTCTGGGCTTTTCTTTATCTGGCTAAAGATGGGGTTTTTAAGTGTAGCTGAGTGAATTCGAGGTTAAATCGGAGGAATTATTTGGTGACTGCTCGGTATCAATGTTTTGAGTTGGTGATTTCTTTGACGAATTGCATTTCCGGCGGTTTGCCTAAAATGTTCAAACTTAACTTGAAAATATTCACTTTTTTGTTTTAATTTGGAGGTACTGCTCATCTGGAGATTTGGTATGTTTCTGTGTTTCTTTTTTCTTTTTAGGACTACCTTGTTTCCATTGATGAGTGCAGAGCTTTTGGTTTCAATAAGCTGCAAATAGCCGTTAATTAAAATATACTACATCATTTGATCTGTGTTTTTTTATTACTTCATGTCAGCTTCTTTGTGGGAATCTTCTTTTCTTGCTTTGTGCTTTTCCCTCTTCTCCTTTATTTCCTTTGCTGTTAAGTTATAAAAAAAGTTGTGTTGCTAAAGGTATTTGTTGAGCTTCTCAAGCTTTGTACACTAAAGGTGTTAATGATTTGAATTTAACCATGCAGATCTTGAAAGTGAGTTTACAAGAACCTAGTGAGTAATTGATACTTCAGTAAATGTCGTTCCGTAACCTAGTTCGTGACTTGAGGGATAGTATTGGAAGCTTGTCGAGACGAAGTTTTGATGTGAGGCTGCACGGTCACTACCGTGGGAAGTCTCATGGGGCTGTCCATGAGTTGCACGACCAGCCTGAAGTTATTCAGACCAGTTGTTGGGCTGGTCTTCCACCCGAATTGCTCCGTGATGTGATTAAGAGATTGGAAGAGAGCGAGAGTACATGGCCTGCTCGAAAACATGTCGTGGCATGTGCAGCTGTTTGCAGGTCGTGGAGGGAGATGTGCAAAGAAATGGTTCAATGCCCTGAATTTAGTGGGAAATTAACCTTTCCAATATCGCTCAAGCAGGTTAGTTTTCCTTTGTTTCAATGGACCGTGTATGTTGCCAACTTATCAATATTAGTTTAGCGTTGAATACTGTTCTGATGAGATTATGTGTTTTGTTTCTCTATTTGCAGCCGGGGTCTCGTGATGGAACCATCCAGTGTTTCATTAAGAGAGACAAGTCGAAGCTGACCTACCAACTATTTCTGTGCCTTAGCCCTGGTGAGCACTTCGTACTGACCTTTTTACTTGAATATGGAATGCCTCTGAAGTTTCTATCGGAACCCTGCTTCCTTTCTGTATAGATTTTAGTACTTATTTCTAGATTAACTCATTATTTCTGTAGATTCACATTATATCTGTGACCACACTTGTGATTGAGTTATTTGTCATTTCGGATTGCTTCAAAGTCCAAACTTGTATAAATTGAAATTCATCTTAAATTTTTTCCGAAGCCGGGTGTAAATTCTTGTGTTCTAAGTCTAACAATGCCAATTGCATGATCTTTGGGTAATTATATGTAAACTCGTAAATCCTTTGGGTCAGAAAGCCGTTTATAGCATTCGTGAATATGAATGAGGAGCTATTTTATGAGCTAAACTTTTATTACATTTTTTGGTTGTGTCTTGCTGAAACATTTGCCACGGAAGGAACCGTTAAGCAAATAGTCTAAATGTTTTCTTTCTTTGAAAAGTGCAAGTAAGTTTTCGCTGAAAAGCATTTCTGAAAGCCTTTTCTTTTGCTATCTAAGTTGGCTTTAAGGATCTATCTTTCGATGTTACGTACATAATGTCTTATTATTGTGATGAATGGCTTTTCTTGGATGTTGACGTCAATTTTCTACTTGACCTTGAAAAATAAACGAATTATCGAGTTGCTGTTTCTATTATAATTCAGCTCAGCTCTGCCCTTTAAAAGAAAGATTTTGAAATTAAATTGGCTGTTGAAATCGAAACCCTCGGTTGTAGGATGAGTGCGTGCTTTTTGCTTTATTTATTTGACTACATAAATTTGATTTAGCTAACTTGTTAATATTCCTATGCTCTTGCAGTTTTGCTTGTTGAAAATGGTAAATTTCTTCTTTCTGCAAAACGGGTTCGTCGGACCACCTGTACGGAGTACGTGATCTCGATGGATGCTGATAGCATATCAAGGTCGAACAGCAGCTACATCGGAAAAGTGAGGTGTGTGTATTGCTTAACCCACGCTTTCCTCTGAGCGTCCGCACACTCCGATTATTCAGTTCTTTAACTTATCGCCTTACTAATTTGTTATTATCAGGTCCAATTTTCTCGGAACCAAGTTCATAATCTACGACACACAGCCGCCGCATAACTGCTCCAACACCTCCCCACCCGGTCAAACCAGCAGTAGATTCTACTCGAAAAAAGTTTCACCGAAAGTCCCAAGTGGAAGCTACAACATAGCACAGGTCACATACGAGCTCAACGTTCTGGGCACAAGGGGTCCGCGTAGGATGCATTGTGCCATGCACACAATCCCTGTTTCTTCACTTGAGCCCGGCGGCACGGTCCCCGGCAAACCCGAGCTCCTCCCCCGATCTCTCGAAGATTCATTCAGGAGTATCTCATTATCCAAATCCATCATGAGCTCCACAGAGTTCAGCAGTGCGCGATTCTCAGACATAATCGGCCCACACGAGGAGGAAGACGGTGGTAAGAGTCAACCCCTGGTGCTGAAAAACAAAGCCCCGAGGTGGCACGAGCAACTGCAGTGTTGGTGCCTCAACTTCCGAGGGAGGGTGACGGTGGCATCTGTCAAGAACTTTCAACTCATTGCCGCTGGAACTCCTCCGCCTGCTGCAGCAGGCACGGCCCCGACCCAACCTCAATCGAACCAGTCGGATCAGGACAAGATTTTATTGCAGTTTGGTAAGGTTGGAAAAGATATGTTTACGATGGATTATCGATATCCCTTGTCTGCATTTCAAGCCTTTGCCATATGCTTAAGCAGTTTCGATACGAAATTGGCATGTGAATAGCAGCAGCAGCAGATATATGAATAGGCTTCTTCTTCTTCTCCTTCTCCTTGTGTTTGGTGATCAGTGTGTGAAATCACCGTTCTGCCCTTGTAATGGAGCAGCCTTCCTCTCATTGTTCTTTCGAATATTTTCTGTTAGTCCTTTTTCCTCTGAAGTTATTACTTGTGCTTCATCGTAATACACATTCTTCTTTTTCTTTAGTGTCATGAGTAACAGAAAACCACCTTCGGCTTCGAATGAAATATAGTATTAGAATTAATGCAATGTAAATATTTCAATTTTATACTATTTTCGTCCGAAGCCAGAAAAGATGTTATCCAAACACATTTAAAGTAATTTAATTCTACTAAAATTTAACCAGTTGATCTTTTGAATTTTTTCGGTAATATAAACTGTCGTTTTGTAAGATCATAATAAAAATACATTTTTTATTTTTCTTCTAGCGAATACGATATTGAAATTTTATTTTGGAACGTGACTGATTTCTAAGATTATTTCCGAATTTAGACCTTTAATTAGTTTGTCTTGGTAAAGCCATTGGCTGCATATTTTATTGAAACGAGGTTGTTAATATTAGCTTATTTTTTTCTTTTTCTTTTTATTGTTTTACTAATTTTGGCGTTTTTAAAATAAAAATAGTAAAAGGTAATTTATTAAAATTTGTGGATTTCATTATTTTTTAATCTTATACACCATCATCACTTCTTCTTAGTTTACATGTAACAAATAAACAAGTTATGTTTATGAGACTAAAGAAATATGTTTTAATTTAATTTTACTTTTAGTATTAGGATACATCTCATCTAGATAGGACATATAATTACTTTTTAATATTTAATTTCACGTTTAATTGGTTTTTGGGTTGCTTAATTTAAAATTATGATATATATCTTTTTTAATTTTTTTTTCAAATAATGATTAATTATGATTCATTATATTATAATTAATTTTTTTTAATAAATATTAATTAAAATGATAAATACAATCATGGGACATGAAGTGTATCATGTCTAATTTTTAAGAAAAAATAGTCTTCCACAATAGAATTTGATAAGTGAGATTTTGAGTATGTGTTTTCATAATCTTCTCCGAATAAATAATTAATCGAAATAATGAGTCATCATTGATATCGACAGATCCGAGATCGCCAAACGTTTGATTGTTTCTTTATTAAATCATTTTCCTTCTTATTATTGTTGGATATATTATTCGTACACATCTTCTCTTTAAAAATGTCAAATCTTTGATGATTTCATTATGTATGATTGACTTACGAAAACTTCTAGATATATATATATATTTTACGTTTGTATCAAATTTTTTCTGGTTAAAAAATCTTTTTTTAATTGTTCTGAAACAATTAGGACATAAATATGAAACACTAAATTATATTTCCTCTAGTTATACGAATTATTTATTCGGTATTCAATATTTACGAATGCATAAGATTTCCAACTGTTGAAAAGGATTGGAAGGCTGCATTGTGAAAAGAAAAAAAAAATTATGTGTTGATTTATTGGTAAAGTGGTTAATTCTAAAAATGTTATGTTTTGAATCCAAAAGAATCCAAAATATCACTACCCACTATGCCCAAATTTCATTTAAGTATTTATTTTCGAAAAGAAAAATATTTAGTTGACCAAACTTTGAAAGTTAGGTCATAATTACAAATTGACCTAAAGTTAAATTTTATATAAAAAAAAATATCCCTTTTTTTACACCATTTGGAAATGGAAACATTTGCCATTTATAGTAAACATTAAGTACCCATTAACCATAGTTACTTTCGAGATAATAAAACATAATCCAAAATTAAGCAATATAATTAATATACCCCACCGAAAACGCTCACATGCCGGTTGTAAGGATAATTAATACGTCCGCGCAAATGATATGACTTGTTTTATAAATAATATTAAAATTTTAATAAAATATTTATTAGTTTTTATTTTTTAATTAAAATTTATTAATTATAATATAATTTAATATTATTAAATACATATTAATAAAAAATATTAAAAAACTAAAAAAGTTTAGTGATTCGTGTACTGATTTGACATTGCCACACGGTCTTGGACGGTGGAGCAGTCCTACGCACCAGGAAAGCAGGCTCCCGTTGATAACTCTGTTTCACTATTTAATTTTAAACTATGGTATATTAATTAAAAAGTTTTGCGATTATTATCGAAAAAACACAACCACTAATCAACATAATTAATTTATAACCTTCCATTTGTAACACTAAATCAAATGCTTGCTTTTGATTACAAAGTCCCCAATATTATAACAAGATTTGGTAAATAAAAAACAGCAGCAAAGTTCCACAAATGACTCCATCATCATATGTTCAAACTTTTGATCACCTACAAAAAAACCACAACAAACACACACTTGTGATCATGCATATTCAATGATTATTCTTGATTCTTTTCAAACATGAAATAATATCAAGAAAAGAAGATTAAGTGTTTGTTTTTCCATCAGAGGAAACAATATTTATATTGAGGTTGTGCAAGAGAACACAATGAAGAACAAACCTTTAATTTGGTTGGCAATATCACTGATTCTGCTAGAACTGAAAGTATTGAGGGTGGTGCCTCTGCCTCCGACGCGGCCACCGGAGAAGTGGCGGCGGCGGAGGAGAGGAAGTAGGCACCATGGTAATGATAGAGTGTGAGAAGTGAGCACTTTCTTTGTAATTAGAGGAGGAAAGTGAGGACCAGTCTCCTATGCGTATTTATTATATAAATACATATATATGCTGTCTTACTTGGAATGGACATATTTAGATTTAGTTTGACTAATTTTATTTTAAATACTCCCTCCGTCCACGAATTTCCTTCCTAGTTTGACCCGGTGCGGATTTTTATGTAGTGTTTTGACTTTGTGTGATGATATGTAGTGAGTGGAGTTTGGGTCCCACTTAATATAGTGTTTTAAATTGTGTTGTGTGTAGTTAGTGGATGTTGGGTCCCACTTAATGTATTATATTAAATTGAGTTGTGTGTAGAGAGTGTGGTGGGTCCACTTTCCATAAATGGAAAGTTGAATTAGGAAGCTTTTTCGTGGACGGACTAAAATGGCAAATTAGGAAGGAAATTCGTGGACGGAGGGAGTAGCTTATAAGATGTCATACTTTAAAAGTTTATAAATTGTCAAGGTGTTTTCATAAATGATTTTATAAGCTCTTTAGGTATTTGACATTTTAAGCTCTCATATGAATTGGTTTGGATAAATTAGTAATAATGTATTATATGGTTATTTATATAATTTTGTTGCAGCTTATAAATTCATGGAGAAATAAGTTGGGGGTGAAACTACTTATTTTTTGAACAACTTATAAGCTCTCAAATAGCTTAATTTGTCAAACACTTTTAAGGAGCTTATATACTCATAAATAACTTATAAACTATAAGTTCAGTCAAACAGCCCTTTAATACGAAACCAAGATGTGATAATGTCATACAATTATCATATAAGTCATAATCATAACTAAAAGAAAACTATTTTTATCGAAAAATTTAAATTCAAAATTTGATGATTTGAATTCGTATATAAATAATTTTTTCGATTCGATATTAGTAAATATTCATGTTCAACCCAATATTAGTAAAAAAAAGATTGAATTACATTGACTTCAACTTATTGCTTTCAGCAATAATTTCATTATCACTAGACCAGCATACGCATGTTATATGTATGCATTTTAATGGTGCTTTCTTGACTTTAAGTATTTATCTTGAACTTTATTCTTCGTTTGTCCTAAATATAACGTTTTAGCTTTTGAGACCTTTGATAGAGTTGCTTAAAAGAATCATAACTCTTGTAATCTGTTTGGTCTAAAGTGTGTACTCTAGATTCTCGCAAATTATACGAGGTCGATTGCATGTGACAAGCTAACCCCGGTCGGATCTCGATGGAAAGCTTAATAGGACTTCCTAATTCAAGTGCTACAGAATAAACAATAAGTCCTAAACATTCTAACCATATAACATATGTATGATTAACTAAGCTAACTAATCAACAACAATGTAATTAATGGAAATTCGGAATTAAGGCTCTAAGAGCTTAACCTTTATTTCGATCATCACATGAAATTATTAATACACACATTCACATGTCTATCTAGAATTCTTAAGAGCTACCTAATCTCTAGCCTTCGCATTTGATAATTAGATTGTGACTATGACTTCCGTATTAAACCACACAATTAAGAATTCAAGTTAAACAAGCAAACACTCGATTAATATGCTTCCAATTATAATCGAAGTTGATTGGACCTTGATCTGACACAAGGATCTTCTATCGATCTCACTCTATGTCTAACGAATTGCAACGATGATCAATCGGCACAATTTAATAAGTACTAATCCAAACAACGAGCATGAAGTAATAATAATATAAACGATCGAATAAGAAGTTCAACAACTAGTGGAGATCGACTACTCAACCCAATACATAATCATAAACTAAGAACTCAAAACAAGAACTTACTAATGATTACACTATGGAATCGAGCAATCAATCTCCACCTTAATCCGTCTTTCCTAGGTTGAATACAAGTAAAAGTGCTAAAACAAGAGTTCTAAGATTGTAGAGTCGAGTTCTATATGAGAGATATGGGTGTTCCCCTTCAAATGGCCTGGAAAAGGCTTTAAAAACGCGTCAATAATTTCCAGCCAGCGGCCACTGGCTATGAGCCTCTGTCTGCTGCTGCAGCACAGGCCCAGCGACTGCTGGCCTGTGTAAAATCAGAAAATTTTGAAAACACAGAATGAAAGCTTGTCTCGCTAGGAATCCATAGCCGCAGACAGATCCAAATTCGGAGTTGTAACGAAGGAGAACGACCAAAACAAAATTATTGCGCAAAACGCAACAATTTTGCGTATGGCCATGCTCTCACGTTCTTTCTCCTCTCGTCTTCTGCCCGTAACTCCTAGCAAGGTCCCGTCCGATTTCCTCGGATTTGTTCGTCTTAGCACATACGACATAATCGGCACCAATTCAGCTCATATTCGTCCTTCAATTCACCATCCTACAACAAACACGAAAACAACAAAAACCGACGTAATACAAAATAAAAAGATACGAAAACTAAACAAACTAACACCTAGACACAACGAAACATCAACTAAAAGCACACCAAAAACGAGCTAAACATAATCGATAGTTTTTGAAATCGTAATCTTCTCCGACGATTGGTTCCGAACATAATTATATAAGGAACAGTTCAATTTCAGTTTCAGTTTCATTTATTTTTATAGATTTTATCTATACATAATTCAATTTGATCTCTTATATTATTTAAAATAATTGTTTATAATTCAAAAAATTATATTTTACTTATAAATCTATTAAATTTGTCCTACATTTATGAGAGATGATTGTTTAAACAAAAATATAACGTTAGGTATCCCCTCCACTTAACAAGTCATTTATTAGAAAAATAAACCCAATATTCTTTTCCTAACAAAAAAAATCACAAAAATTTAAAATGTAAGTTAATTTTGAAAATATAGTTATGTTATTAATTTTATTCAAGCTTTTCAATTTTAAACATGTAGTATTATTATTTGAATTATTTATTCAATACATCACTAAATGACCCAAACCTTAAATATAATTGAAACTCAACTTTTGTTACGACACACTTTAGAGGTGTTCATGATTATAGTTATGGTTTGAAACCAAATTGTAATTAAACTGTTGGTTCACCATTATGAAAATTAGGAATTAGAACCCAACAGTTATTATGAGTTTATGACAGTTCACAATTTGGAATAGATTCAATCACAAAAATTAATGCTAATATATTTTGTAATTTTCAACATTATTATATTTATCAATTTAAAATTTATATTGATTACAAAATTAAAAACAAAAATATTACTCCTATTATATTATTCAATAAACCATAAAGTGTGATTGATTTTTTCTAACTTCAAAATTCAAATTTTTATTTTTATTTTCTTTCATTATTAATATATTTATAAGTGAATGTATTCTTATAAATTAAGAAAATTATTTATAATATAAACACATAAGTTGAAGTTACGATTCTGAACCGCTTGTTCACAAAATCAAGTACGACTACGATCCGAAAATTTGATCGCGCTATTTTAAACACAAAAATAGGTATAATATATAGCAAGCAGAGTATCGTATCCACATGGACTGATAAATAAAAACACACTGATTAATTCACACAAATATCCAATTATTATCTAAGCAAATAACACTTGAGATGATTATGAATCGATATAAAATAGCCTAAGAATAAGCAAACAAAGATATGAATAACAATTTAGTAAAAGAGGATTACATGGGTAGTGTATAGACACTAAATCAATTAATAGATTCACCTATTAAATCTAATCAACAAATTTTAATTTTAATTCTTGTGAAGGACCGCTAAAGTAACCATATACTCATGATAGGACATTTTATGATAATAAGCTAATTTAATCCCTATCTTCACTAGGTCTCAAGAGAATTAAACCAGTTACAAAAAGCACAATAAGAGGTTAGTCTCTTACAGTTCACCTATCTCCGCTAGGTCTCAAGGTAAAACATGTATTATGCACATATGGTCGAATATGAATTCAATTCCGGATAAGACATCAAACACATAGCTAGCATGCTATTATAATGACCAGTTATCAAAACATGAGAATTAAGAACACGAATCATAAACAAGAACAGAATGGAAAAATTATGAATTAATATTACGAATCCATCAAAAGAAATAGGTCATTACAAAACCCCTAGAATCACAAAGAGTCTAGCCACTCATAACGAAATTAAATAAAATAACATGAACCTATGTTGCAGAATTTGTGATGTTAGGTTTTCAATCCTCGATCACGAGCTCTCGTCCAAAAGGTATGAACAAAGTTCCAAAAACTACTAGAAAAATAAAGACTATGCTAAAAGATGTAAAAAGTGTATAGAAGTCTCCAAAAAGTAGGCAAAAAAGTGTGTTTAGGGCTCCAATGTAATACCCTTATATAGTCCTAGGGTAAAACTCGATGAAACATGGAAAGAAAACATGAAAATAAGGTAAAAATCTCCAACACGCACGACTTCGGCGACCTAAGGTCTCAGTCACCGAAGTCAAGAATAAATTTCCACCAGAACGACGATCGTTGTTGGAGTCGCTGAGAGATTCCCGCAGCTTTGCGATCCAGACGGCGATCGCTGAAGTCACGCTTTGCGATCGGCAATCCCAGTCTCGGGTCGTCGATCTTGCTGCTTTCTCATCTGGGCTTGGTTTTTCGTGCCCCGTGCACTCGTGTCTAGACTCATGGCCCATTCTTCGACTCGGCACACATCTCGGCTTCCAATTAGACTATGTAACGCCAAGTCCTATAAAAAAACACGAAAATGCAACAAAAACGTAAAACTAATACAAAATATTAAAACCAACGAAATCAAATACAAAATCAACCAAAACAAGAAAATAAAAGTGGACAATTGTATCGTTAAAATCATGCAAAATGAGTGTTTATCAAATTTTGAACCACTTGTTCACAAAATCAAGTACGACTACGATCCGACTTTGATTTGATTCCAACATTTCAATTCATTTGAAAACCTTGACATTAATTTTTTTTGGTCAGAAAAAAAAATTATTCAAAAAATCTCTAAAAAGAGAATATAAGGTACCAGAAGTACCAAAACATTACGAATAAAAAGAAAAAATTACAACATTCTAGAAACAACATATTTATCGTTGATTTTGGAACTTTTTGTTGCTTTGCTTAATGCGGCCTTCTCCTTTAATATTATCTTAGAGATGTGTTAATCAATATATAAATTAATGATTTGTAATTTATTAAATAAAAGGACAATAAGTTTCAACTAATATAAATAAAGTAGATACTGAAGACATTCAAACTTGACACAATATGATGAAAATTGATATAAACCATTATAATAATTTAAATTTATTTCATTAATTATAATTTAATTATTAATTTAACATATTTTATTTTATTAAAATAATTAATATTATAAATATTACTATTTTTATTTCATTTTTAAAAAATTAACCTTTAAAAAATATTGTTAGATCATTCATAAATTTCTCAAATAATGATTGGAATTAATCGATCTTTTTAAATATTATTCTTTAAGTTTTATATAATACTTTCGAATAATTTTTTGAATTATTATATGTTAGAGTTATTCCAACTCTATGAAATTGTTTTTGTTTCTTCTTACGTGGCTTAAAAGAAGGAGGAGAAGAAGTGCCACACTTTGTGGAAAGTCAGTTGAAGCTGACTGGCGAGAAAGGATGGATCTGTTGAAAGCTGACCTGGTCAACCGCATGTTCCGGGAATGTCGCAACAACACAAGCGATAACTGCCAACTACTGTGGCCAACTACCTCCATCATCCACGATCTGTTTTTACCTTGGAGAAGAAGCTAGCAGCTTCTATAAATACAGAAGACCTTCGTGGATGATATATACCTTTTTACAGAGATTTCTCAATATCTCTTAGCATTACAAGTTGTCTTACTTGTATTGATTTTTTATCTCTTGAGATAGTGTTTTTCGTAAGAGTAGTTGAGAGGATAGCTAGAGGGATTCTACTGTCTGTAACTACTGTTTTTACTCTTTTAATAAAATATTTTTAGTCGTGAGACTCACGTGGGTTATCTTATTGAACCCACGCATAAGATATCTGGTGTGCCATTCTTTCTTTCATACTTGAGTGTGCTGTGTGAGTGTTTGCACAACATAACTGGAGAGTTATCCAGCAGGAAATCATTGCTGCTGTGTTAAGTGTTGCAACAACGCACATTTGTAAGTTGAGATACACTTTCAAGTGGTATCAGAGCCTCTACTCGACATATTGAGTAAGGTCCTGGTTAGTATCTCAACCGAAGGTTTGACATGGATCTCAACAGTGGAACTTTCAGACCACCTGTCCTTGATGGATCCAACTACACCTACTGGAAGACTAGAATGCGGGCTCATATCAAGTCCATTGATAGGAGAGCCTGGTTGTCCGTTGAAAAAGGCTGGTCTCCTCCCAAGACAACTGATGCTCAAGGAGATGTTACTCTAACACCACCTGAGCAGTGGACGAGAGATCAAAATGATGCTGCTAATTTTGATGACAAAGCAATAAACGCAATTTATGCTTGTGTTGATGTCAACATCTTTAAGCTCATCAAAAATTCTGCATGTGCTAAAGATGCTTGGGACATACTTCAAAGGCATTGTGAGGGCGACACCAGCATTAAGGAGTCTCGTTTACGTGTTCTTACCTCTAAATTTGAAAACATGCGAATGGAGGAGGAAGAGGACATTAATGGCTACACGAAGAGGATACTAGACATTGCAAATGAGTGTCAAGATCTTGGAGACCCCTTAAGTAATAAGGTATTGGTGTCCAAAGCTTTGAGGACGCTACCTTCAAGGTTTGACATGAAGGTTACTGCGTTCATGGAATCTAAGAATGTTGCTGCAACAGAGTTCATGGACCTCATGAATAGCCTAAAGACATATGAGATGTGCCTAGAGGAGAGAGCACCAGCAAGCAAAAAGAAGTCTATAGCATTAGTTGCTGGATCTACTAGTGAGAGCAGAATCAAGGAAATCAAGGATGTGACCTACGAGGATGAACTTGGTTTGGAAGAAATCAAAGAAGGAGATGGC
This sequence comes from Leonotis leonurus, assembly GCA_026898415.1. Classification (NCBI taxonomy): domain Eukaryota; kingdom Viridiplantae; phylum Streptophyta; class Magnoliopsida; order Lamiales; family Lamiaceae; genus Leonotis; species Leonotis leonurus. Next base: position 1,073,618 of record JAPKLX010000039.1, read on the forward strand.
GTTGCCCTGATAACACGCAAATTCAACTCTATGATCAGAAAAATGAATCAAGGTCAGTATGTTCCAAAACCTACGGAAACGGAGTCCCAAAAAGGCGAGTCTCAAACACCCAAAGGAAGAGAGGCTGCCCCACCCAGGAACTTTCGAAAATCCTTCTCAAGTGAGGGATTCAGGCGTGAGAAGTTTGACCTTGACAAAGTACAGTGCAGGGAATGCAAAGGCTTCGGACATTTCGCAAGAGAGTGTGCCAACACACTGAGGAAACGTGGAAAATCTTACTGGGTGTCATGGAGTGAAGATGAGGCTGAATTCTTCTCCAATCTTGATCGATCAAGCGATGAGGATGAAGAAAGTGAGCAAGCTTCATAAGAAAAGACGGTGGCGATGCACACCTCATGTTTGGGAACATTCCTCGAAGACGAAAGTGATAATCCCTTGGGGTTTGATCCTTGGACGGAGTCTCTGTCCGACATCGAAGAGGATGATGCACCTGTGTTGCGTGGTAACATGTATAACATCAATTCATACTTACTATTAGACAATGTTGCTGCTCTTGTTTGTTCAACAGGTGAAGAGGATCTCCAGGAGGAACTCGGTCTCGAGTGTGATGACAACACCATGCTAATAATCCAGGAGCTACAGAAGCTATATGACGAACTACTCCAAAAGTGGAAGAAACAGGCGTCACACCTGGAATCAACCTTGAGTGAAAACTCACGACTCAAGGAGGTGTTAGCAAAGACCGAAGCCGCTCTAACTCAGAAGGAAAGGGAACTACACAAAACGGCAACTGAACTCCAAAATGCAGAGGTCACCATTCGAAAGTGGAATACAGGAACCTACACGCTTGAAGAGATGTTGGGCAAACAACAGTTCGGCACTAAGGGTCTTGGCTATCAAACTGGATCTAGCAGCCAATCATATGAGATGCCACTTTTTGTTCCGAAACAACCTGATCCAGATCCATCCAGTAAGGACAAAAAGAAAAAGGTAAGGAAAGGTAAGAAACGTAGAACATATATCTGTCATTACTGTCTTAATCCGGGTCATATTAAACCTTTCTGTATTAAACGATTAAAAGATGTTGAGCAAGCTAACATGTCTTATCAACAGTCTACACAACATAGAAAGGTGAATCAAGCACCCAAGCAAGTCTGGGTAAGAAAGGAAAAAGTAAACTGTCTTGTGGTGTATACTGCACTACGAACAAGTACCACGGGTTCATGGTACTTTGACAGTGGATGTTCCCGTCACATGACTGGCAACAAAGCATGTCTCTCGGACTATGAGCTTTTTGATGGAGGAAATGTGTCCTTTGGTGGTGGTTCGAAAGGAAAAATTATTGGTAAAGGTGTACTTAATGTATCGGGATTACCTGCCCTAAAGAATGTTTTGCATGTTCAAGGTCTTGTGGCTAATTTAATTAGTATAAGTCAATTGTGTGATAACAACTTGCAGGTCAGATTCACTAAGGATGCATGTGAAGTGTACAATGATAGAGACATGTGTGTTGTGAAAGGGCAGCGGTCAAAGGATAATTGCTATATGACTGATAATACACGATGCTACAAGGCACAAGTAGATGATACTGTGTTGTGGCATCAACGATTAGGTCATACTAATTTTCGTAATCTTGACAGGCTGACGAAGATGGAAGCTGTACGCGGGCTACCTAAACTCAACAAGAAGGACAAGATCGTGTGTGAAGATTGTCTAAAGGGAAAGCAAGTGCATGCTTCACACCCTGTTGTTCAACATCGAGAACAACATTTTGGTACTACACGCTGCTTTGAGCTAGTACATATGGACTTAGTTGGACCTATGGAGGTCGAAAGTCTTGGTGGTAAACGGTATGTTTTAGTAACTGTTGATGATTATTCAAGGTATACCTGGACTTTCTTTCTTAGAAAAAAGTCTGAGTCATTTCAAAATTTCAAAAACTTGTTTACCCGTGTGTCTAATATGTTTGGTGTGAGAATTGCTCGTATTCGAACAGATCATGGACGAGAATTCGAGAATGCGCAATTCACCATGTTGTGTGAAAATAAAGGTATCTCCCAAGAGTTCTCAGCTCCAAAGACACCTCAACAGAATGGGGTGGTAGAGCGAAAAAATCGAACGCTGATTGAGATGGCGCGAGTAATGTTGAGTGCAAAGAAGATTGCCAAACGTTTTTGGGCGGAAGCAGTGAATACGGCATGTCACATCAACAACCGTGTCAACATCAGACCTGGAACGTTCAAAACTCCATATGAGATCCTGAGAGGGAGGAAACCTAACATTCAACACTTTCATGTGTTTGGATGTGTGTGCTACATTCTAAATGACAGGGAGTATCTTACTAAGTTTGATGAAAAAAGTGATAAAGGCATATTTTTAGGATACTCTCAAAATAGTGTTGCATATAGAGTTTATAATTCAAAATTACGCACTATTCAAGAATCTATGAATGTAGTGTTTGATGATGGAGCAACATTTACAGGAACAGAGGATGCAGAGGAAACACAGCTGGAGTTTGAGAGAACTGACCATGACAATATCCCTGATGTTGCGACAACAACTCAGGAAACACAGCCTCAGCATCCAGAGGTTGAAGAAGCGAATGTAGAATCTGAAGTCCATAGAGGAAGTGAAAGAAGGGAACCACCTGGAAGAATACGTGAAAATCATCCAATCTCTCAAGTCATAGGTAATGTGCAAGATGGTGTTCGCACGAGAGGTAAGCCACCTGTTAACTATAGAGACATGGTCTGCATGTTTACCAAGTGTGCTACACTTCTTGGGGTAAGTTGCTTTGTTTCAAAAATAGAACCTAAAGATGTGAAAGAAGCATTAACTGATGAATGTTGGATAAATGCCATGCATGAGGAGTTAAATCAGTTTGTTCACAATGACGTGTGGTACTTGGTTCCTAAGCCTGTTGACAGGAATGTTATAGGAACAAAGTGGATTTTCAAGAATAAAACTGATGAGCATGGAACAATCGTGCGAAACAAAGCAAGGCTGGTTGCACAAGGCTACACTCAGGTAGAGGGGATTGATTTTGATGACACTTTTGCCCCTGTTGCAAGAATAGAGACCATTCGGCTTCTTCTAGCAATAGCATGTTATCTCAACATCAGACTGTACCAAATGGATGTGAAAGCAGCATTTCTGAATGGAGAGCTAAAAGAAGAAGCCTATGTTGAACAACCGAAAGGTTTTGAAGACCCACACAAACCCGAGTATGTGTTCAAACTGAAAAAAGCTTTGTATGGTCTCAAACAAGCACCGAGAGCTTGGTATGAGCACTTAACAAAGTTCCTTCTCACATACGGGTTTGTACGAGGAAGTGTGGACAGAACATTGTTCATAAAAAGGGAGAACTCTAAACTACTCATTACTCAAATTTATGTTGATGACATGATTGTAGGCTCTACCTCACAGAAGTTACTTGATGATTTTGCAGGTGCTATGGCAAAGAAGTTTGAGATGAACATGGTTGGAGAACTAGCATATTTCCTAGGGCTTCAGGTCAAGCAAGGAAACGATGGAATATTCATATCCCAGAGCAAATACGCGAAGGACATGGTCAAGAAATTCCAACTGGAAGGGTGCAAACCCATGCGTACTCCAATGGGGTCGAGCGACAAGATCTCAAAGGACGATGCTGGAGAGGATGTTGATCCAACACTGTACCGGTCGATGATAGGAAGTCTTCTATACCTTACATCTACTCGACCTGACTTGATGTATAGTGTTTGTGTGTGTGCCAGGTACCAAGCAAAGCCAAAGGTATCACACCTTAAAGCCGTGAAACGGATTATCAGGTATGTTGCAGGAACACCAGATCTAGGTATTGCTTTCACTAAAGACACAAATCTATCCCTTGCAGGGTTTAGTGACTCCGATTGGGCTGGAGACCTAGATGATAGGAAGAGCACGAGTGGTGGATGTTTCTTCCTTGGAAATAACCTCATATCCTGGCATAGTAAGAAACAAAATTGTGTCTCTCTTTCTACGGCAGAATCCGAATACGTTGCTGCAGGTAGTTGTTGTGCTCAGCTCTTATGGCTTAAACAAATGCTGAATGATTATGGAGTTGAGAGTAAGAGTTTAGTGGTGTATTGTGATAACATCAGTGCTTTCAATATTTCTAAAAATCTTGTTCAACACTCTAGGACTAAGCACATTGATATAAGGCACCACTTTATTAGGGATTTAGTCGAGGAGGAGGTCTTAAAGCTTGAATATGTGACTACTGAAAATCAAACTGCTGATATTTTCACAAAATCCTTGGATTATGAGAAGTTCGTCAAATTACGAAAATCTCTTGGTCTATGTGTTCTCGCCTAAGTCTGTTTGAGCTTGTTTGTTGCATCAGCATATATGATAACATTCTTAAGGATGCAACTGTTTTATGTGTTACCCCAGTGCTGCTATAACATCGTCTCCTGTGAACTCAGAATATTATCTCAACATGTTCCTCCGCGGAAGCTTAGCATTGTGTGCCTATATATATATACTTATTTATACAGTGTGGAAATCACCAAAGTAGTTTGGGGGGCACGGCGTTCGCTGCGACGATGCTACCTTACAAAATGGTGTAATCGCGACTGCTTTTGGAGGTTGAGACTAGGGGCACGACGCTCGCTACGACGATGCACTCTATGTCAAAAATATCTCTGAATTCTTGTGATTCTGCACTTCTTTGCATGAAATTTTCTGATAAGTTAAGTGGATGTTGCAAGGATGTTGGGATAATATGAGAGTTGCAGTCAAGAGATAATGATGAAGCGGGTAACTTCTCTCTATTTTTATGGTGGTGTGTGTTGTCTTTCTGGTTTCGAAAACCTGACCCCTCCCCTCCTAAATTCAAAATTTTTTAGTGGTTGAATTATTTAGTGTGTGCTTATTTCTAGTGTGTGCAGTTACTATATTTATGCCACTAAAGTGTTATCACAATACACTATTTGTAACTACCTCTCTCTACTACTCCTATTTATCCGTCTGCTACTTCACGTGGGGGTTTCCACCTCATCCATCTCTCTCCTTGAAAAGCGAAACTGCCGTTTCCGCTTCCCCACGATTCCATCACATCACCTCTACAACCTCCCACCTCATCATCATTACACTTTTTCCCCCTACATCCAAATACAATTCTTTCCCTCTTTCCTCTCACTTTCTCATCTCTTCCCTCTCACACCTAAATTCCTTCGATTCTCATCTCTTCCATCAATGGCGACACCTCCTTCCCCAACCGACTTTGTACAAATGATGCAATTTTTTATGGCTAATCCAGAGATGTTCAAGCATATGCAGGACACACTCTTCGGTGCCACCACTTCTACAGAACCTCCTGCTCCACAACCAGAGATACCTGCAGAATCGCCCCATGTCGCATCCGAAGCTGTTCAAGAGGAACCCAGCCAGGTCCCGTTGGTTGAGCTTATGGAAAACCCTGCTCCAGACAATCCCATTGATATGGAGGTGGTCCCGGTTGTTTTTGAGGGAGTTCTTGCCCTAGAGTGGTACACAACCGAAGCTCAGGCCGATACTGTCATGGAGGAACAAGAAGCACCTACTGCTGCCGTCATCCAGCCTTTCTCTCGCAAGAAACGCACCAAGACACCAGCCAAGAAGGCCAAAGGAGTCCCTTCTCGAAAATCGAGGCGTACTAAGACGAAACAAAACCCCTCGGGCCCGATTTTTCTGGATTTAGTTGATGAAAGCAGTGATGGTGAAGTTGAGAGTGTCCCGCACAAACAGGCGCCCGAAGTCACTCCGCCCGTCAAGAAAACCACACCCAAGAAGGTCGAAGTAGTTCCTCAAGAAGAGGCTGTTGTTGCTGGGGCCACAGAGGAGAAGCCTACTTCTACAGAAGAGCTCAATCAGGTTCCGTTGGTCTCCCTTGCTGAAGCCAAACGGGCTGCTGTGAAAAAGGGCAAGCAGAAGGTCGGCAAGATAAAACAAAGCCCGGATGTTTCGAGGACACGGTCGCCAACACCCCGAGCTCCCTCGGATGATGACTCCTCTATTTTTGATGTCAAGCGTGCTCACTCGAAAGAAGTATATGATGCTGCAGCCCTCACCGGATGGAAGGCCCTCCGGCGTGCTGCATTTCTCAGCGAGCGCGAAATTGATAAAGCTTCCTTCAACAAGTACAATCTTTTGCCGTTTCTTGCTGATAGAAAGTTATTGTCTTCTGTCTCTGGACTCAATCCATTCGTGAAGGCCACTGTTCGATCTTTTTATGCCAATATGTCTGTTGATTTTGGAGATATCTCCTCAAAACACTATGGAAAGGTCTACTGCCAAGGACATGTTGTATGCATTGACCCCTCCATCATCAATGGTGTTCTTGGGTTGCCCGATGTTGAACCCTATACCGTTGATGATCTCAATACAGTGGCTCGTGTTCTCACCGGTGGTCGTAAACACAGCTGGCTCCAACCTCTGAAAGCTTCGCACCTGAGTCACCTCTACTCGCTGTTGCACAAATTGCTCCTTTTCAACTAGAGTGTGTCCACCAACACCACAGTGGTGACGCAGCCTCATGCCTGCCTTCTCTACTGTATCGGCCTAAATCTCCCGTTCAATCTTGGACGGGTGATGTTTGACTTGATGGCATCGATGGCTACCCGTCCTCAAATCACATTTTTGCCTTACCCTTCTCTGTTATGTAGGATGTTTCAACAACAGGGCATCCCCATCGGGAAGACAAAGGAGGTTGTTCCTGTTTACCTCATCACAAACAGTCTCTTTTGTGATTCGAAGTTCAAAGATCTTCCTTGGGGGAATCCAGCTGTGCCTCCTACTGCGTCGGGTTCTCTCCCTGTTCCAGTCCACCTCCTAGAAAAGCTTCTCGCCGCCGTCCAGGAGCTTGTTGATCACGCCAAGCTTTCTTCCCAAAAGGGGGGAGAAGATGTTGTTGTTGGTGCTGGTGGTGATAATGAAAAGGCGGAGGAGGCCGAGGATGAGGAAGCATGTGAGGAGGAGGGCTAACTGGTTAAGGGCAGACTGTGAGGCCGAGGGCTAACTATTTGAATAATGATGTTTAAACAACAAATAACTCAACTCATTCTACTTTGCTTTTGTTTGTTTGATGCTGAACTCTTAACTGCAGATTATCACTATGACTATGTTTTTGCTGCTTGACTGTTTGTTATATAGTCTGTTTGGCCTATGTTGGACTATTTGTGTTGGTCTGTACTGTTAAGTAAGCATGTGTGCAGGGGGAGTTCGGCATATAAAAGAGGATTTATGTCCTTGTTTTTTGTTGTGTTGTTTGTTTGCCTTATGCAGGGGGAGTTCATCTTGTAATGCTGAGGGAGTTCAGAAAATAAGGGGGAGACGATCTTACTCAGAGGGAATCTTGATGCTGCTAAAGTGTTGCAGAGCTTATGGAAGCAGCATGAGGGAGTTTTGTGAAGAAAGCAAAAACAAAGGGGGAGATTGTTAGAGTTATTCCAACTCTATAAAATTGTTTTTGTTTCTTCTTACGTGGCTTAAAAGAAGGAGGAGAAGAAGTGCCACACTTTGTGGAAAGTCAGTTGAAGCTGACTGGCGAGAAAGGAGGGATCTGTTGAAAGCTGACCTGGTCAACCGCATGTTCCGGGAATGTCGCAACAACACAAGCGATAACTGCCAACTACTGTGGCCAACTACCTCCATCATCCACGATCTGTTTGTACCTTGGAGAAGAAGCTAGCAGCTTCTATAAATACAGAAGACCTTCGTGGATGATATATACCTTTTTACAGAGATTTCTCAATATCTCTTAGCATTACAAGTTGTCTTACTTGTATTGATTTTTTTATCTCTTGAGATAGTGTTTTTCGTAAGAGTAGTTGAGAGGATAGCTAGAGGGATTCTACTGTCTGTAACTACTGTTTTTACTCTTTTAATAAAATATTTTTAGTCGTGAGACTCGCGTGGGTTATCTTATTGAACCCACGCACAAGATATCTGGTGTGCCATTCTTTCTTTCATACTTGAGTGTGCTGTGTGAGTGTTTGCACAACATAACTGGAGAGTTATCCAGCAGGAAATCATTGCTGCTGTGTTAAGTGTTGCAACAACGCACATTTGTAAGTTGAGATACACTTTCATTATATATGTTTGTTAATAATTAGTAACTAATGAGATTTGATTTAATTTTTATATATTAATTATTTATTTAAATACTTATATATTTTGAAATAAAATACATAATGAAGAGATTAAATAAAATTATTTTTATCAGCATTAATTAAAATGATTGATTTTGTTAGATTGATGATTTAAATTTATGAATCTATTTAGGGATGTGAAAACTCGGATCGAACCAGTTAAATCGATCCGGATTGGTGGGTTTGGTTCGGGTTATGACATACCCACTCAAACTTGTTGGACCCAAAATCGATTCAATCAAATAATATATATATATATATATATATTTTAATAAAAAATATATATATAGTATTTTTAACATTTTTATTAAAAGTATATATATAATATTTTTTATACTTATTTTTATTTATTTACTTGTGGTTGGATTAATGAATTATTATATTATGAATTAATTTTTAGTTTATAATTTTATTGTGAATTGAGAATATTTAATACTAAGATTTTCTCAAGTATGCAATTTTTTTTTAAATTGTTGGTAAATATTAAATAAATACCTAGTATGTATAATATAAAAGATTTATGAATTTGTTTATTTTATTTTTTCGGATTGGATTGGAATAGGAGTCCGAATTTGGGTCGGTCTTAAAGTTTTTCTCCATCCATTTTTTTCAGAAAGTTCCAAATTTTGAGACTAACAAGTGGATTCAGGTGTGACCCAATGTTCACCCCTAAATATATTTACTATAATTTGAGTTTTTGGGTGTGTTTAGGAACTGGTAATAAGCATTGATAAGTATTGTATAAAGCATTAATCATTAATCTTAAAGTTAGTAATTCATAAAATAATTTTTTACACGCCAATTTTTTTTGCATGTAATACCAATTACTATAATAATAAGCATCAATTTTTAAATTAGTAAGCAATAAATTTTATTCTTCATTATCTAAAATAAATGCATATAAGGTTTTTAAATAGAGAAATATATAATTTTCTGATTTTCTCCATAATTTATGGAAGATATCTATGAAAACTACTTTCTTTGCCATAGGTTGTTTCTCAGTGACTGGCTTCTTCCCTTGGGACTTAGAAGCAATCTTAGTGATGATCATGTCACCATCTTTTCGATTGGGTCATTTGACAAATGTTATGATGGTTTGAGGCTGTTGTGGTGCTTTCAGAAAAGGTACAGTTGACCTTTCCTGGTTAATATCAAGTCCCTTTCGTTGGGATTGTTGAGATGAACTCAACATATGATTGGTGTATCCTGATTTGGTCCAAGTTTTGACCTTTCCTTTGTAGTACTCTATCCTTTCAGATAGAAGTTCAATACGTTCAGTCATTTCATTGATCTGAGATCTTTGAAAAACAATCTCATCATTCTTTGTTTCAAGGTCAGAATTCAGGTTAGAGATAGAGATCTCTTGTTCCTGATTCTTGAGAGTAATGTCATTGAGTTCCTTGCAAACTCTTTCAACAAGTTCATCCTTTCGAATGTCATTTGGTATGTTCTGAAGTGAATTTTCAGTTCTTTGAGCCAACTTGGATGTTAACTTTTCATTCTCATTCCTGGTAATCAAGAATATGGCTTGGAGATTATGAAAATCTTTAACCAATACCTCATACTCTTCTTGAGTAATCTTGTCTTTAGTTTCAGTGTTCTCATCAACATTGATCACTTCAGTTATTGAGTGAGACTCAATATGCAATGATGTAATGGATGTGGAATTGAAAGAAGATGAATCAATTTCTCCATTTAGCATGACATGAGCATATATTACCTGAGGTGAAGAGTCAAAATGGTTGCCCATCAAGCAATATTCTTCTATCATTTCTTCTTCATCCTCAGTGGCCATCAATCCCATATCATCATCATCTGAAGAATCTGAGAAGTGCCTTTCATATACAACCATAGCTGGTAAGTTGAGTTGATCAACATCATCCTCAGCTAGCATGGTTTTCCTCTCTGCATTTCTTTGATCTCTTCTTTGCCTGAGTTCCTCCCTTTCCTTCTTACTGAGGTCTGGGCAGTCAGGTTTAAAGTGATCGGGTGATCCACATTCGTAGCAAACTCCTTTGCTTAGTGGTCTATCAGGCTTGGACTTAGTAACTGTCCCTTCCTGATTGGATGCAGGCATAGAGGTTGAGGTCGTGCCTTCAGTGGAAGGTTGTGTGGGCCTTCTTGTTCTGTTGTCTCTATACATTCTTCTATAACGGCCATTCTTTAGATCTGCACGTTCGAAACGTTTAGCCATTAGTACATATTGTTCCATGAGTTCAGCCTTTGTCATACCTTCGAGGTCAAGTCCTTCAGATTTAGACTCTTTGACTGGACTCTTGTTTGCTTTGAAAGCAACAATGTCTTGAGTGGATGTGGGGACAATTTCTTTGGACGGATTTGTGATTTCCAGTATCCTTTGTCTTGTCTCGTGACTCTTTAGTATACTGAAGATAGCAGTAGTTGTGAGTGAGTTAAAATCTGAACGCCCGTTGATCTGGATCTGGTATGGCAACCATTCTTCACGTCGAAGACACCATATGATCTTTAGATTGATCTCACATTGTGTGTATTTGTTGGGATTTAGAGCTTTTACTGATGTAAGAATTTGCATAATCCTCAGTTCGAGCTTGCTTATTGATTCTCCTGGCATCTGCAAGAAAGAGTCAAACTTTTGGCATTCAAGGGTTAGTTTATTCTCCTTGATTTCCTTTGAACCTGCACACATTTGCTCTAATGTGTTCCACATGTCTTGGGCGGTTTCACAGTGTTGAATGTGGACGAGCATGGGTCGTTCTAGAGTTCCTGATATGATATGCTTAGCATAGTCATCCAGTCGAGCAATCTTCTTTTCATCACTGTTATACTCATGCATGGCCTTTTTCACAGTACCTTCAACAACTCCTTCAGCTGTGGTTTGTGGATACTTCACAAGAATCACTATAGGTCCAGTGGTTATTACTTCCCACATCATGACATGATGCGCCTTTAGAAATGATGAAACCCTGTACTTCCAGTACTCATAATCTTCGATTGAGAACATGGGCAATCTAGTAGAGGTTTCCATGATAGACGTTAGAAGTAATGCAGATGAATAATTTAAGATTTTCTGAAAGATCAGTTTAAAAACTTTAAGTTCAAAAATAGTGGTCGTTAAACACACGGCTCTGATACCACTTGTTGGTCCCGAAACGAGTATACTGAGTGTATGGGGGGATACACCAGTTTAAATTTTCAGATTAAAATAGGTTTTCAGTGAAGACTCAAATCTGAAGGGAGGACGATCAGTAGAGTAGTAACTTTAGATTACAATCCTTCAGTCTACACTGAGTGTTGGACTGATGGACTAATATCTTAAGTATTGTGCGGAATGTGGTGGTTTAAATAATTACTCGTTTGTCAGAAAACTTAATGCAATATTTCTCTTTTCAATTAATCAGTATTCAAAGTATGATAAACAATGAAATATAAATACTGAATTTAAATGAGAGAGAGGAATTGGTTTGCGTGGTTCGGAGATAAAAACTCCTACGTCCACGAGTCTCGATGTTAGTCGAGGGTTTCCAAATGAATGGAGTAATAGTCTTACAGTGATCAACCACAGTGGGTTCGATATACAATATTGTCTGATCACAACTAGCTTCGAACTTAATCTAAGCTAAGACTATTCTTCGGTTACAATATAATCGCTAAGATGAACACTTGAGAATATAATCTGAAAGGCTTGAGTGTTCTAAGAAGTAGAGCTTGAAGACTTGAGAGTGATGATAGCGATAATACGTTTGTAAAGAATGGGTAACCGGTGTATGAAGCGAGCGAAGTGACGGGGTATATATAGAGCTCTCCCAAAGATATAGCCGTTGTGAGATAGAGCTTCGTTTGAATTCTTCCCGTTGGAGTAGTTGACATTTTTGCCTTTTTAGGTGTCTGCAACAAGATCTTCACCTACGAGATCTTTGTCGGAAATGATTATATCTATAGCGTAGGTTGCACACTCAATGAGGGCTTCAGATTAAACTTCAGTGGGCATGCAAGATGCACTTTAGTGGCCTGAAACTTGACCTTGCACTTGGCCCTTCAAGGGCTGGCCTTCAGTGGATGGCCTTTCCTAACTCCTTTTTTGATGGTGCCTTCAGTGGCTCTTCAGTTTTGGAATGTCTTGAATCTTCAGTGGTGATTGTCCTTCAGTGTACCTGAAAAATAAAACTCCCTAACATTTGAGTTCTTAGACAAAACACTAAGATTCAGTATTGGACTTAACATCTTTGAGGGGAGGTATTGAGATCTGAATCAAAACACTTATAAATATTTCCCAACAACTATCCACCACTCTCTTTCTTCCAATCAATACTAATAAATATATATCCTCTAATTTCTATCAAATTTTGGTATATATATAATTCTAATTAGCATAAGATTTCTTAATATGGAGATAATTCACACTCAAAACATACTTCATCTCTCCTGCTAAAATCGAATTGTTTTTCTTTTTAGTTGTCCCGCTAAAATTGGTTTGTTTTTCAAAATAGATAAAAGTAACCCTTTAAAATACGTGGATTCTAGAACTTTTTCATCTTTTACTTTTACGCTACTTCTTAATCTTCGCGTTAAAAAGAAACAAGTCAGAAACAACGAGACGGAGTGAGTATAATGAATGAGGAAAAATGAGTATGTATTAATTTTGAAAAATAAATATAGTTGATAAATTATGGTTTAATAATAATAGAAAAATTATATATAACGATTTTGCAATTCTTTACGATTATAATAGAAAAATAAATGTAGTTGATAATTTTTTTTGTCTTTCTTTCAGTTTCATTGACCTTCAAAAATATAAACTAATAAAATTATATAAAAATTATCGAATAAACTATAATTATATATCAAAACAAATTAAAAAATATTTAAAATTTTAGTATTTTATATTTCATATATCCGATTAAGCAAGGTTAATTTGACCATATATGTAAACGTTTTTGCTCAAAGAAGGTTTCCTTTGATTGAAGCAATAATCCGATAATAATAATAATACTTCCTCCGTCTTATTAAGTATGACATTTTTTTTAAGTACGATTATTAGGGAGAATATATAAAGTAGTGTAAAAGTGATAAAGATGGTATGCGTAAAGTTTAGTGGAGTTCTTATAAGGGAAGTGTGTGGTACTTAGAATGAGAAGGGAGTTCGAAGAAATTTATTATATTAGTGACTCTCTCTAGTATTATAAGTAGTAGGTCTCTTCTTCTACATCGTTCTGTTTCTGTGTTATAAATTCTAGTAATTGTAAAGGGTAAAGGGTAAAGGGTAAAGGGTAAAACTAAAACGATTAAATAGGAGGAAGAAGAAGCAGCTCCTCACCATTACCAGTCGAGCCTTGTTGCTGGGATTTCTCGAATAATGGTACTGCTTCAATTATTCAACTTTTTGGAAAATGTCTATTTTTTGAATCATACAAATTGATGATGTGGTTCGATTCTATGCATGTCGGTTTATTGAACGCCATCTTTGTTCTTCTCTTCAATCACTGTTGATCTTCTTTCACTTTTATTTTTTTGATATAATTCGCAATTCCCCTTTTGCGCATGTGAAATTTGAGGTCATGCTTTCTGGTAAGCGCCTGCGCTTTAGTGGTTTGTTCAGTTGACGAGGGTTATGGTTGAAGAAAAGGAAAAGACATACTCATGTGCTTCTATAAGCATTATTATTTAATCAAAATATGTTTGTGCTTGTGAAAATTGATGGTGTAACTTGCAACATTTCATTCTGTAATTAGGACTCATTGCTTCCTTTTTAATTCTCAATTTTATATCTGATTTGAGTCTGTCTCTGTTGGTAATTATCATTTGATAGGACCCTTGACTGTTGTGGTGTTGTAATCTTGATTGTTCAGAGCACATATAGTCTATAGACAGGGGTGTAAAAAATGGAACTTGACCGAATATTGTCATGCTTGAATTCGGCTCGGCTTGTTTGAAAATTTGAAGGCTTAAGCTCGGTTTGAGATTTGTAAACCAAGTTTGAGCTGGACTCGATAAATAATAATTGAGCTTGAGTTCGATTCATTTATCATTCAACTTAACAGTGAATCGGAGCTCGAACTCAGCTCGAGTGCATTAAGCATTTGAGTTCGATCTCGTTAAGAATCGCATGTATTAAATTATTTGAGTTAATAGATATACTTTATGTTAATATGACAAGTTCATAAAGTAGTTCGTATATAAAGTTCATTTTTTTAAGTTCGTAAACAAGCACTATAAAAAAGTTTGCGAACTATTTGAAGTTTGGTTCGTTAAGATTATATTCAAATATCTTCGTCAACCTTTCAAACCGAATATCATAAACCTCGAGTTCGCTCGAAAATGAATTTGAGTTCAGTTCGAGACTCGAGTTTGGTTCGTTTACTGAATGAACTAATATCGTACAAGCTTTTATCGAGCCGAGACCTGAATAGTTCACGAGTAGTTTGGTTGGCCTATACCCCTACTTATAGTCCAAAACATATTTTGGCAATAGGGTAATTTTATCGTTTCATCTTTCATCAAAAATTTTAGGTTCCTCTTCATTTTTATAGTCCTCTGACAAAACAACAGACATCTTAGAGTACAATACTTTTGTAAACATGAATCAGTTATTTCTTGGAGTGCGAGTTATCATAGGATAAAGAATGCAATTAACAGTCAGTTATTTATGAAACCATGTTTTGATCAGTCGTTTACCAAATCAGGTTTTACTTACTGGAACTATTGCAGAACTTTTGGAGCTTGCAATCAAATAAAAGTAGTTGATGTGATCATGTTTATTTAATGCCCCTTGTTTTCAATTTTGCTCAATAACGGTTATTACGAAATATTCAATCGAACCCAGAGAAACGAAGTGATGATCGTCTCTGATATGTATTGATGATCTTTGTGAAATTAGAACCTAAAGCTTCATGCTCAATGACTGGCGTTGGTTTTTGGTCGTGTTTGCGAAGACTAGATAATATAATGATATGAATGCAGAAGAGTGTATTTTGTTGTATGATATATGCTGAATCTGATATTTCTGTAATCCAATACGTGAAGACATAAGAAAAAGTTGGATAACTCATAACCATCTTGATTCCTCCTTGGAACGCAGAAGAGCTCTTTTTTGTTGTATGATTTATTTATGCTGTGTAATATATGTTTGATTGAAAAAGTAGTGTCAAGCAAAATGGCGTGAGTTTTCTCATTGATGATTATGCATCAAATGGCTATAAGTGATTCCAGCCTTCTTTGCTTCTTACTTTCTATATATTATTGTCAATTAAATTAAACTGGAATAAACTTGAAGAAGCCGAAAAGGTTTTGCTTTAAACAGGCTAAGTTACGATTTTGTGAACGAATTCAACATGCAGGTAGAGGAAACAATATGTCTTCAGTGTGGCGATAGAGGATACGTGAATGCATTTGTGCACTGTATCAGATGTCTGAAATTTGCTGTTCATCGGTAAGCCAATTAGCATTTATTGTGTATGCTCTCTCATTTAGGCCTCTCTCTCTATGTTATAATTGCAGTATAGATAATTTAAAGAAGCAACTGCCCCCTAGTAGTCCTGAGTTCTGAGAGCGAACATTTGACTCTGCTCTATTTACAGCTTGGTCACTAGGGGTCCGTAGACGAAGATATCTTTGTACTAAGTTTCTCTTATATTTACCAGCTAATTTTACAGATTTCTTTTTTTAGAACTTATGAAGGATAGTTTTTGCTCGACTCTAATATTTGTTATTTTAGATATTGTCTTGATGTTATACCGGAGACATTGGACGAATTCGTAAGTTGGCTTTGTGACGATTGTAAAGTAAAAGTGCAAAAGCCATCTTCTGATAATGAGCATAAAGTTTTAGAGAGTAATACAAAAAAGAAGCAAAGTGGTCTAGTGCAAGTTCAAGTGAGCGAACAACTTTGCAAGAATGCCTCTGAGCGAGTTTGTGATGATCGTGCAAACTCGGTTGAAGGTGGAGGAGAGTCACCCACTCGGCATATTCCTATTGAATTGGACAGGAAAGATGACAGAAATGATTCTATTTCTGTGGAGAGATCTTCTTCGTATCATCTTCAGGAGAAAAGGTTTGAGGGAAATCCGATAGGCTCGACTGAGTTGCCAGCTGGATGCCTGAAACGAAAGAAAATGAGGAAGAGGAAGAAGGTAAAAAGAAGAAGACGAAGAAGGGAAGAATGGAAAGACATCAATGAGTCCACAAGATTGGCAAGTGATTTGAAATTACCTTCTAATGTGAATGAAAAGGGAGGTTCTGAGCAGAAAGATCGAGAGGAGAAGAAGAGAAAGGTAAATATTACAGAATCCACTTTCGAGGAAGACCAACGTGTACTTGCTACAATATCTTATGATGAATGTGCGAAAGCAAACATCAATGAGTCAACAAGATTAGCGAGTGATTCGAAACTACCTCCTAATGTGAATGGAAAAGGAAGCTCTGAGCAGAAAGACCGAGACAAGAAGAAGAGAAAGTTAAATGATGCAGAATCCACTATCGAGGAAGACCAACAAGGACTTGCTACAACATCTTATGATGAACGTGTCAAAGAAAACATCAACGAGTCCACAAGATTAGCTAGTGATTTGAAACTACCTTCTAATGTGAACGAAAAGGGATGCTCTGAGCAGAAAGATCAAGAGAAAGAGGAGGTGAAGAAGAAGAAAAAGATAGATATAATGGAATCCACTGCTGATAAAGAGCGTCATACACTTGCTGCAGCAGCTCATAAGGAATGTGCAGAAGTAGACATTGACAAGTGCAAAAATTCAGCAAGCGATTTAAAACTACTTTCTGAAGTTCCTGAAAAAGGATGCTCTGAGCCGAAGGGTCAAGAGAAAAAGGAGGTCAAGGTCAAGAATATGAAACCCATTTCTGAGAAAGACCGCTGTAGACTTACTACAACATCTTGTAATGAAGGTTTGGATGTAGACACAAATGAGTGTTCAAAATTGGCTAGTGATTCGATAGTACCTTCTGAAGTGACAGGAAATTGCTGCTCTAAGAAGAAAGATCAAGGGAAAAAGAAGTTCAAGATTACTATCAAGAACAAGAGACAGAGACATAATATGGAATCCACTAATGAGCAAGACCAACTTGCTACATTATCTTGTAATGAAGGTGTGAAAGTAGACACTAACGAGTGCCCACGATCGGTATGTGATTCGATATTACCTTCCAAATTGACAGAAAACAGCTGCTCTGAGAAGAAAGATCAAGAGAAAAAGAAGTTCAAGATCAAGATCAGCACGAAGGGGAGAAGTATTTTGGAATCCGGTACTGACAAAGACCAACATGGACTTGTTAATGGAAGTGTGAAAGTAGGCACCGACGAATGCACGAGACCGACAAATGATTTGGCTTTATGTACTAAAGTGACAGAAAATTGCTGCTCTCAGCAGAAAGAACAAGAGCAAAAGATGATTGAGAATGAGAAGTCGAGAAAGAGAAATACTATGGAATCCACCTCCGAGATAGACCACCATAAACTTACTACAGAATCATTTGATGAACTGGTGAAAGTAGATTTCAACGAGTCCATGAGATTGGTGATCGACTCTACATTGCCTTCTAAAGTGACAGAAAATGGATGTTCTGAGCAGAAAGATCAAGATGAAAAGATGATCAAGAACAAGAATACGAGAAAGGAAAATGCTATAAAATCCACTTTTGAGAACAGTCAAGATAGAGCTGATGATGAGCATGCAGAAGAAGGCCTCAGCAAGTGCAGGAGATCGGCAAGTGATTCAAAATTACCTTCTCAAGTGATTGAAAATGGATGCTCTGAGCAGAAAGGTCAAGATGAAAAGATGATCAAGAAAACGAGAAAGCAAAGTACTATGAAATCCACTTCTGAGAACGGTAGAGATAGAGTTGATGATGAATATGCAGAAGAAGGCTTCAGCAAGTGCACAAGATCGGCAAGTGATTCAACATTACCTTCTCAAGTGAGAGAAAATGGATGCTCTGAGCAGAAAGGTCTAGAATGTATCCCTAATCCTATTAATGTAATCATTGATCTTGGCATCACAGTTATTCCTGCAGATAATCCTGTCATTTCAAGTGACGGACCTCCGAAGAGCTTGCAAGAGAAGAAAACTATCGCGTCTTCTGAAACTATTTCACAAAACCAAGCGCATAAAGGAGGTGTTTCTCAATCTCTTCTGACAAATAACCGCCTTCACTTAGAAAATGAGTCTACTGACTCGCACACTGGAGAAAAGGATTTGGGCTCCAGCAACGCCCCCATTGAAATCGGAGAAGAGGCGCAGACTTCTACAAGCGATCAAATTAGAAATATCTGCCAGCGTTATCCAGAAGATTTAGATTTCTCAGCTGCTGAACCAATTGCCATGCCAATTTGGAGGTGAAAATTCCATAATATGGTTGCATGTTACTAAGTTACACTTCGTTTATGAGCGTGCCAATCAACAATTTTCTTGTCAAAAATGACAGGGGATGTTTCAACATTCGGAACGACAGGTACGGGCGCATTGAGGAACTTTTAGCTCACATTTCTAATAAGGCTTGCTATAAGGTATACGAGACAGCTTCCCAGTTCGAGCCGGTCCTCTGTCTTGAAATGCTCCCAAAATCCGACATATGGCCAAATAGTTTCCGGAGAGTAGAACCAGATGCTAATAGTATTGCACTTTATTTCTTTCCATCAAATATTAGGTATCCATTTTTATTATCTATCTTCTCTCATTTTACAGTTCTTTAACCGTTTCCCTGACTTCAAATCTTTATATTGTTTTTCCCTATGGAAGTGAGCAAGTATTTGAGCATCTGGTCGAAGAAATGATGCAAAAAGAACTTGGTCTTAGAGCCCTTTTGCAGAATGCTGAGCTTTTGATCTTCACTTCAATAGAATTGCCTCTGCGCTACTGGCGTAAGTTACGCTTCCTTAATACCACTGTTTTTTCACAGTTGCTCTCTGATGCTTAAAGAAGCACCATCTTTGCATTGATATGATTGATCTGCAGGATTTCGCGACAAATTTTATTTGTGGGGTGTATTTAGGGGAAAGAAGGCAAGAAAATCCATGTCAAGTCCTCATTCATCTGTGCAAGAAGTTGCAGAAAATGTGTTGATACGAAAGAGAGGTGATCATCGGAGCCCTATTAGTCCGCTGAGTAACTCTGTACACTAACTAACACGGTAGTTACATCCTTCTAATCTTTATGCATATCCCATTTCTTAACATCCGTAGTTAAGCTAATTCAGCCATGAAATAGTTGAGCTATTTTGTCTCCGACAACTGCGCCTCAATGTTTGGCCAAGTGCAGTAATATCTGGCAGTTTTGTGCGTTGGGAAACTTCAGCAGTAATGCAAGTTCTTTTCATGCTTCTTCATCATGTTAAATTTACCTGCCCTATCTGGTAGTTAGTCGAATTCTTGGTTTTAAAGGCTTTGTCTAATACCAAGTTGGAATTTAAGCTATTGGTGAAACCCATCTAATAATATATTTTTGTTGGTACTAAAACGTTCAATCAAAAAATCAAAGACCAACACTTAGATCTTTTCTTTACAATTAGTAAGTACTTCATCTGTTCTGTTACGATTCATTTTTCATTTTGGCACGTCCTATTAATAATGTCTCATTTCTTTATTAGGTAAACATTTGCGCATGAGGTATTTTTTGGGTTTTGTGCTATAGACAAATATTATGTCTTTTGGTCTTCGTGTAAAAAGTAAATGAGTCGTTATTACTGTGATGAATGAAGAATTTAATTTAGAAATGAATGGTGAAATATTGAAACAAGTGCATACAAAGCAAGAGATGCATAATTTGGTATACGTGGTTCGGAGATAACAACTTCGGTATTAACATTCGAATAGTTGCAAATTAATTAAGGAATAATTGTTTGTAAATAAACAAACTAACCATAATTTTTGATATTGCAGACGATCTTTAAAATAGGATCAATATACACTACCATTTTATTGCAATCAGTATATCAGACTATATTTAGTCAAAATTAAACATTCGTGGACCCGATTTGACACGTAGTCGTACACATCCTGAGCAGCTAAAGTTGAAGAATTGAATGGTAGTTAGTGTCTAATCGGGTTCACAAATGCTTAATTTTGACTAAATATAGTCCGACGTACTCAATTGCAATAAAATAGTAGTTAGTTTATTATTGATCAGATTTTAAAGATCAAAAGCAATACGAGAAATAGTGATTAGTTTGTGTATTTATAGAGAATTATCCTTAATTAATTGATCAACTTAGCCATTTGTGGAGGAGAAAACAAACAAAGTAAAGGTCAAAACAAACAAAGTAGAGGTCAAATAAGGGTGTATCATAAACATGTCACAAACCCTAGATTTCATTGAATCTGTTTGACTAGGAGCAAGTCCAATTATATTGTAAAATCCATTTTATTTTCAGTTTTTATATACTTTTTAAACAGTATAACTCAAATATTGCATTTTGAACTTATTTTTGGAATCAAAATAGAGAAAAGATAAGAATGAGATTACATCATTGTATTTAGGAAGGAATGGTAATGCAATTAAATTAGGGATTAACTTTATTTCTATTATTTATGTTTGGACTAATAGACTTTTATTAGTTAGTTGTTAAATTTTATTTTATTTAATTTAATTAAATACAAATAAAACTCCACAATAAATTATATTTAGTGTGTTGTTGTTTCACAATTAGTTTAAGTTAATGTAATTATTTATCGATAAATAATTAATTTAAATAGCTATTTAATGTAATAGTTGGTACATATAAATTGAAGAAAATTATATAGCGAACTAATGTGTGATTTGATAAATATATATATATATATATATATATATATATATATATATTGGTGGAATTAAAAAAATGTATAGGAAAATATTATTGAATTGATATATATATATATATATATATATATATATTAAAACCAAAATTTAATTAAATTAATGTTAAACAAATGACTCATTATATAAAAGAATTAAATAATTAAATTTTAAAATTCTCCTATATTTTTTACATAAGAATTTATGAAAAAAAATAATTTTCTCTCTTTCTTATTTTTTTTTTCTTAAAATCTTTTAATTTTATATACACATGCAATATGTATCTTAAATTAAAGATCTCGGCGAAATGTTTAATTTATATATAATATGCAATAAACAAGTTTAATATAAAATAATTGTGATCATTTAAAAGAAGTTTAATATATACATTTATTGGGTGTGTGTATATATATATATATATAAATTAACTTTTATATATGATTTTATTATCTAAGTCTTCCTGTATGTGTAAAATAATTCCGCGCACGAAATTATTATTTATTTTGTCATTTTTATTAGTATATAATTATTACTAGAGTTATTTTTTATTTTCAGTAAATGAGACATTCACTCTCTACACATAACTCAATTATCAAAAATAAATCAAGTAAAACTCAAAATCCACAAAATATATAATTTTTTTGAACAAACTATTTAATAAGAATTTCTTAGACTACAACACTTTTATTTATTTTGATTCATCCACCAAAAATATATACACTTTCATTTTTCCTTTTTTGGTAAATAGAGCACATATTATTAAGGGAAAACTAGCATATCCGCCCTTAGGGTAGAGACTCCTATGACGGATCACCCCTTATGGTTTGGTTTTGTTCAAATGGGTCCCTGAAGTCGATAAGATGTTGCAACTTAACCCTCCATTCTAACGGCCGTTTAACGTCGTTAAGTAAATTTTATTTTTAGTGAAAATGAACATATAATATAATATACGTGATATTTAAAACATGGGAAAAACAACATATCCGCCCCTAGAGTAGAGGTTCATATGGTAGATCATCTCTTATGGTCCAGTTTTTGTTCAAATAGGCCCCTGAATTGATAAGTTTCTGAAATAAAAAATTAATTTACTTAACGATGTTAAATGGCCGTTAGAAGGGAGGGTTAAGTTGCAGCAACTTATCGACTTCAGGGGCCATTTGAACAAAACCGGACCATAAGGGGTGATCCACCATAGGGGTCTCTACCCTAGGGGCGGATATGCTACCTTTTCCTATTATTAAATACATAGTATTATCGATATAAATTATTATTTACTTAAATTTTTATTATTCGACATAAAGTTAATTATTTTTAATCATTCATAATACATATTTACTTATAAATAATACAGATCTTATTCAACTTTAGAATATTTAATTTTTTATTAACCATCCATTAATTTTCACCATATTTAACTCATTTATTAATTCATCAGTAATTTAATTTATTTTACTTACAAAAATATATTTAATTAATAAATAAAACTTACAAGACTTTTATCTCCCTAATAATGCATTCAACTCATTTTTTAAAATTAGAATCGTTAAAAAAGACTTGGCTAGCATAAAAACGACGAGTATGGACCGTGATTATGAGACCTGATTTGATTTTCACAATGACTCGACCCGATACAAAATAACATGATGTGGTTAGACAACTTAGTACAATCATACTCCCTTCGTCCCGCCCTAAGTGTTACATTTTCCTTTTTGGATTGTCCCAACATTTCATTTTTAAAATAACTTTATTACTCTTAAATAATATATATTTCTATTATCATTTATACTACTTTTCGGCCTTTTCAACTCTCTTTAAATCTTGTGCCCAAAAGCAAATGTAACATTTAGGGCGGGACGGATGGAGTATTATTTTACATTTAAAATTACTTTAGACATGTATCCACCATTAAAATATATAATTATTTCATTTTGTTATGGCTATATACTTTAATTCAAATTAATAGATACTAAAACAACTAATTATTATTCAAACTAAGTAATACTCACTTCATATACCTAAAAGTGTTCTTATTATCTGTTTGGACCGTCGACTAAGAGTTTGTTGTTTTTTTAACTTTATCATAGAAATTGACGTCTATATAAAAGCAACAATGGAGTTTGGAGAAATAACTCACGCAAGAGAGAATTAAAGGGATTCTAGAGAGGAATACACACTCGTGAGATTGAGCGAATAGAATAGACATTGATCTATATATTATTATTTCAGTTTAGTTGTGGGTTTGGAAGTGATTTTGTATACAAAGAGTAACACCTCGGTCCCCTTGTGATCAATTACTCTTTGGAGTTATTTGGGTAACGTTTGAGCACTATAGAATAGAAGAAAGACGAGTGAGTTAGAATTAGGAACTTCTTTGTATCTCTGATCTTTTATTTATAGTGACATTGGGTTGGCATAACCCTCCAGAGGTAGGCGTGTTTTGCCGAACTAGGTGAACAAACGTTGTGTGCTCATTACCGTCAAGGTAGTAAACATTAATTGTTCCGGTTATTGTTCAACAAACATTCTCTGTCGCAACTTTTGTCCTTACTTGAGTTGGACTTAGACGAACCACAAAATTAAGGTATTTCAAATTGGTACCAGAGCAGGTCACCTAAGTTATTGGTGTTTGATCGTGGGAATTACTTATTTTGTGGTTCGATTATTTCGAGACAAACCCTATGACGAGTATCAAAATAAGGATCTCTATCACAAGGCCATCATTCTTCGACGGATCAAACTATGACTATTGGAAGGTTTGTATGTCATCATTCATAAGATCCATTGACGAATCAACTTGGAGTGCTATTGAAGAAGGATGGATCCCACCCACAGACAAGAAAGAAAATCAAAAATCAAGAGACAAATGGACGTAAAATGAAAAGACGGCTTCATGGATGAATCAAAAAGCACTAAATGCAGTACAAGGTGCAGTTGGTGTCGAAGTATTTGCAATCATCTCTACGTGCGAAACTTGCAAGGAAGCTTGGAAAATTCTTCAAAACACATATGAAGGAAATACCAGAGTTAAGAGCCAAAGAATTCAACAACTTATAACTCAATTCGAAATGTTCAAAATGGAGGAAAGTGAAACTATTTATGAGTTTAATACAAGGTTACTTAGTTTGTCTAATGAATGCTTTTTCCTTGGCGAGAAAATTCTTTAAAACAAACTAGTGAGAAATATTTTGAGATCTCTCCCCGAAAGATTTGATTACAAAGTCTCAGCCATCGAAGAAGCACGTGATCTTGATACCATGACCACCAACGAACTCATTGGAACTCTAAGAACCTTTGAGATGGGTAGACGAGAAAACAAATGCGACAGAAAGAAGAACATGGCGCTCAAAACGATACAATTTGAAGATGATGTCACTGATCGAGAACTTCTTGAAGCTATGGAACTTTTAACAAAGAAGTTCAACAAAAGGTTTGGAAAGAAGCTGTTTGGAGATGAGAACAAATGACCAAAATGTTACGAATGCGGTGGTATTGGACACATCAAGAAGGAGTATGCTAATCTGTTCAAATACCAAAGGGAAAGCAAAAAGGTGTATCTCATCTCTTTCAGTGATGATGACACAGAGGAAAGTGAAGATGATGAACCAATCAAAAATCATACCGCTCATGTTGCAAATACTGATCCTGAACAGTATTTGGAACAAGACTGTTGTTCTGAGTACTCTCTCTTGGATGAAAACTCTAACGAAGAAGATCTCATTAACGAGTATCGGAAGACCATGGAGAAGTGCGAAAAATTGGCTATGATGAACAAATCTTTAAAAGCAGAACTTGATGATATTGTGAAAGAAAGAAATACACTCAAGGACGAGATTGTTCAACTCCGAACTTCTTTATGACAAAGAAGAAATTATCATCGAAAGAGACAAGGAATTGGCTCATCTCAAGAAGCTGACGAAAATGATAAATGAAAGTTCTAATCAACTTGATGAGATAGTCAATCAAGGAAAAATGGCCTATGATAAGACGGGGTTAGGTTATCAAAAGAACAACAGTTCAACAAACAAGACAACTTGGA
Source organism: Leonotis leonurus (assembly GCA_026898415.1). Taxonomy (NCBI): domain Eukaryota; kingdom Viridiplantae; phylum Streptophyta; class Magnoliopsida; order Lamiales; family Lamiaceae; genus Leonotis; species Leonotis leonurus. Next base: position 1,098,562 of record JAPKLX010000039.1, read on the forward strand.
GACCCAAGGGTGACACCAGTAATGTCAAGTCTCATGTACTGTCTCAGCCACGTCAAAACGAAGGTTATCACTACATACGTTCCAAAAGCAACATAAAGTTTATTCTTATTTTCCATTACTATGATAAGCCTGGACATATTCAAGCGCGATGCAGATCGTTTCTAGTATTCAAATCGTCAAGACACCAGTTCAAATCTAGAATGGACTACAAATAGGGCTGCTTATTCGGTTAAACCGAAAAAAACCGAACCGAAATTTCGGTTAACCGAAACCGAATTGGATGAAATGGGTATCCAATAACCGAGCCGACGCGGTTCATCGGTTAACCAGTAACCGACCGGTTCGGTTATCCGGGTAACCGATGAACCGAGGACAGTACCGAATTATGCTATTAACCAGTTAGTCGGGTAACCGGTCGATTAATTACCCGACTAACCGATGCAAATACCCGATTTTTTAAAAAAAAACGAAATACATTGTCTATTTTTTCAATTATACAACCTGTTTTCAGTTCACTTTTCAACTCAAATAGACAAATAACTAATCAACAACAACAAACAAATCAAGCAATCATTCGAATAGTCTAATAAACATACCAAACAACAATGTCAACAAGACAACAACAATTCAAGTATTCAACAAACTTACAAACAATGAAACAATCAAACAAACATG
>JAPKLX010000039.1:1099636-1110708 GCA_026898415.1 Leonotis leonurus
TTTCTCTCTCTTCGTTTTTCATCTTTTTCTTCTGCTCCTTTCATGGAAGTTCACTTTATTGTTTTCACATACTCTGTTTCCTTATTGTTCTGCAAGAATATCTTAATGTGTGTAAATTTTTAAAAGATGACAACTGTATGATTTCATGGTTGGAATTGATTATATTTTTGAACTTAATATCCCTTATGAAATCTGAAAGTTCATACATACGGGTTTTCCGTTTTCTTGAATTTAATTAGGAGAGCAATTTATAGGTGTTATATAGTTGTAGATTAAAACTATAAGATACGAATTGCAGTTAAAATTAGAGTAATTACCTAAATCTTTAACTCCTTCTTCTTCCTGTGTGAATTAGAGACTGCAGTAAGTTCTAATATTTAGGTGTAAATTTTCTGAAGATGGTAAACGGTTCTAAGCAACCCCTATGCTCCCTTTTATAGATAAATTTTTGTGTGTATTCTACTGACTTGTGAGTTTAGAGTTGATACTCTATTAATAGATTGATAATTATTGTTTTGCAGATGTGGAAGGTCATGCATCCACCTTGGAAATTTATTCCGTGACTCAGCCTAATTCCAGTCACCTTACAGCCGCATGGCTGCCACCTTGTTCACTTAATTCCCTTAAATGTCCTTTCAACATTTTATTTATAGTAATAGTTTCTTCTTTTGTGCAGCTTTATATATACGAATTTCCTATATATATATATATATATCCATTTTAAATGATGTACACAAGTGTTTGTACATTTGTTTAGCTTTCCCTACTTTACTATATATAGATTAAATGAAATTCTTACTTTATCAATAAGATAACTTGCATATTATATATATATATATGTATTATGCATCTATGTTCTATATATATATATATATCTATACACACACGTATAGTATGTTTCATATATATATATAAATCAAGAAATCTTTAAATACTTAATATCTTAAACTAAACTCTTCTTTAATTAAATTAAATTCTCATTAACTTAATTCATATATAATTAACAAACGCGTTAAATTATCGTTTACTTTGATAATTAAAAGACGGGTATTACAGTGACGATGCTATAAATAATTAATTAATAAGTTTGATATTCGAGGAATAAAAATTTGTTAATTTACAGCATGATACTATTTGATGAGTTTAGTCGTCTAAAATTTACATTTTAATGAACTTTTTACTTACAGAAATGTATGGAAGATTGACTTGGAAAAACTTATGACTACACCAATCACGAAAAAGACGATCTTATGATAGTGAATATATGGCTTCACAAACCATCAATGCATGATGTTCTTCGATTGATCGTTACTCTCGATGGTGAAGATGTTATTGGTTGTGAATCTATATTGTTGATATTACAATATCACGTAGTTACTGAAATTGTATTATTTATTTTGTTATACCTATTACATCGGTTGTTTTAGCATTTGAAGATATGTGTCAATAGTCCCATATATATTAGTATTATTTTATTTTGTCCCACTAAAAGCGGTCATGGGCACCAAGGATGAAACTATGTGGCTTCTATTGAGGGCATGTGCCCCACTCAGAATTTCAAAAAAATAAATTTAACTACTATAAATAAACCAATATAAATATATATATTTTTTAATTCGGTATTTGAGCTGAACCGTACGAAAGTGTAATTGAACCGTGCATGGTTACTAGGATTTAAAGTTTTGAAACTTCGATTTCGATTCCAAAATCGTCGATCATTTTGGAATCATCTTAAAAGCCCTAGCTATATGTTTTACAAATTTACAAGTCAAAATTTAACTTTATGAGCTGTAAACTATAATTTTATATAAAATATAAAAGATAAAAAATTGGAATTAGTGAATGAAAAATCTAAAAAAAGTTGAGGTTTTCAACGGTTCATAACCGTCAATTCACAATTCCGAATCTTTAGAACCGAAACAAACTGCCCTATATTCGATTATGATTTAAAATTGAATTATCGCCAACTTAGAAACTGTCACAATTTCCAAAACTGCTAATTTCAATGTGCAAAAATTCAATTTCGACCATTACAATTCTTCTACACATCTTTACTTTCTATTCATTTTTTACTATTAATAAATTGGGGGATGAAAAGTCCAATGACCGAATTAATGCAGTTATGTAATTTGGAAGTTAAGCTTCAACTAGAAGAAAAATTATGATGGAAGAAAAATAAAGCTTAGCAACTACTCCCTCCTGCCCACTTTAGTTGACACGTTTTATATTCAACTGAGTGTATTATAATAATAAAACGTGTCAAATAAAAAAGACCGGAGGGAGTAGAAGCTTATTTTTGTGGCTATTTACTTTTTTCATTATTAATGAGACTTTTCCCCTACTAACAAAGACTACATATATAATTGTCTTACTTTTGCTATATTTGTCCCATGACTTGAAATAATGACCTTTCATGTGTTTTAATTGTTTCTCTCTTTTTTCTTTTTCATTTTTATCATATCACTTAATTATATGTATGTATGCATGAAATGGTCTTAAATGTTGAATGTTATAAGTGTGCATCATAAGCAAAATTACTATATAGCCATGTAGTATTACAATTTTTCTATTGGTGAACAATAAATTCCTAGAGTGCTATTGCAAATGATGATAAGAAGTACTCTCTTTACATACAAATTTGTTATTTATTTTATTATTTTCGTCCTTTTATGAGTTTATTATCTAATTCTTTTTCTTTTTTCATTTATGGTTCCGACTCTTGATGTCATAATTTAAATAATCCTGGAGTTTCTCAAGCTTCTTTTTCATGTTATGACACAATTTTTAAACATATATTACAATTTAAGAAAATTGAATATTGTGTGAAAATGATAAAAATCATGATTTAAATTGTAAATTAGAAAGTTTATTACTCACTCTTGCCACAAAGAACTTGCACATTTGTGCACTTTATTAAGTCCACAAAAAAATTGTACACTTTTACTTTTAATAATTATACTTATATTGTTGGACCCACCATAACTTTTTTAATTACTCACATTACATATTTAACTATAAATATTGTGGGACCCTCATTCTGCTCATATCATATTTAATTTATTTATCAATCAACCATTAACTTTTCTTCAACTCACATACACATATTTAATTAATAAATATTGTGGGACCCTTACTCCACTCAACACATTCATAACATTCGTTGAAACCCGTGCTCAATCCAAGTGTGCAAATACTTAGTGGACGGAGGGAGTATTAATTTATACTCGAGATCGAGTTTTCACCAAATAACAACTACTTTTTGCCAATTGATCCCTAGAGAAAGTATTTCACTATCGAAGATACTTTACACAATCTTGTTCTGAGTAGTAGAGTGCATCAAAGGAAGATGCGGCGCCGGTTGAGGTGTTATCCGATTCAATTGGGAGAATTCAATTATTGGATGATAATAGAAAGAATACAAACGTGTTATGTGGGAAGGTGATTGAAACTATCTCAGATATACGAAGCAAATATATGTTGTTCCAATTAATCATGTCAGACGAGAAACGAATAAAGTAGCACACGAACTTGCATCATATGCGTCTTGTAATAACACACATATATGGAGTGGTGATGAACTGTCGTGGCTAGAGCTGTCAAAATTTACCAAAACAACGGTATACAGTACTTACCGTACCAAAAAATACCGTAAAATATCGAATATAATGTATACCGTAATTTTTGGTAAGGTATGATACCATACCAAACTTTTCGGTAAGATAAAGGTATAAGTTTTCCAAATATTGAGATATACCGTCATATACCATACCGCAATATATAACGGAAAAATTGGTATATACCGTTGTTTTCGTGTGTGTGTGTGTGTATATATAATTATATGTACATATATATTCAATTTTAATTATAACAAAACAGTTTATTTATGATTTATGAATTATAGTTAATAAATATTAGTGATAAATTACAAAATATGCGAATTTATTGATAATTGAAAATATTGAACAAGACATATTTTTTGTTATATAACTAAATAATTATGATATAATTATACTAAAATTATTTTATAAAACTATTATATCAATCTAAATAATTGTGCAACTAATCACAATAAAATAAAAATAATTATAATCCAAAAATATGCTTTAAAAATATATATAAGTGTTTTATATGATCATATGACTACGTCTACTTAAAATCTTAATTTTAAATATAATGGAAGTTTTGGTATATAATTAATAAAAATTTACTTAATTTGTTATAATATATTATATATCATACATATATGACAAAATTAGTAAGATTATGATTTATATACTTAAATCTAGTGGTTATATAACAATGTAATACTCCCTCCGTCCACCAATGTTTGTTACATTTTAAACTTTCCATTTATATCACACACTTCAATTAAATAATAATAACAAGTGGGACTCAAACTCCACTAACTACACTCTTTCATCTAAAGTAAAAGCACTACATTAAAACACGTGTCGAGTCAAAACGTAACAAACAATCGTGGACGGAGGGAGTAATATAATTGGTTAAAATAAGCTTTTTGTATACCGTGAATGAAAGGTATACCGAAAATAAGGTAAGGTATATGTATGCAAAAACGTCATACCGAAAGTAAGATATACCGAACTAAGGTATACCGAAAAGTATAGTAAGGTAACGATATGAAATTTAATAAACACGCCAAATAGCATAAATATAGTGTCAAAATGATTATTGTATCAAAGTTTGATCCGAAAATTAGTTCTACATTGATATAATAATAATTAAAATTAATACTGCAAATGAACTTCACTCATGTTTTCCTTTCCATGCATTAATTTAATTATAACTACAAGTCTAGAAGCATCTAGATATAAAACATGCACTATTCGAAAGAGAAACAATTGAAAATTTCAATTCATATGAAATAGAAACAAAACAAAGGTGTATTTTCATCTAGAAACATATGATTGACTTTTCCTATAGACTATCTAATCAAAGTCACTTTTGGAGTTTCTAGATTCAAAGATTACTACTCAATTACTACATAAGAAGACTTACATTATTGAAGATTTGCCACATTTTTCTATTTTAAAATAAAACTATGGAGAAGTTCCCTAACACAAAAAGACAATTATTTGACCAAAAAAAGTCTAGACAACACAACTAATCTTGCAATAAGCTTCCAAAAGTATCTTTTAACGAATCATTATATTAGTGATAATGAGAACATGTATATTGCGAGATGTATGAAGTGGCATATTGTGTATCGAAACATAAGATATGTTTCAATTTCTGTTTAACATGCAAAAGATGAACAAAGTCGTTGAGAAAAATATGGAAAAGATAAAAGATATACTTGGATAAGCTTAAAACTCAGATTTTGTGGAACAAATCTTCCTTATATCATTGTTACATACTTGGAGATACAAAATACTTGATATTAAAATCTTACATATATTCTATTTAGTGAGTATAATATCTCTCAACTAAAAATATATTTTAAATTCATACCGATTCACTTACAATACATAATTCTATGTGCACCGCACACAACTACGTACTAGTTAATGTTTGATATGATAGATATTACAAAATAAATTTTGAGTTTTAATGTAGGCTTAATAATCCATCAATTTTGTTATTTTACACTAAAAAGGTATTCACTTAATTAATTTATTATATACTACAATAATAAATAATAAAGTTACACGACCACACATGCATGTAATTGGTCACATGCGCAAAAATAGTACAGTAGATTTTTTATCTAAACAAGTTATAACTTATAACACTTGAACAAATTTAGTGTTTAGAATATAGTTTAAATTTCATTTTTCAGAATTTTTATTTGCAATTGAGTACCTATCTATCTAATGCATCGGGAGAAGGCGTGTTTATGTTTGGTGATGATCGAGTTTGTAATACTCTCTCCGTCCCACTAAGCATGATTTTTTTTTTCCAGCACTGTTATTAAGAAAAATGTATAAAGTAGTGTGTAAGAGTGATAAAGGTGGTAGGGTCCACACCTTTTTAAAGAGAGAATTTTTACTATTTATGTAATGTGCCAAACTTAGTGGGACGTCCCAATAAGGAAAGTGTGTCATGTTTAGTGGGACGAAGAGAGTATATATGTATTCCTCCTGCTATGTAAAACCGAGCTTAAATCGTGGAACAAATTCGATGGATTATTGTGATCATCTGAAGAAAACATTTTACAATTGAAAAGTTAGTCAACTTAATTTGATTACATCACTTTATACACAAAAAATCATTTTTTGAATATTCGTACCTAAAAGTAACGTGTTATAGATAATAATCCATTTGTCCCGCTTCATTAGACGCATTTCTTATTGGGACGTCTCACCCAATCAAACTCTTTTCTATTTTTGGCAAGTTTTAAAGCACAAATCTCTCTCCTCAAAAGTTATTATAACTAAATATTGGTATTCGAGCCAAAATTAAATGCGTCTAATGAAGTGAGACGGAGGGAGTATGACAGATGAAGTACTACTCCATCCGTCCCACTAAAATCACCTACAAGATATCCAGTACGTAGATTAAGAAAGTAAGGTATTGTGTTTTTAAAAAAAATGAGTTAGATATTTTAAAAGTAACATTTTTAATGAGACAGTCCAATAAAAAAATATGATTACTCTTAATATAGATATATATATATATATATATATTCGCAAGTTTGTATATATTCTTATGAGGTCATTTGAGGCCGATTTCGTGGTGCGATATTTGTTTGAATTTGTCTAACATTTTATTTTATTTGAAAAGGGGAAAGGTGTTTTATTTTATTTTTTAAAAATTAATATATGCCATGTCAATTCAGATTGTTAAATATATTCACACGTCAATAGGGAACATATTTTTATATAGCGGTAAACTATGATATAGTATTCAATTGCATAACATAAAAATATATTAGCTGTTTTAAGTATTTAAACTCAAAATATATATTATTTTCTTAATCTCAACTTTTAAGATTCAATAGATGGTGTGTTTTAAGTAAAAAAAAAAATTCGAATATGAATCTAAATCAAAAAAGATAGAATTTAAATCCGGTCTTTTATCATCCATACTTAGGATAAAGATTAGTTAAAAATCGTGGAATTACTGCATAACAAGCGTAAATATGATTTTTAAAACTACAAATTTTCTAAAAACTTATACATATATAATGTATTTGTGTTTATATATGAAATAACTTAATTTTGTGATTCGTCTAAGTCCAATTCAAGTAAGGACAAAAACTGCAACATAGAACGTTTGTTGAACAATAATCGGAACAAATAATGTTTACTGCCTTGACGACAATAAGCACACAACGTTTGTTCACCCAGTTCGGCAAAACACGCCTACCTCTGGAGGGTTATGACAACCCAATATCACTATAAATAAAAGATCAGAGATACAAAGAAGTTCCTACTTCTAACTCACTCGTCTTTCTTCTATTCTATAGTGCCCAAACGTTACCCAAATAACTCCAAAGAGTAATCGATCACAAGGGGACCGAGATGTTACTCTTTGTATACAAAATCATTTACAAACCCACAACTAAACTGGAATAATAATATATAGATCAATGTCTATTCTATTCGCTCAATCTCACGAGTGTGTATTCCTCTCTAAAATCCCTTTAATTCTCTCTTGCGTGAGTTATTTCTCCAAACTCCATTGTTGCCTTTATATAGACGTCCATTCCTATCTCCAAGTATGTAGCAATGATATAAGGAAAGTTTGTTCCACAAAATCCGAGTTTTAAGCTTATCCAAGTATATCTTTTATCTCCTCCATATTTTTTCAACGGCTTTGTTCATCTTTTGCATGTTGAACAGAAGTTGAAACATGTCTTATGTTTCGATACACAATATGTCACTTCATATATTTCACAATCTCTCCCTTGGCATTTGTGTATTGAAAACACTCTTCTTTTGATATGGAACTCCCCCTTGCTGTGCTGACTCCCCCTTGAGCAACAATTTGATCGAGCTTGGTCATTATCAGAAAATATCGCAGCGGAATAAAAGTATCAGGGTTTTGAGTTAACAAAAACAACAACAGTTGACATCCACAGTTTCATATATCTCTCCAAGTATACATATCAAAATTAATATATTATCCCCCTTATTTGAAAAACAGAAATGCTAAGATTAATCTTTCTCTTCACCAGTAGCACAAAAAAAATAATATATCCCCCCTTTTCACGTGATTTGTGATAGGCACTTGCTTTTCTTTCATCTCTCTGTTTTGAGACTGTCTTCACCCTTTGTTCCCAACTTTGTCTATGGTGAAGACGTCTTCTTTGTTCGATCTATTGAACTGTGCATCTTGCTCCATCTCCGAAGATTACCATTTCATCCTTGCATAGAGATACGTCTCTTGGTAGTCTCTTGTTGCTAGTCATGTGTTTAGAACATCCACTGTCTAAATACCAGCCTCTTATTCCTACTTTTGTTCGATTGCAGGTGTGAACGACAAAACTTTTGTAGTTAGGGCTGCTTATTCGGATATGAATTTTCGGTTAATAACCGAAACCGGCGATAACCGACACGGGACGGTTACTCGATAACCGAATTTATCGATTTCGGGGCCGGTTTCGATTACATCCCAACTCAATGTTCGGTTCTCGGTTAATAACCGATACCCGATCGGTTATCCAATTAACCGATAAATAATAATAATAATAATAATTAATTATTATTCCAATATTCCTAATTGAGAAATAGAAGAATTCTGAATCATTTGACTCCCCCAAACCCAAGCCCTAAATCTCTCCGCCCTCAATTCGGCAATTCGCCGTCCGCCCGTCGCTGGCTCGCTGCCCCTCTCTCTCACTCTCTCTTCTCTGCCGTGCTCTGCCCGGCTGTGGGCTACCGGCTACCCCTCTCTCTCGTCAGTCTTCACCGACCGCCGGCGCAGCGGCGCTCCAACGCGAGCCCACCGACGACGGCACAGCGGGCAGCCCCATTCCCAACGTGATTCTTTGAAGGTATGTTAAGTTCTCTCTGTTTCTATACTGAATTTAATTGTGGTAATGGTTGTAGGTGAATATGTATTGCACTGTTTTTTTTTACTTGCCCGTTTTGAATCTTTTGATTGCTTTTCATGGTAGGCTGGTAGCTCACACTATGGTATGAATTATTCACATAAGGAATTAAGGATATTAAGGATATTAGATTTAGGTATTGGCAGATGAAACATATATACATATAGTAATCTGTAATTCATGATTTTTGATGATGAATAATGAATTATTTATTATTTTATGCTGCTGATTTTGCTGAAAATTGAAATGATGTTGACATGTTGTGATCTTGTTATTTGTAGTCTAGATGGCTAATGCGAATATGAGCGGACTACCTCCAATTTTATCTCAATCTGAAACACAAGATGCGGAAGAGAATCGCTCCACTTGGGATAGAATAGAATTAGAGGAAGACGAGGAAGATGAGGAAGAAGAGCATCAGCAGCAGCAGCAGGCTAAGAAGCCTGTGAGAGGCAGGTGCAGCTCTTATAAGAAGCGGAAGAGGGCAGCAGTAGTGAGTGGTGCTGAATCTGATGAAGTGGAAAGACGGAAATCAACTCGAACATCCAATATGTGGACAAAATTTGATCCCGTCACTGTTGAGATAGGAGAACCGCCTATTAAAAAAGACAAGGCCAAATGCAAGACTTGTGGCACGTTGATTGCAGCTGATACATCAACTAATGGCACCACAGGGATGTGGAATCATTATGATAGGTGTCAAAAGAAGCACAAAGCGAAACAAAATCTAACTCAAATAGTGCTCAACTTTCAAGCAAGCACTGAAGGAACAGGGACGGGGATGTTGACAACTTGGAGTTTCAACCAACATGAGTGCAGAATTGCGTTGGTTGAGATGATTATTGTTGATGAGCTTCCTTTCAGGTTTGTGGAGCGAGAAGGATTTAGGAGGTACACACATCGTCTATGTCCCCAATTTCAAATCCCTAGTAGACACACAATTCGAGCAGATTGTGTGAAGATGTTTTTGGAGAAGAAAGATGTTATGAAGAGCTTCTTTCAGAAAAAGGGCATGGGGAGAGTCTCGATCACCACAGATTGTTGGACTTCTATTAATAACACAAATTTTATTTGTGTTACAGCACATTGCATCGACAAAGATTGGGTCTTGCACAAGAAGATCATCACATTCCGTAAGATTTGCAGCCACAAAGGGGATGATTTGGGTGCTTCTATTATATCATCATTAGAGGAGTGGGGGTTGAAGAGATTACTTTGCTGCACGATGGACAATGCATCGGCAAATGATGTATGCATTCGATACATGAAGCCAATTATTGATAGATGGAACTCGAGTGTAGCTGGTGGAAAATTTCTTCATGTGCGTTGTGTTGCACACATTCTGAATTTGGTTGTCCATGATGGGTTAGAGGAGATTGGCTTGTCTATGAGACGAGTTAGGGAAGCATGCAAGTGGATTAGGGGTTCACCGGCCAGAATTGAAGCGTTCAAGAAAACAATTGATGCCTTAAAACTTGATGTTGGGACATCCAAGTTTCTTTGCTTAGACGTGCCGACGAGATGGAACTCAACATACTTGATGTTGGAGTCTGCCATGCCATATGCCGATTCCATTAGATATTTTGGAAGGGTGCAAGATGACTTTGCGGATGATCTCAATGAGAAGATGTACAAAAATCAGCCTATCGGAGTTCCTCAAGATGCTGATTGGGCAAAGGTCAAGATGATGATGGAATATCTTGGGAAGTTTTATGATCTTACCCTTCTCGTCTCCGGTACCTCATACGTCACATCGCACCATTTCTTTGCAGAGATGTGCAACATCTTTGATCTTATTTATGAGTTGGAGTTGAATGAGGATGCAGAGGTAAGAAACATGGCAATGAAGATGAAGGAGAAACTTGGTAAGTATTGGTTGGAGGAAGACGACTTGAATCCTAAGATGAACAAAATTTTCTATGTGGCTGCATTGTTGGATCCGAGGCAGAAATTGAAGCATGTGGAGATGTGTTTGACTGGGGTGTATGGTGAAGAGAGGGTTGTCCAGTTGGTATATGAAGTGAAAAACTCGTTGAATGAGTTGTTCGAGTTTTATAAG
>JAPKLX010000039.1:1145708-1156739 GCA_026898415.1 Leonotis leonurus
ATGGTTTCGCATCATCAAAACATATAAATAATGATTTCTACAAGCATAAAAAAGGTTCCCAACATTTTTTTATTTTTTTTATATGTAATTTTATAAGATTCTCACCAAAATAATATATCTATTTTATCTTAAATATTAAAATTATATATTTTGTGTGTGATGAATTCTCACAAATGGTAGGTTGATGGGTACCAAATGAGTGGCAGGTTCGTGACGGGTGACGGATATCCGCAAATGATAGGTTTAAATTATTTTAATATCAACGAGTAGTATTGTAGGTAGAATTTTGTATCCATTTTATTTGCGGTATTATTTGAATAGCTATTATCCGTACAATCATGCCCGATTGACAATTTAGACACACATATGAAGATTATTTTATTGGATATGTTAGAATTTAATTATAGTCTATTTAGTATTTAGTATATAAATATTAGTGGATCTTTATCTTGTAAATGAAAGAATATACGCAGATATCTTAATTATAATTGACCTTTTATTTTCTTCTCTTACAGTTTTCTCTCATTTCTCGTATTTGTTGTTTTAGATAAATAACTAGTGTGTTACCCGTCGATTTTCGACGGGAAATTATTTTACATTATAATTTATAAATATAAATTTTAAAATAATATATTGATGAATTACAAAAATTTTATTATTAAAAATGCAATAATTTATTTAATAATAATATAAATCGATACATTATAAAAAGTAAATATTATTTACCGAAATTTATCGCATATAGAATGTATTGGTACAAAATTACATTACATTATATTTTATTAACATAATTGCAAATCCATGCTACATTAAAAATTATATTAGTTGCAAAATATAATTGTTACATGGAAACTTATCCCGTATAAAATTTATTGGTATATATAATCACTTTATGTCATAATTTTAAAAAAATAATTTAAAAAAATGGACTCTTTATTTGTTTGATAAAAATCAATTAGTTAACCAAATTAAATAAATAATTTTTGTTCGGAAATTTTTTTATTTAATTTATCAAATAATTAATATTATATATATGAAAGCTTATGATCTTGTTGATGAGTCAAAATTAAACATGACAATCAGATAAGACATGCATTCTTATAAATTTTATTTACTCATGAATCATAACACTCACGTAACATGCACTACAAAAAACACATTTTCTAGCAACGGAATAGTGACGGAAAATTTTTCCGTTTCTAAATTTTAACAGATTAACAACGAAATTGTTACGGAATTTGTTGTTCAATTTTAGTAACAGAATTAGTGACGGAATTATCCATTATTAAAATTTGGTAACGAAATTTTCCGTTACAATTCCGTTATTAAAATTGAAAAATTCATTTTAGAAACAAAAATTCCGTTACAATTCCGTTGTTATATAGTAACGGAATATATTCCATTGTTAAATTTTTTTAGCAACCATCAATATTACTACGGATAAATCCGTTATAATTCCGTTACTAACATCTTTAGTAACGGAATTTCTTATTTTAGTGACGGAAAAATTCCGTTGCTAAATAAACTTTTTTTTGTAGTGATGAATGTTGAAAATTAAATATAAGTTACATGCAAAATTATTATACATATAGTTTGTCAACTAACTGTTTAAATTAAATTACAATTTAATATTAAATTGAAAATTTTTAATTAATTAATTATTTATTTGATAACTTAATAATCGAGTAAATTAAAATTTTCAGTAAAAAAATATATGTTAACTTTTTTTAAACTCTTAGTTAATTTAATATTAATAAATGTTTTTAGTAAATATTAAAATCGAAATGAATAAAGTTGAGATTTAAGTTAAATATGAACAATTGTTTGACAAATTTAACAATTGCGTAAATTAAAATTTTCAGTAAAATTAAATTATGAATTTAAAATTTTAATCGGTAAGCAATTTAATATTAATGAAATAATTTTTTAATAAAAATATTATATATTTTATTCACTGAATAATATGTATTGGTGAATATTCTAGATTCTAAATTTTATTTGGTGTGTATTGGTGAATAAAATATTATACTCATTGAATCACTGAATTTTTTAATAAAAATATTAATGAAATAATTATTAAATAAAAATTAAATTATATATTTCATTATAAATATTATAGATTCTTTCTAAATTATTGAATTATATTTATTGCAATGTTAACTGAATGATTAATTAAATAAGATTACAATCATGATTGATTACTGTATAAAATATAATCATAACATATTAATTAAATTACCATATATAATATATTAATTTTTGTTGGAAAAAATTTGGTGATGACACCTAAAGCTTGAATTAAGGTGATGACTCCAATATGTATTCCTTTAATAGATATATAGATAGATTACGGGAAGTGAATAATCTTATTACATCATATTATGAGCACGAGTTTTTGATCAAAATTGAGTAAGATGATTTGTACTTACAATGTAATATTGAAATATTCTATTGATGATTCTATGATACATGTTTTGTCAAACGTGGATTTCAGTTTCAAAATTTTTTGTTGTTTCAATTTGTGTTGTCCAAATTGAATAAATATCATTTGAATAAACTAATTCATTATTCCTGAACTTATTGTTAACGAACTTAGTTGTTTAAAAGTTGGAAAATAATAGTGATATTTGGATTAGTTGAAATTTGCTGATAAATGTTGCAAACCTACGAATTTGTATAAATTAGGGTGATTCTTTTTTCTTTTACCATGTTTATGCATATGTCTATGTAAACATGTATACCGTAAGGACAATATTATTTTTTGCTTTTCATTTTGTACGGAGAGAATCAAACGACTTCAGGCCCGGCTCTTTGGATGTCTACAAAGTTTTTTAGAGCATCTTCAACAGGGATTTCTCAAAATGAGAGTCGGTGGCAAAAATGTAATTAAGTGGAACTTTTTTGTGTGAAATTTGAGAGTTTGTGTTCGTAGGTAGCAGTGGGAGACTCTTGCTTTGGGACTTCGGAGTCTCTACTTTAATAATTATAGAATGATTGAATTTGGAAAAAATGATATTAATTTAATTTGTAATATAAAAATAAATAAATAAAAACGAAATTTTTTTAATAAATATGCATTTTTATATTTTGAATATTTGTTATGTATTAAATTTATTAATTTAAATTAATAAATATGTATTTAAATTTTATTTTTTATTTTAATATGTTTTAGTTAATTAGAATATTAATTTAAAAAACAAAAAAAAACATTAAAAAATGAAAATTAAAATAAAAATTAGAATAATTAAAAGACAACATTCAAATTGAAATAGAAAGTACAATACATAACTTAAAATCCTAACTTAGAAATAGAAAGTACAATACATAATTTATATCCTAACTTAGAAATTAAAATACAACATTAGAATTGAAAATTACAATAATTAAAAAAAAAAAACTAAACTAGAAATCAAACATACTTCTAATTTGAGCACACATCGTGTTGTATAGCTCGAATTGCTCGGGGGTCATCCTCGACGTATCCTTCAATAAGATCTTGTAATAAACAAGTCTTATTGTGTCGTACGTGAATGTTGTAATTTCGTTGGAAGTTTGTTTCAAAGCTTCCAACACTTCGTTACTTGGTTGCTCGGAGGCGGAGGCGGAGGCGGAGGCTTTACCCTTCTCTTTTCTTTTCGCGGCCTTCATCCCCATCGGACGTTCCTCCGGTTCGGGTTGGGCGTCGCCTCCTTGGGTTAAGTCGCTCGTGAACCCTTCTCCCATATTATTTTTGCCCTTTTGTTGGCGGGGATGCTTGGAACAACGCGGTGTTCCGTGTTTCGCAAAATCTCCCAACAATGTCGGTATTTGAACTCCAACCTTTTGGTTTGTTTATACTCCGCCAACGCCTTTTGGTAGATGTGGTCGGAGTTGCCGCTTGCCCATTGATCGGAGCACCGGTTGTAGATGGCGCAAAACTCTCAGGTCGTATTTTGAATACAAGCCCAATGACACTTCAACTGTCGGATAGTGCGAGGCTTCATCGGGTTCCGTTGTCGGTTGAAGGAGTCGGTGATGCGTTTCCAATAAGCCTCGGCCTTTTGGTTGGTGGGGTCTTGGCTTGTGTCGAGCCAAGTGCGGCAAAGTACAATGTCATCGGCCTTGGTGTAGGCAACGTCCAGTTTTGTTCGAGCGGCACCTTTGGAGACAGTGAGAGCAAGAGTCTCGTCCGAAGCATCGTCGAAGGAATCATTCAACTTGATTCCGTCGAATCCTTCGGCTACCCCGGAGGAAGTGGTTGAGAATGTAGGAGATGGTTGGGAAGCGAATTGGGGTGAATACGGAGGAAATGGAAATTGTTGGCCCGAATAACTTTGGCATGGATAAGAAGGAGTAGAGTAGAAAAGAGGGTTGAATTGAGAAGGGAAAAATTGAGAGGAAGAGAAAGGAGAATTTTGGCTTTGATAATTCGGAACTCCGGACGACGAATTGTCTGAACTTTGATTATCAGAGCTTCCGCCTTGACTTCGGTATAGAAACTTATTGAATTGCTCATCCTTTTTTTCTGGCTAACTTGTAATAGAAATGGTTGAAGAAAGATGGTTGAAAGATTGAAGAATAGATGAAGATGTGTGAAAATGTGGGATTGAAGTAGGATATTTATAGATGAATTTAGGAATTAAAAAAAAAAGCAAAAACGAAAAAAAAAATATAAAATATGCATGGCCTCGGGAGGCCCATGCGCGCAGCAGTGAAAAAGGGCGGACCTCCCATGCCCAGAGGCAGCCTCTCCCGACAGGAGCTAACCTTCTGCGCCCAAGACCCACAACGGGGGCCTCACCATTGGCCTCCCGCTTCCCACCCTGCCCTGGGCTGCCTGTGACCTCGGGAGTTTCGAGCGCTGCGGCTGCTCTTAGAACATGACCCCACAAATGTAGGTGCCTTAAATATTATATTATTATACGTTCAATCATTTTATTTTTATTTTAAAATTTATTCTTTCTTTAGAAATGTTTAAAAAATTAAAATTATTTGTATATTTGACACTTTCTTTTGGATACAAGTATAAAGAAAGTAATTTTTTTTGTAAAGTGATGGATTTCAATGGTAAAATGTTTCATTTTTTGAAAACAAATTATTATTATTGAGACACCCAATATAGTAAACATGTCATGAATAATATAACAAATATATTATTTTTAAGTGATATTTTGATAAAATTTAAGGGTCTAATTTTGTAATTTATAGAGGGTCTCAATATTGATTGAGACGAGTCTGATTCTCTTATATCCTTTTCTGCTAACGTCAACTACACAACTGTCACGTGTCCTCTGACTTGTTCAGCACGAGTTCACTATCAACATGCTTCTTGATATCTCGCAACAACATATGCACAAACAAGATACACACATACACACAGTGACCAGAGAAAATAAGAGCAAAATTGTCACTAAAATGGCAAAAATTGCGGGATAGACTTCTACCTCTATAAAATTATTATGCATGCAAATGTTATGTCATTTTTAAATTATTTAAATGCATTGTCATAAAATTATCATTAGGTCAAAGATTGGATTATAAAGTGGTATTTTCCCTAATTTCAAATTCCATGGTATGTTAATTCCATAAAAATCTCTTATATTGTCTTCACTTTATAAAATATACCTCATTCATTCCAATTAAATGAGTCATTTCTTTTCCGCGTTTAAATTTTAAAAAAAATGTACATTTAGTGTTTTAAATGATTTTATAATAAAGTAATTCTATAAATTGTTTGATAAATTCCTACTATGAAATGAACGACTCATTTTAATTGAAACGATCTAAAAACAAATATTGATGATCTTAATTGAAATGGAATAAACATACAAGGAATTTGGAAAAGCTCATATTACTTGTATCTGCATTAATCAAGTGCATGTGAGTTAATGCTTTATTTAAAGCATGATTACAATAATTCATAGCTAAGGATTAGACAATTATCAACCATCTCACATGTCCTCTATAATTTTATATTTTGCATGCTCAACAAATAATTCCTCAAATAAACCACTACTATTTATTACTACTTATGTTCCATTTATTTAGACTCACTTTGATCAAAAAATTCTCACAGTTTTGATCAAAGTAAATCTGAATAAATGGGAGGGAGGGAGTAATTTTTATGTTTAAAAATAATGTACATACTATCTTGTGGAACAATTTACTAAGTCAACTACTTACACATCTATTATTATATAAAAACACAGTTTCTACTACAATAATTTAGCGCCACAATTTTTGGTTGACAGTTAAATTTAAGAAAAAGTGTGTAACAAATATTCTTTCTATTCATTATTTTTTGAAGTTTTTTCTGCACTTACACCCTTTAAAAAACGTGTCAAACATATATTTTTTTCATTAATTATTTTTTAAAATTTTTTTGCTGCAATTACCACCACAATTGACAAAAAACAAATTTTCTTAATGATGAAACAAATATTAGCTATAAAACCACTTATACATTAATTTTTATAGCCGTTTTCTTTTTTAAACTAATAAGATGAAGCATATATTAGCTATAAATATGCTTATTCAATAATTGCTAGGGGTACACCCAATTGATTAATCAATTCTTATCCACTTGGACAATTTGGTACAATCCATCATTTGATACTAAAATAATTTCTTCATCCGTCCACTTAAAATTTACACATTTGAGTTCGGCATATATTTTAACAAATGATTTAAACGTGTTGGAAGTGAAATAAGAGCCCACAATATTTATTAATTAAATATGTGTATGTGAGTAAAAGAAAAGTTAATGGTTGATTCATAAATAAATTAAATATGTTATGAGTGGGATGAGGGTCGCACATTATTTTATAATTAAATATGTAATGTGAATGATTATAAATTTAATATGAGTCCAACAATACGAGTATAATTATTAAAAATAAAAGTGCAAATTTTTCGTGGACAAAATAAAGTAGATAAATTTGAGTTGTTCGTTGACGGATGAAGTACATTATAGTTATATAGTTTAATACTTACAATGTAATTATTGCTACTAAATCGGTTGTTATTAATATTCAAATTAAATAACAGTCATTTCATATACTAATTATGTATTCTTATTATTGAGTCGTCAATAAAGAATTTGCTATTTCAATTATTGAACATGTTCACACAAAATGCTAAATAATTTAAAAGTCATATCCATTATATTTGACGTTTCCTTCTCGATTAAAATTATATATTTTAAATATGTAATGATTCTCTCACAATACACTTTTTAATGAATATGACGAATATTAATTATTCATTAATTTTCCATGCATCGCACGGGCCAACATACTAGTTTACACTAAGAGCTTCTTTCTTCCTATTTTGCTGGTTCGGAAATGAAACAAATCAAAATTTCAAAATACATAGTTAGAGTTATATAAAACCTATTTTTTCAAAAAAAATAAATAATAAAAATCAAATTTTCAGTTTTATCTTAGTGTGAACTAAAGAGTTCAATAGCATTAAATATACAAAATAATGTGCAAAAATTAAGAACAATAATAAGAAAGAACACACATAAATAATCATGTATTTATAAGATAAAAACTCATATGTCGATCGATCTTAATTGAGAATTCTCAATAAATTGAAAATGAGTGTTCTTAGTTCCTATCTGATAAACATTTACAATTAATGAGTATAATATCTAGGATAGTTTGTTCGATTTCTAAGTTTTAGATATGAAAAGTGATTGGGTTATATTATAAGGGGAAATTCTAACAACTCAAACTTAGAAATACTTAATAATATCTTTGCTTTAGAGTGTTTATGAAAATAAGGTTTTGAACTTGACCATGAGTTCATTTCTTGTAAATTTGATTTCTTCACGTAACTTCTTCAAGGTAAGGATTGTTCTCTGTCACGTAACTTTTTCCCGTTTGAAATCGACCATTAGGTTGTATCTTCCGAATAAATCTTCGGGTTGGACGTTCAAGTAGAACCTTAGGACATATATTCGGTTGTAAATTTAGACAATCTTCAGGTTGGACGTTCAAGTGAAACCTTCAGGATATATATATTTTCAAGTTGGACTTTCATAATAGAATTGTAGGATGATCTACAAACCGGAACTTCAATTTGTACAAGTTTGCTCTTCAAACCTAATCCTTCATGTTTGGAACTTCAAAATTAAACTATTCCAAATCAACAACATATTTTAATAACAAAATTTGAGATGATTTGATTTTTAAGAGTAGCATGCATGTACAGTATGAGCATCGAAATCAAAGGCAAATTCAGGGTACATGCATGCCATCACTATTTATATTTATTATTAATGCACATGCATTAAGTGACCATAACATGTTCTATATTTATTTATTGTTGCACCAAACATTTAAAATAAAAAGGGCGACATCCCATATTTTAAAGTTATAATGTGTCAGATTTTTGTTTAGGTCTGAGAATTGTAAAATCATCCCAAATGTATTTCATTAGATGTTAATTAATTAATTAATATATAATAGCATCTTTGTTTCATTACTAAAAACATTCGACTAAATGCATGTATGCATGCTTAAAAGTACATGGCACTGTCACATGATATAGATTAATTTTCTTTAAATTTTTATTAATAATCAATTTTTACTGACCGCAGATTTCGAATATATTAATTTAACTCAGAAATCCGCAAGTTGGTCCAATATCAAAGAGTGGCAAAAGATTATAACAGGAAAATTTTCTTTAGCCCGAATGATTAGATAAACATATTATTCAAGTGAATTAACTTGATTAATTAAATTAATTTTAAGAATTAAAGATATTTTTAGAAAATATTTAATTTTGTATGCAAAAATTGTATTCCTCATAAGTCATATCCACCATATAATCATTTTATTAATTAAAATAATTATGACATATTTTATTTTTATACAATTAGTTTTTGTATTAAAAATTACTCAGCGCTTAAATTTGATTTATGAATATCTAGAAGTGTATACCAGCCGAGCGAATACTTGCAAGATCGAGCTCGGCTTGTTAAGATTTGGATGGCTCGAGCTCAACTCGAGCTCGACTTGTAATTTTTATATGGAGCTCGAGTTCAGTTCGGTATGTATTTGTTTACCCGAGCTTGAGCTCGAGCTCGAACTCGAGCTTGAGTTTTGACTCCATTTCTTTTTTTCCAATTTCGAGCTTGAGATACAATAAAACATACTCTAACTTATTTTATATGTATTATAAATTATTTCTTTTATACAACATTTGTAATATTTCTTTTATACATATAATATACATAAAAACATATAATTATGTTGGAAATTTCTATATATTATAAATTATTTCTTTTATACATGTATTAAGATATGATATTAAGCTCGATCTTACTAGTAGTATATGGCTCGTGTACACCCCTTCTTGTAGTTGTAGTTATCTAATTTATTTTATATTATAAATTATTTCTTTTATACATTTGTAATACTCTATCATATACATGAAAATACATATTAAGGTATGATATCAATAAACGAATCGAATATCACAATTTCGATTTTGATCGACTAAAATTATTTCGAATCACTCGCAATCTTACCGAGGTCGTCTAGAAATGATAAGCTAAATCACGTCGTATTCTCAAGGAAGACTTATCAGACAATTTAATTCTTTGTTCGAAAACGAAAACAAGTAAAAATATGTTTGAAGGTTTTAAAACTAGGCACAGAATATAAATAACAAAAGAATGTAAATTCTAAACTAATTAAAATCAACGAAGAAACGAATTGTCTAGCTAAGAAAATAAGATGCGAATTTAAAAGAATGCAATTAACTTGGAAATCAGAATCTAAAAGAATCAGGAAAGTACTTTGGAAATTGCGATCGAAAAGAGCATACAGTAAATAGACGAAATAAGAAAGCGAAAACATACACAAATAAATGAACTTGATAATAAACGAACCCGGAATAATAAATTGAAACAAACTTGATTAATAAATGGAACGTTCTTGAATCCACAACGAAAAAACGAAGAAGAACTATGAACAAAAATATTGTGATCGGCTAACCTTCGAATACGAATTCTAAAACTAGAAACGACTAACTAGAAATCGAAAGTCTCGACCCCAGAACAATAGGTCGAGAGGTGCTCAAAATATAAGTGCAAAACGTTTGGAAAAAGGACCCGAAGAAGGTCTGAAAAATGGTGTCTCGAAAAGGTCTCTGAAACGGTATATATCGAATGAGAAACGCGTCGAGTATTTATAGACGAGAGAAGAGGTCAGCGACCGCTGAGTGGTTCGGTTCCGCGACTCGCGGGCGCGGCCGTTGGGCGCTGACCGAGTTAGCTGCGGGCTCAGCGGTCGCTGGCCTGGGCGCCTGGCTAGGCCGTGGCTCGGCTGGTACGTCTCTACATAGTCAGCGGCCGCTTAAGGCTACGCAGTCGCTGACTTATGCTCTCGGCCTTCATCTCGTTCTTTCGTCATTGTTTCAACTTATTTTAAACTGTCAGTACGTGGCATTGTTTAGACCAGACCCACTGTTCGATAAAGGGACTCAATATCGGGCACGAGGAATATTTCCAGCCGATATACTTCCAATTTATTGTATTAAATTGCTCGCAAGAGTACGAGTTCATTGTATATTAATAAGTTAACCCTAAGTCGTATTCTCAAAGAATGCTAAGCAGGGCTTTATCTATGATGTAGAAAAGAAAGCAATTAAAAGAATGAGTTTTGATATTTTAACTAATCTAATTAATTTATCTAGGCGAATGAAATTTAAGAATTTAAAATACGAATTACCTAGGCAAGAATTAAGAAAGCAATTAAACCCTAGATCTAAGAATGAAGAATTGAAGAAACAAAATTTAAACATGCCTTGTATTGATTAATTAACATAGTTGAAAAGGTTTTGGATAAAGAATTTGAAAATTAATCAAAGACAGGACAAGAAGAAAATAATTTATAAAGCATTAAAGAAAGCAATAAAAGAACTCACTGATTGAACGGAAAAATAATGCATTAAGAATCACCTGGTTTGAATCACGAACGAATCCACAACTTCAAATTGAAAGGAACGAACAATTAAAGAAAAACTAAGCTAAAGTGTTTT
>JAPKLX010000039.1:1170241-1246024 GCA_026898415.1 Leonotis leonurus
TGTTATGCCAACAGTGCGACAACAACCAAGAATCCAGAAGCACACCCACGCACACAGTAACAAGAACACAAATGAAGAAGAAGACCGAGAATTTAACGTGGTTCGATCGAATGATCTACGTCCACGGAGAGTTAACCGGTTCTATTATTCGCCGGAGAAGAAAGTAAACGAGATCGGAAAAACAAAGATTACAATCAGAGGCCAAAAAATCAAATCACACTCTATCCCTCTCTTCTTCCTTTTCTCTCGAATTTTCTTCTCAAAACAGTATCACACACAAGCTCACCGAGAGAATTCTCTTTTTCTTATGGAGTATGATAAACTACCACTATACAATTGAACTCACTCCCTAAAGTATTCACAGCAGCTGGAATGATAAAGCCCTCTGCTTCCGCTCATGGTAACTGTCATTCCAATGACTTTTGGAACCATTCACCAACTGCTCCCAACAAATACTTTTACATACAAGTCCTTTTCCTCATGTATATTGCAGTCACAAACCCAACACAACAAAAACTAAAGATGAAAAAAATAAATAGAATTCTGATATAAAAATGTAAGAAAATGACAACATTTTCAAAACCATTTCTGCTTTTCAAAAGCACAAAAAATTCGAAGTGGGTACAGATTTATTCATATTTATCCAAACTTTTCCTTATCGAAATTGTGGAAAATTGTTATAATTAAAATTTACTCTAAATTGTTGCGACTTTATTGAAGTGTAACCTTCAGATGATAAAAGAGATAAGAGATCGACTCTACACTTATGAGCATTAATGACGGACGCGGTGTTACAGTTAGAGATGCCAATTTAGCTCGAAAGTGCGGTTGGTCCGAACATCAATCTGAAACGCGAAAGATTCGAATATAGAAAAAGTTATTTCTAAAATATGTTTAAATAATCAAATAAAAACTAGCACATTTATATGTCATGCCACTTTTAAAAGGTAAGAAAATGTTTGACACTTTTTTAATTTTTGAAACAACCTTATTCTATTAAGAACAATTATGATTTATGATATATAATATTCATAGTTTTTCATAAAAAAAACTCACATTTTGTTAATTCTTTTACTATCTATTCTCGAAAAAAACTCTCACATTTATCAAAACAATTTAATATATTATACCCTATATGTCTGATTAAAGTTGGCTCAATAGTCAATAAAACACTCACATGTTTGGTCAAACATGATTAACTCCAATAGAACGGAGAGAGTATTAACGTTAAAATATATCGTATTGATTTCGATACGGATCGGGTTCGATCACTGCTCGTAACTATTCACATCACCCCTTAAAATTGAAAAGTACCTAACTACAAGCCTAACATGGCCTAATCTATTCAATCACCAAATGTCACATTTCAAAATTTTAATTTTGGGTTCACAGAAAAGGAGTAATTTAATGCAACAAAATCCCAATGTGGATGGATAAATCTTTGACTTAACTCTCCCACTATATATTAACCCATCCACACCACATTTTTTCTACCACATTTCCCAATCTTCCAAAGCACCAAACTTTTCTTCCTTCTCTTTTTTATCCCCATTTTGTCCTCGGCGGAAAAAAATGTCTCAGAGAGCTAACCGTCACCAGCGGCGGCCGTCGCAGGGCATTTTCGTCATTCCGGACAACCTCACCGCTCCTCTGCCGGAAGAGATCGCTCCGCCTCCGCCTTCCGCACAACCTCCAAATCCGCAGCCAGAGAAGAGCGGCGGAGGCGTTCAGTTGCCGCCGCATCCGCCGAAGCCGGCGGAGGAAATGCCGACCTCCGATCGTACGAGCAGAGGATGATCCGTCGAGCTTCCGTGAGTATGAAATAAATAAATCAGTAGTTTCTTCTTCTTCTTCGTCTTCGTGTCGTCCTCTTTTTTGCAATTTTTGGCTCCGATTTGCTGTGCTTTTGAAACTAGATCTTCTCTTATAGAGATTAATGTAAGCTTCGGATATTTGAGTAATAGGGTAGAACTTTCTAGCTCTTCGGTTCTTCGCGATTCCAGTTTATGAATGCTGCTGGTGTAGATTTTTCCTTGCTTTCCTTCGCTTTGTGATTGGAATCTTAACCAGTTTGATCTTAAAGTTTTAGTTTAATTTCAACGCATTGTGAAAATTAAAAATATAAACGAAATATTGGATTGAATCCACGTGAATAGGAAGAAATAGAAACCACAGAAAAAAAAAAAAATCAATCAATCGATGTCTCTTTTCATAAACAAAAATATGAAAAGAAATGCCGAGAAAAGCTAATTTTTCACGTTTGTTCATGAAAACTTGATTGTCTTGTAGCGCAGAATTAGACGCACAATTATTAATTTCTTACATTGTTAGTTATTCTATTGCTATTTTTTTTTATTTGCAAAATTATTATACAATTTTTTGTATATATATAATATATGAATTCTTTCGTTCATACAAATAAATTATTGTAGATAATAAATTAATTGATGCTCAAATTTTATTTTTACACGTAATTAATAATAATTAAGAAATTTTTATTCAAACTCTGATACACACAATATATATATATATAAAGTTAAAATAGTTTTTTAAAACTTATTTCGTATTAAATATATTAACAATTTTATATACGTAAAAACTTGCAAAAAAATATGTACGTATGGATAGGATTATCAAACTACAAAAGAAGGATTTTATAGTAACAGAACAAAATTTCATTTCTAAATTTTAACAGATTAATAACGAAATTAACATGAAATTATTGTTCAATTTTTAGTAACGGAATTAGTGACGGAATAATCCGTTATTAAAATTGAAAAAACTATTTTAGAAATGAAAATTTTATTACACTTCCGTTGTTATATAGTAACGAAATATATTCCGTTGTTAATTTTTTTTAGTAACCATCGATATTACTATAGATAAATCCGTTACAAATTCGTTACTAGCATTTTTGTTAATGAAATTTCTTATTTTAGTTACAAAAAAATTTCGTTGCTAAATAATTTTTTTTAGTGTGTGAAACAAATAAGACTATGTTTGATATCCATGATACGATACTCATCTTAAGATAATTATTCTATAATTGTGATAATTATAGAATAATTATCATGAGATGAGTATCGTGTTATGGATAGCAAACATAGCCTAAATATTTAAGAGCCTAATAATTGGCTCTTTTTTTATACATACAATTATGATTTGTTATACATAATTGTAATTTTTTTACTTCATGTTTTTATATATCAAATATACTTTTCACTGATTAAAAGTTTAAATATTAAATATTATTTTAATAAATAAGTATATATTACATGTAAATTAATAACTCAAATTAGTTACTAATTTACACGCTAAGTTTCCCTCCTCACATATTTTAATGTATTGCGGATGAAATAAAAGTTTAACATTATTTATTAATTAAATATATATATATATGTGTAAAGAAAATAAATGTTGATGCTTAGTTAATAAATTAATTAAATAAGTTACTTTATTAAATTACTAATGTTGTTAACACTTTAAATTTGTCATTTATAATAAGTGAATCAACTCGTTTAATATAAATAATTCAATTAAAAATAATAAATTTTGTAAGACCCGACCTCTAATAAGTACACATATTTCAATTAAAAATAATAATATGTGTTATTCAAACTTCAACGACTACACTTTTCACACAAAGTTAAATACTACATTAAAACTTGTATCGTCTCAAATTACTAAGAACAGTTATGGACAAAGAGAGTATGAATTGAATGAAAATTATACATTATTTATAATTAAATATATAATGCGACTTTTTAACATATTTCTTTTTTATCTCTCCACCAATATTTTTAATACTAGAAATTTTCTATTTATATAAATGGAATGCACGTAATTTAATTAAAAATTATAAATCATGTGTGATGCAAACTTCACTCAATATACACACTTTAATAAAAATATATTGTCAAGTGGGATTCAAACTTCATTTACTATATTTTCTACATAAACACAAAATATATTAAAACACGTATTGAATCGAAATGTTAAAAATATTGTAAACGAATGAAATAACATATAAAAATGTAATCATTTTGTCTCACTAAACTTGACACAATTTTTTTTTTGACGTTCCACTAAGAATGACACATTCCATATATACTAAAAGTTTTCTCTTTAAAAAGGTATGTACTTTCATATATTTATCATTTTTACATTACTTTATACACTCTTTATTGAAATAGAGTGAGTTTATATAAATATATATAAAAAAAAAAGAAAGATATTTGGCGATGGAGATAGGGGTGGAGACTTTGACCTAGTAAAGTAGTGGAGGTGGTGATTTCTCGAAATTTGAAATGAATGCAAAAAATCTCAAGGGTAGTTGTGCTTTTAACGGCCAAATATTGAAATTTTAGGTCCCAAAAAAGCCTATTTAATTTCAACATTTAAAAAGAAAAGAAAAAAATGCAACCGACACAGAAAAATATCAGTCAAAACAATTTTTATATACATGTGCTTACTTTTATTTCATACTTATCGGTCAACCTAAATCTTGCGCAACCTTTTGTTGGGAAAAAAAATTAGTGGTAATTAGAGATGTCCACTGTTAAGGTTCGAAACAGAATATAATCGTAATCAAATTGTCGGTTCATGGTTTCGAGAATTTGGAATCGGAATTGAACCGTCGTTGCGGCGATTCACGGTTCGGAACCAGATCGTATAGGGCAGTTCCGGTTCTTATTCCAAACCGCCGGTTACGGTTTTGAACCGTCAAAAAAATAAATAATAATATATTTTAAAATTTTGAATATTTTATTTATTTTAATTACATCTTTATGTGTATCATCATTTAATTTCATATCACATAATTAAATTTGTAATGTAATAGTAGAATAATTACGTCAAAATTTATTTTAATTTAATATTAATTATATATAATACACATATAATGATATATTAATAAAAATGTAATAATAAAAAATTAAAAAAGAATTTTTATGTGTTATTATCTCATTAATACGTTAATTGAATAACACGTTGAATACAAATACATTGATGAAATGAAATAAAATAATTAATCTATATAATTATAACAATATAAAATTAACACTAATAAATACGTATATAATATTAGGGTTTAATTAGGTTATCATCTAATTAAATTTTATTTAATTTAATTATTAATGTATTAGTAAGTTTAATATATCAATTATAAAAAATAATTATAAGAAATGACTATTTATAATATATTAAATAAATTGAATTGGATAAAAAAAAGAGATACGATTACGGTTTCGAACCGCCGGTTCACGGTTTTGAATTTTTGTAACCGTAACCAAACCATCCTCTATACGGTTACGGTTCGGAACCGAACTATCTGGTACGATTACGGTTCTCGAAATCACCGGTTACGGTCAGGTTCCAGCGGTTCCGGTTCCTTTGAACACCTCTAGTGGTAATGGGTAAAAGTACCCATTTTGAAATTTTATATGTAAAATATACTCATAACTTTAACATAAATGTAGAAAATACTCATTTTATTTAAAAAATATAAAAAAAATACATAAAATCTTACACATCTCTTACACAAAATCTTAATCAATAATTGAATAATTAATTGTTTGAGTTTTGGACTATTATATTTGTATACTATATACAATTAATATATACTTCTTAACCTCCATTACACATATATAATATTTTTAGCAATATTCAAAAAATTCAAAAAAATTTCAAACTATTCTATTATAATTTCATCAAATTTGACTTCAACGAGATTGATATTGGATGAATAAATAAAATATTTAATTTATATTATTTCAATGTTTCATTCGATGGTTGGACCGCTGGTAAAAGTGGTACCAACCGCTAGGCGTGTTCCAGCGGTTTGACATACTTTTACCAGCGGTCCAAGCTAATATCATACCAAATATTATTTGTAATGCAAATATAAAAAATGATGATCATAAAACTATAAATATCAACCAAACAAATTAAATAAGTAATAAACTTGAAGTTAATTAACAAATATCACATTTGAAATATATAAAAAATAATGTAAATACTAAAATAATTATAATTAAAATACATAAACATGATTAAGCTCAAACCGCTGGTAAAAGTGGTACAAACCGCTAGGCGTGTTTCAATGGTGCCCAGCGGTTTGACATACTTTTACCAGCAGTCCAAACTAATACCATACCCAAATATTATTTGTAATGCAAATATAAAAAATTATGATCATAAAACTATAAATATCAACCAAACTAATTAAATAAGTAATAAATTTAAAGTTTAATTAACAAATATCACATTTGAAATATATAAAAATAATGTGAATATTAAAACAGCTATAATTAAAATACATAAATATGATTAAACTCAAACCGCTGGTAAAAGTGGTACAAGCCGCTGGACGTGTTCCAATGGTGCCCAGCGGTTTGACATATTTTTACCAGCAGTCCAAGCTAATATCAAATCCAAATATTATTTGTAATGCAAATATAAAAAATTATGATCATAAAATTATAAAATATCAACCAAACTAATTAAATAAGTAAAAACTTAAAGTTTAATTAACAAATATCACATTTGAAATATATAAAAAATAATGTGAATACTAAAACAACTATAATTAAAATACATAAACATGATTAAGCTCAAATCACTGGGCGTGTTCCAATGGTGGCTAGCGGTTTGACATACTTTTACCAGCGGTCCAAACTAATATCATACTCAAATATTATTTGTAATGCAAATATAAAAAATTATAATCATAAAACTATAAATATCAACCAAACTAATTAAATAAGCAACACACTTAATGTTTAATTAACAAAACTAACAAATATCACATTTGAAATACATAAACATGATTAAAATATTAGTAATTAATATATTTATTTTTCTATCAAACCACATATACTTTTTCAACTCTCAACATTTTTTTTCAGGTATTACACGAATTTCGAGGCAAAATGGGTATATTTAATATGTACACTAAGGAATAGGGTTTGTTCATATAATTTTTCAAAATAGCTATTTTAATTTTTCTCCCAAAAAATTAATCAAGTGTTTTTGTGATTAATTTTTGGGTAAAAGTATTTAAACCACTTTCGATTAATAGAAACCACAGAAACTACATATATAATGTAGGAATCGGAACACACACACACACACATATATATATATATATATTACTCCCCCGTCCACCAATGTTCTTTCCATTTTGACCCGAATTTTAATAACATAGGTTGACTTTGGTTGGTAAAGAGTAAAGTGAGAGTAAGGTGTAGTGAGTAGAGAATGGACCCACAAAAAGTTAGATGATGTGTAATGTATTGTGAGTGGATAATGAGACTCACATTAAAGTATAGTGAGTGGAGAAATGGTTGTCAAAAATAGAAAGAAAAGTGAGAAGAAACTTGGTGGACGGAGGGAGTATTATATATGAAGGTCAACAAGGTTTGAATCGATATTAAAGTGACATGACATTTAATTAAAAATAATTAAATGAGCCAAGATCGATCTACGTTGAGAGTAGATGATCGTAGTATAATTAATTTCTCAAAACCGATTCTCAGTGAGTGAGAAATACTCCATCCGTTCCTTAAAACATGCACCATTTTAACCCGCGCGAGTTTTAATTAAATGTAGTTGACTTGAGTGGTAAAAGTATTATTAATTGTTAAAATATAATTCATTTGAATAGTAATGGAGATTGGGATCCACAAAAATGTGTTACTTCATCTATTTTTTATAAATGATGTTTTCGCATTTTGAACTTTTTGAAAAATAAATGATGTTTTGGATACTTTTGTCCATCATACCCTTATTTAAATTATGAAAGTTCATTTATATTTCATCATATTCTTAGCATCTAATGTATCTTTAATTGTTTTTATACTTAAATTACTTTATACAAAACTCTCTTTTATTGTTTTTACATTAAAATAATTAAAGTTATTGAGAATAAATTAGCATTAAATAAGGTTAATATAGGTATAAAAAGATTTCCTTAATAGTTGTGGATAACCTCAAAACATCATTTAAAAAAAATAGGAAGGAGTATTAAATATTAAAATATAGTTGATTTTAATGGTATTAGAGATTAGGGCCCACAAAAAGTGTAATAAATATCCAAAAATAGAAAGTATATATTTATGAGGAACGGACCAAAATGACAAAATGTGCATGTTTTTAAGGAACGGATGGAGTAATTGTTTAAATTATGTCACTTGAGGAAGGGACTATGAGATTAAAATTTTTAATGTAAGCATTAAAAAATTTTAATGTAAGGATTAATCTTGTCTCACATTAAATGTTGTAAGAACATTAATTGTGCATTTAAAGTGTCTAATTACATCTTTAGTTAAGTGATTCTATAAAGCCCATACACAGCGCGCGCCGCCGCCTCCAACACGCCCGCGGGTCGGTTGGGCTCTGCTCTAGGCCTCAGCATGCGGCCTATAACTTCCGCAACGGCCCGCTAGACACAACATTTTCTACATATTCACAATCATACTGTAACATGTTCGTAGTTTTAATCTCCTTTGTATTTTCACCATGTTCTAGTTTCTGTAATTTAGTACGTGTACTCAACATATGAGTAATGCTCCACCGCCCGCGGCGGGCACATTTTAATGTGCCCGCGGCTGATGTGGCAATGCCACGTCATTGTCACATCAACATGTGAGTTACTATATTTTCATTTCTTTGTTAAATTTATTTTTTATTATTAATTTTTATTGAATAGTATTAAACTATACCCTAACCAATGAACCCTAGTCGGAAAGTGATAATTAATAAAAAAAATATTAAAAATTTAATATATATCTACATGGCATGCCACATCATTCGTGGGCGCATTAACCCCACCCTCCGCGGGCGGGTGAGCATTTTCGCTCAACATATAACTAGTTTTAATCTCCTTTGTATTTTCACCATGTTCTAGTTTTTGTAATTTAGTACTTCTACTCATCATATAACGTTTCATTTTGTAAAATATTACTATCATATTAATGTCATAACTTTAGTTGGTAAAATGGTCCAATATGATAGACTCGCTCAAAATATTTAAAATTTGGATTGGTTCGAGTTTGGAAAATAAAGAATGAGAAAAAAAATGAGTCTACAAAGCACGATCAATAATAATCTTAAGTCTGTTGGGTTTCGAGTTAAAAGTTATATGGTTTCATAAAAAAAAGTGCATCCGATAATATATAATATAAAGTACAACTATAAATTTTTAAATTGTTACTTACTTTAAATTATGATCGTGATATTTATATTTTGTACTACCTCTATTCCAATAAACTTGACATTTTTTATTATTTTAATATACTCAAATGAATATAAATTGTGTCATGCTTATTGGGACGAATGGTAGTATAACTTTAATAGAATATTGACTGCATAATTTTTAAAGCTTTAATTATTTCTTTTGAAACTGTTATGTAATTTAAATTATGATTGTGAGATATTTATTTTTCACATTTTTCATTAATTATTTATAATTTTATTATCATTTAAATATGTTAATTGCATGACTTTACTTTATGTAGTGAATATAAAACTGATAGTTTCTTTTACCTCAAATAAATTAAAAGTTCGAAAGTATAAAAAATTCACCTAACATTGAGTGGAGCCTTATATTTTAAAATTCGAAAACATTTAAATGGATTTGAAAGGATCTTAAAATTACAAAAAGCTAACCGACCCCCTACTTTTGCTAGCTCTATAGCTATGAATGGTATTACAAAACTCATTTTGTTTCGGATTCTTCCTTTTTAAATAGTAAAATTCATATTAAAAAATGCAATTTTTGATACAAAAGTAATCTTATGAAACCAAAATTTATAAAAGTGCAGAACAAGACTACGACTTCTTTTTCAAAAAAATATTATTTCCTTGTGGAAGTTATTTAAAATATTTTCTCTCTTAAAATAGGGAATTTGTTGTTATTTAATTATATCCATTGATAAAAAATATGAATACTTTAAATTTATTTTAAATTAACACAAAAAATATCTATTTTCAATATAACATCTCCTATATATATTTATTTAAAATGTGTTTGATATTTGGTGTGACATTTGGAGTTGATGTTTAGTAAGGTAGAATTTGTGCGTGAAGATATTATTTGATCCAATGATTCTCAAGATCTTTTTTCTATCTAAATGAAATAAATATAAATTAAATGAATAATATTTTTAAATTGAAAAAATGTTTTAATACAAAATAGTACTAATGAATATATTGTATGAAATGCTTAAATCCCTTTCAAAGTGTTGCAATCACCTTCCATAGCCTGAGTTATGTTTCTCTACTCGTGATATACGTGTTTATATTATTTGACACATAAATAGACTTATGACTTCTTTTCACACAATTTTTCAATTTGAATAATAAATATATAAACTCATTATTTCTTTTTTCCATAACAACCTCTTTATCTTTATCGATAAAGTTTAAATTGAAATATAATCAAACGTGTCAATTTTATATATGTGTTGTCCAAAGCTCCAAGAATGCAGAAACAATCGAAGAAACAACTCAAAGAATTGCAGCGGCAAGAAAACCAATAACAGATCGATTCGTTAAAAAGAATTGATTCGATATATTTCTTATGTACTCGTAGGTATTATATTAAATTTGAATCGAATTTTGGATCAATCTATATTGATTGACCGCCTCCACTAAGTTGTTTCCTTGTTCGTAGACAAAACAAATTCGGAATTGTCTTTCATTCGAAGGTGTAACTTACATTCACGTGTTTCATATTCGTGCGGTCCCAGAAATATAGGCATCCATGCTTGAGTTCAAGTTCAATAATACTTGGCTCAATAGCTTCGCTAGCCTAAATAATATTTTATATTTATACTCTCTATTATTAAACAAGCAAACGAGTGTAAACGAGATAAAATTTAAATTATTCCAACAATCGAGTCTAATTGATTCAAGCTCGAACTTGAAAAATTAAAACTTGACCGAGTAGAGTCGAGCTCGAGCTTAACACTTATGAACAGAGTTCGAGCTTGAGCAAGCTTGCATCATGAACTAAAACTAAGAATATTATCATGATTTCCCATAGGTTGCATTTACATTAGAGGATTGGGGGTTTATGTGAAATCCATGGTACCAAATTTAGTTGTGATTCTTCAAATTTGCATATAAATTTGGTGATCTCATTTTACATTGATTTCATTTTATTCAGGACCATTTTTTATCAATAGATTCGATTACATTTCCTCAAAGTCCTAGTATTTCGTATTCCTTAATCTCGATGCAATCTTAGTCTGTTTTCTACAATTATGACCTAAATGGAGACATGGAGTTATGTTGACCATGGTTATGCATTGGCTAATTTCAGTTTTATATGTTTAGTGTGAAATGAATTTTGAAGCAGGAAATATGTTTCATGACAAACTGCCTGGACCCAAACCTGGGATGATCTATCCATGACCAGGATGAAGCTTGGGTGAAATCAAGTAGAGGTTCGAACCGATTGATGTTGAAGAATCAGCAGATGAGTTGTGGTTATGGGTGAAATGCCACTCAAATCCAGAACTAGCTGGTTCTCCCCGAAATGCGTTGAGGCGCAGCAGTTGACTGGACATCTAGGAGGGGTAAAGCACTGTTTCGGTGCGGGCCGCGAGAGCGGTACCAAATCGAGGCAAACTCTGAATACTAGATATGACCTCAAAATAACAGGGCCACCAAGTAGGTGTACTAAAGTATTCATGTAGTAGATATTTCTGGATACTTTAAGAGGTGCCATTAAATCTAGAATCATTGCCGAATCCTATAATCACTGAAACAGGAAAGAATCAAGCAGGATAAAGGTTCAAATATGCTTCAATATCTTATATGGTCTTTTAAATGTGCTTGAGTTGCTGCAATGTTAGATTTCGATTGCAGTTTGGTTGCAACAAAATGACCCAATCTGTTTTGTTTCAATAAATATTGTCTCTCATTATCGTATCTGCGTATGTTATTTGAAAACAGTGACAAAGTTCAAATTAGATCCTATAATCTTGAATGAAGCCACGCTCCATATTTTTTTACTTGATTACAGAACTTCATGTCTCTTTACTTTTCTCTCCTTCAATTGGCTTATAGGACTGTTGATTTTCTTTTCCCTTCAATTTTATTTTACTTCCTTTTCCTTCGTCCTAAGAAAATTAACCCGTTTATTCAAAATTATAAGTGTTCTATTAATTTTCAGGGTCAATTTGAATAGGGCAAAGAGAAAATATATGATGTATATATAGCATACCATGTCCCTATATATATACATTTCAGCAAAAACTTGGCTTGTTAATTTCCAAGCGAATTAATATTTCATTACGATACTTGTTCCTGAAGTTGAAAGCAGAATATGAAGGTAAATTTTTACAGCCATGCATGATTAAATATTCTTTATTTGCTTAATTTAGTTTATATTTTTATTTTTAGAAAATGGTTGTGGGACTAATTAAATGAAAGATATGTGATGTATTGTCATGTAACTAGTATGATATCCATATGTGGACATAGCTTCTGCCATTCAACTCAATTACATAGTGTGCTTCCTTCATTAGTTCTACTGAATAACTATGAACCATCATAATTTCAAAAGTTATGTTAGTGACAAGATTCACCAATAATGCACTCAACAAAACAATCATGATCTTGTCATAGTGCCTTTTAAATCACATATTATCATAGTTGAAGTTTCGAGAATGTTGAATATAAGCTAAAGTATGAAGACATTTTGAGGAGAAGAGAGATAGAGAAGAAGAACAGAAACTAGAAGAAAGAGAAAAATGTATATTTATTGAATTGATTGAATACATGATAGTAGCACTTATTTATAGAGTGCATGCATCGCATGCATGCAACGGTAACAACCAAGTAACTATGCACCATTCAAGAATATTCTTCAACCATCTAGTGCCTTCGCTAAGCTCAGCTCACTTATAATCTAAAATAGAGACTGACTAGTTTCTCATTAGTAGCCTACTAGCCATATTGAAGGGGACCTAGGTTTGGTGTATCCTTGCCTTCTACAGTTCTACTTATATAATCTGAAGGAGGTGAAAGCTCTTATGGGACTCCATAGACTATTGCTTGCTGTTACAAGTAGAGAGTGTTTCCCTTCTCCCGAGGCCTATCGACTAAGTTCATGAATCGAATGTGGGGTATCCTTCTATGAAAAGAATAACTGACTAGGCTGGAAATGCTTTTGGTCCTATTTGATTAGGAAGTCCTCCGTTGACAGAACAACCTTAAACTACAAAAAAGCTGGTCAGACTTCAAATAATGTGGAGCCCAGCAGTCCAGCTGAAAATGTTGAGCCAGCTGAACATGCTGATTCGTTTCTTGATGCTTCTGGCATGGAGAGAGTTTTGCAGAGATGGAGCTTGCGATTGAGCAATATGCAAAGAGTTTGGCAGGTATTCATTTGGTTTGAATGTGATGAACTGTAAAATTGTCTACCAAAGAGTTTTATCATATTCAATATTTCATGCAACATCACTTGCATCATGTTGTCATTAATTTACCTTTTGATGGACCTATAGTGATCAAATTTGATGCAAGATATGTGATTATCAGTTATCATATTCCTTCGGTCCCACTTCATTCATATGCTGATAAATTTCACTTTCTCATGCATAATGCATTATATTTTACTTAATTAGTCTTTTGTGCCTGTTTGAGAACTAGTGGTTGCAAATATAATTACTCTAATGCATAATGTCACATATTTATTATTTAGTAGTGTCATTGAGTATGCCTTTGCATCCCCTCTATATAGGTTGGCACTTCTGTTCGTTCAGTCTAGAAAGTCAGATAACCTCTTTAGTCTTTAACATATCTTTGTTGCATTAAATCCACCCATGATTTAGTAATCACACGTCTGTTGCAATTTTATGCTGTGACTGTATGTTAACTCTTTCAGAATGAGGTACTAACTTTAAAGCTTGGGGATTTGGGAACTTCTGTTATAAACAAGCAAACACCAAATAGGCAGATTTGGTTATCATCTCCAATGAGGTATTTATCTCTTACTTGATCAAACATGATTTTTGTTTTCAGAATGCTATCTTAAGAAAAGAGTGAGGTATTTTTGTTTTGTGTTGTTTACGGCTTAAAAAAAAGAATACTAATTGGTGAGCTCAATGAGGTTCGTGAGGAATGGGCTTCTTGTGTTATTGATCATATTTGGATTAAATTAGTTTTGGATTTAGTATATGATGTAACTCATGATGATATGTTACTTTATTTTTTGGTTAGTTTATGAATGATTAGACATGTTTGAATATTTAGAACTTGACATTTATATTTGTTGTATTTGATTAGATGAATCTTGTTTCAATACAAGAAGGATATTGTGCTTTTACTATTAATTTGTAGTTTGATTGGTGGTATTTTTAATGTTTAATAATTGATATTATTAATTTTTTTTTGCAAATTAATACAGGTTATTTGAAATGGAAAAAAAATATATATATTAATAAATACTAACAATTGAATAGATAACGCTTTCGTAATAAAAGTGTTAATTTTTCTATTCAAGTAATAACAATTATAATATTTTTTATAACGGTTAAAAACTGTCATGTATAAGATAAAATATAACGTATAATCAATTTTTCTTAACAGTTTGAAAACGTTATTTATAAGTAGTATAGATTTTGTTATTCTTGTGTTATACATAACCCATAATTGTCATGTAAATAATATATAGATAACGCTTTTTGATTTTTAATAACGGTTAAAAATTGTTGGGTTTGTGCGTTTTTCGGCTCATACGTAACTGTTCAGAAGCGTTATCTAAAATGAGTATTATAGATAACACTCAAAATTATCACAGTTTTTGTCACACATACATTACGGTTAAAAAATCGTTATGTATGTGCGTTTTTCTAGTTGTGAAGTCAATACCCAGCTCAACTCGACTCATTTACACCCCTAATCTCATTGAATCACGGAAACCTTAGTTCTGTATGAGCAAGTAATAAAGATTGAGAAATAGAACCATCTAATTTAACTCTCTCAATAGCCATGAAAAGATCAATTTTACATGGTTGAGTGATAAATCACCTACATCCACATGAGTAATCTTTCAGGTATTGTACATATCCAAGATGCTACAAAGTACAAGATTTGAATGGAAACAAGAAGAACTGATGATGCATGGATATGGCAGATGATCTTCCACAACAAAACCTCTCTAACTCTTTTTTTCTCTTTTTTGCTATCTACTTTAAGAATGTATGGTGTTACTATTACAAGGATGAATTACAAGCTAGCTGCCACAAAACATATGAGATGATCACCTTTGAAGTCACTTTTACATCTGAACACTAAACCAAGCCTTGAAGCTCCCTTTAGATATCTAAGAATCCATTTAAGAGCACTCCAATGTGGTTTATCGTGTTATGTCATGTACCTATTGACCACACTCAAAGCATGAGCCAAATCTGGTCTAGTGCAAACCATAGTGTACATTACAATCCCCACTATATTTGCATATGGGACATGACTCATTTCCTACCTTTCTTTATCATTCTTGGGTCTTTAGTGTGACATCTCACATCGAATAAGTAAGGGATGTTAATACAATATAAGTAATGACCTTAATGGATTCTCTAACAACATGGTTAACAATTTTTGGTAAAAATGAGGACGAACATCATATTTACTAGTGAATCTATTGGGCTGTTGTAGCGTAACGGGCTCCCACCATGTGGGCCCGAGGCGTTACATTTGGTCTGAGCATAGTTTGAACATTTGTGATAATGGTATTGAGACCACATTTGCATCATTCATTCTAAATTTCATAACACTGCAGTAGACACAATGAACCCTCTAACCTATTCATCACTATATTAATACCAAAGAATCCTTCTACCATCCCCAAGATCTTTCATTTCAAACTCCCTATAACTTCTTATTGAGAGTTTCAATTTCTTTCTTCTTCTTCTATATCCATTTAGAAGATACACATTTTGTTTCAGGGGCCTTTTGATCAAAATCCAAGTCTGATTTCTTTATAGTGAATCAATCTCCTCTATCATTGTTGTCTGCCACTTTTCTCTTTCTGCACTTACCATTGCTTCCTTGTAACCGTGTGGTGTTTGGTATTCTATATATTTTGCATACTCAAAGCATAATACAACATTTATAATCTAAGAATCTTGAGGGCTAACTTATATTATACCTCCTTGGCCTATGTCAATCTCTAGTTATCAGCAACCTCTCTTTCACTGGCACTTGATCCTTCAACATCTTGGATATCATTTTCATTAGCTCAAGTGTCATGGTTTTCCATGGAAACCTTTTCAGATAGCTCCACCTTCAGCCTTGTTTCATCATCTTCCTTAAACTTCTATAACTTGGAATTTATATACTATCTTAAAACGAAATACAAAATTAACCGCTGCAAAACCGTTTTCAGATATTACGACAATGTATAAATCTATAAATCAGTGTAAAGTAGTTATAAAAACTGCTATTTTAGTGAAAACACACCTCTTTGATGAGGTTTTTATCATTTGATTATATTATTTAGCAAACCAACGTCTCCTTTTCTACAACAATTTGTTTTTATCATGTTTCACAGGTGATAATCGTGTTTCTTGGCAAAACGTAAGATGGTTTAAAACCTTTCAAATTTCATTTCTAAAGAATCTTTTATCATAAAGCTTTGTGTTGCTGATAATTGTGAAAACATTATTGTTTTTTGTCGTTATGAATATTTATGTGCAAGTATATATCTTATATTGTTTGACAATGAGGTAGAGACTCATGAAACTTTATGCTTAATTAGTATCATTAACTGTAATTGTCTCTCATAATTATTTCAATTTACTTATGCTAAGGTTTGAAATGCTGCTATCAAGTGTAATGAAAGATAATTAAGTATTCACCAACTTTGAGGCGAATATATATGAAGAGGAATTGAGCTCTGAGACACTGTTGGAGGTAAAAACTTTGAGCATGGCATACAATTTCCTTCCCCAGTTATATTATCACTATCAATGTAATCCCTCCGTCCTAACAAGTATGTCACAAAACTTTTAGACACGATAGGTGGTAGGGTTCATTCACACTTTCTTGAAGGGATAATTTTTACTATTTTTGGAATGTGATATAATTAGTGAGACGTCCCAATAAAAAAATTGTGTCATGTTTAGTGAGACGAGGAACTACTTCGCAAGGTGATTGATTAACTTTTTTTTTTCTAATTTAATATATGTAGTGGGGGAAAACCACAATCTAGCTTCTATATTTACTTAGTCATTCACCCAATGAATTTGTCATCGTGTACGTGGATGTCAGCCCCGATGAGTTTGTATCCAAAATATGGATGTAAGTGACTCATCAAAATCTTATTGATCAAATAACAAAACCATCAAGGAATATCTATCTTTACCACATTGTGTCTACTATATTTCCAAAGTCTCTTGAAGAAGTAAATGTCATATTCTTACGTGTGAAATTTTTTTTATCGAAGGTATCCCGAAATATGCTTTCAGCACTCATGAATGTGTGTAAATTGGCCCGTCCGCATTGAAGGAGAATTATATATAGGGATGTCAATTTGGCCGGAAAGTGCGGATTGGCCCGAAGACTAACCTGAAACCGATGAGGGTTAGGGTTAAAAATTTATGACCCAAAATATTTTTTAGCCCGAACGGATTGGATCGAAATCAATCCGAACCCGATAGGGTTAGTCAGAAAACCGAGTAGGTTAGCCCGATTAACCGAATGAAAAAATAAAATAATTATTATTTTTATAATATATTTGATTTTCATGCAAAAATGTATTTTTCATACCCATCAATTAATCAATCATTTAAAAAAATAATTATGACACAATTTGGGTATAATATCATTACATTTTCTCTTTAAATTTATTCATATTTAATTATGTTTAAAATTTTATTTTATTTATTATATTTTTCAAAATATATATTTTTTCAATATAAAATCATAAAAAATATACATACATTTCAAACATTTTCATAAATATTCTTGCCTGGTGGGCTAGCCCGAAAACTAAAAGTTTAGGGTTAGGGTTGTAGATTTTCAACCCAAAAATATTTCAACCTGATTTAGCTCAAACCGAATAGCCCGACAATCCGAACGGGTTAACCCAAAATCGAGTGGGTTAGCCCGATTAACATCCCTAATTATATATATAGATATAGCAACATGTATAAATCAATTGAAACTTTTTAAAATTTCCAACCCAATTTAATAAAATTGACAAATTTATAAATTTTAAGTAAAACAGGAAATAGTCTATTGTTTCAACTTATTTTATTAAGTTACTCGCAAGAGAACGAGTTCGTTATAGTTTAATAAGTTAACCCTAAGTCGTATTCTCAAGGAAGGCTAAGCAGAATTTTATCTACGTTGCAGAACATAAAGCAATTAAAAAGAAGGAGTTTTGATTTTTAACTAATCTAATTAATCTATATAGGCAAATGAAATTAAAAAATTTAAAATACGAATTACCTAGGCAAAAATTAATAAAACAATTAAATCATAAATCTAAGAACGAAGAATTAAAGAAACCGAATTTAAATTTGAATTGATTAATTAACATGATTGAAATGTTTGGATTAACGAATTGTGAATTAATCAAGAAAAGAACAAGAAGAAAAGGAGATCATAAAGCAATAAAGAAAGCAGTAAAAGAACTCACGAATTGAAAAGGGAAATAATACATTAAAGAACACCGGGTTTGAATCATGAACGAATCCACAATGATATTGGAAATTACGAATAAGGGAATGGAAAATCTAAACTAGTAGTGTTTTCTCTCGTGGTCTAAACCCTAGAAAGTTAAAAGAATCGTGAAGAAGAAGACCCCAACAATTGCACGTGTGAATGGTTTAAATATGGGTGGAGATGTCTGCTAGTGTAGCGACCGCTAAGGGGTAGCGATTCTGTTCTTCCAGGAGTTGAAGAGGGGTAGCGGGCGCTAGGGGGTAGCGCTCGCTACCCCAACGTTCTATTCTGGTTCACCATGCAAGGTAGCGGCCGCTAGGGGGTAGCGGTCGCTAGCCCCTTGTTCTGCCTTGGTTCAGGTTCTGGGCCTAGCGAGCTCTAGGGGCTAGCGCCCGCTAGGCCAACTCTCGCCAAGAGTGCAACTTCCACCTTTCTTCGTCTTTTCGTCTCGTTTCTCTTGTCGAGCTTCGTTAATTATTTTTGTCGATTCTCACCTACGATGTAGCATATAGAAGACCAAAGCATCAACTCAAATAACAAAAATAAACATTATAAGACCAAAAGCACAATAGAAACGAGACCGAAAACGTATAAAACATCTATATATTTTTAACAAAAATGGTTATATAGATGTTATTACAGTGTTTAAAAACACTTAATTTTTATAAATTCGAACATCTATTATATCAAATCAATTACAATTATTGTTTTTAATTATAATTATCATTTTTTATTTTACTAATTATAATAATTGTCGTACATCGCACGATCACGTAAAATTCTAGTTTTCTTATAAAATAATTTCTCCTTCATCAAAAGTGACATCCATGTATATGTGTTGGTCTAGACTTAGGAGGTTAATAATCAAAGTAATAAGTCTCAGGTTAGAATTATCCACGATGAAGCCTTATAATTTAAATTTAACATAATGATCACTTTCCTTGATGGAGGCTCAATACACCATAGTATATACACATTCATTAAGGGGTTTGTATCATCAATTTATAGTAACAGAAAATCAACTTGTATTTGTTCAACTTAAAATGTGAGTCTAAGTTCTCACAATTAAACAAGTCTTATAATATGAGTTAAGCTGACTAGTCGAATCTCTCAGAAGACTAAGCAGGGCTACTCAATCAGAAGTACTTGGATGTTGCAAAAGATAGAATCCTACACATTCTATAACGATTTGAAAATGTTCAAGAACCAATTTAAGATTAAAAAAAACAACTAAATAAGAATACCCAAGGATTGAAGTCTAGGTTTGGATACTTTGAAATCCTAATTGATATTAAATTGATCATGCATTCATACTCGGTTAAAATCTCAAAAGGTAGCTTAGCAATTCACTTCCGTATTTATATGCCAAGTTGTGACTTTCACTTTCATATCAAATTCACACCTCTAGAAATCACTTAACTTCATATGAACTCTTATTCAAACGTTCCCGATTAAGAATAATGTTGATTAACCTCAAATCAAGTGTAAAAGCAATTTCTCAATCTCTTTAGACACACATGTGAATCTAATGGTGATCAAGCACTAAATTCCAACCAAAACAAGTTAATCAACTAGCATGAGTCAATCAAAATTGTCAATTAAGAGAATCAATATCCAACCCTAGTAGGAATCTAGTCAAGCATAATGAACAGGGTAGAAACACAAAAGGAAACCATAGAAAAAAAGCTTACTAAATGAAATGTAAGAATGTCAAGTCAGAATCCACTTCAATCCATTGGAATTCACTAAATCTACACTAAGAAAGCAAGTAAAATAAGTTTGTAGAGAGGATTTTCGAGTTACATAAGTTGGGGGTTCTGAAAATGACGCCAAAAATGCTTTTAAAACTCGCACATAACTGCCAGCCAGCGGTTGCTGGCTTTGCCTTTCTGCTGCTCTAGGACTGCAGGGCCAGCGACCGCTGGGACCCAGCAGTCGATGCCCTCTGCTCTCTGAAAATCTGCTCTGCTCCACCCCAGCGGGCGCTGGGGTTTCAACGGCCACTGGGCTCCGTGCTTGCTCCTTCACCTCAAATTTTCTTCTCATGCATTCTTCGATTCTTCCTGCTTCGCTCGATTTTGCATGTGTGACACAAAAGACACCACTTCTAGCTACAATCCTTCCTCATCCACCATCCTATATCAAAACACGAAAACACAACGACCGGCATAAAAACTAACTAGAAAGAGTACCAAAACGAACAACCTAAAGTCTAGATACGACATAACGACGACCAAAAACATAATAAAAACATAATAAATAGTATTAACCAATCAAACTTGTTGAAACAATATTATTCATTATTATATCAGCAGGAAATTGATTATTTATGATTAAGTTCAAATTAATCGGTGCGGACAAAGCCGGAACGTCGACCGCAATCCAATGATGGATAGGCGATCAAATATGGGTGGAGATGATCAACTTTATAATATTCTAATAAAGATTCACCCTTTTTTAATGATCTTTGTTTGGTTATACCGGTAATCTATTCATTCTTTCAATCACCCTCTTTTGTTGTGGGTTACCATGTATTGTGGTATATTTTTGATCCCCTTTACCCTACAAAACTTGTTGAATTCTTTAAACATAAATTCTAGGCTATTGTCTTTCCTTACACATTTCAACTTCTATCTCTCCTTCTAACTCAACCTTTGTGCACCAATTCATAATCTTCTC
Source organism: Leonotis leonurus (assembly GCA_026898415.1). NCBI lineage: Eukaryota > Viridiplantae > Streptophyta > Magnoliopsida > Lamiales > Lamiaceae > Leonotis > Leonotis leonurus. The sequence goes on from JAPKLX010000039.1 coordinate 1,191,599, forward strand.
AAAGCATTCAGATTTGTTTCTTAGCACATATAATATACCTACACTTTTTTAGAGTAATCATCAATTATAGAGAGTAAATATTTAGACATCTATAGTTTCACATCTATAGATTCAGTCTTACGTGATTAAATGAAAAATAATCACAATCATTCATTTTAATTAATTAATGATTGTGATATTTTATATAAATTAAATTTCATTAAAAAACTTCCACATTCGTATAAAAACGAAAAAACAATTTAATTTAACTAATGGGTTTAGATTTCTTCTCATTTCTCATGTATGACTTTTTTTTCTTGTATATTAAATAATTTATTAAAATAGATTGTTGAAATATTTTCTCATTTCTCACGTAAAAAGTATTTCTTATTTAAATCAAAATTCATTAAATAATATTATGAATTATATATTAAAACCCGTAATTTATTTAGATTATTAATATGTGGGTTAAAATAATATTTTTAATTAATAATAACAAATATTGGTCCATGATGGGGCAATTTGGCAACACCGCAACTGCATGTTGCTCACACGGAAATCCTATTGTTTGCCTCCACGTTCTTACTTTTTTATTTTAAAATTATAGTAAAAAATTTAAACTATTATTATAACAAAAAAATGTTTTAGTTAATAATAAAATAGACAAAATTTTAAATAAAGTAGAAAACTGAAAACGACATGAAATGCCATAAAAAAAACTTACTGTGAAAATTTTGGATTACAATTTTTTATGTTATAATTTTAAATTTTCAATTAAGAAAAACGTTAACCTAATTGCAGCGAGCCGGGTGGAATTTCACGAATGATATGACATGTTTCGTAGATAAATATTATATTTTTAATAAATTTTTATTAATTTCACTTTAGGATTAAGATTTATTAATTATGGTATATTTTAATATTATTTAATATAAAATAATAAGAGTTAATTTCCTGTAAATTCAGAACTTTTTGTGATTTTGTGTTTTTCTCATGACATTTTATTTTGGCGAAATAATCTATGAACTTGATGTTCCTTTTGATTTTTGTCACGAAATTAAATTAGTTCCAAATTAAAGTTAATGTCGCAATTTAAATTCCAACATGACAATATTAGAGAACAAGTTGAATAAATTAGAAAAGAGATGAAATACACAATATATCCAATTATAGTAGAAGATAGATAAATTGAAAATGAGATAAATATACGAAATAAGGAAGAAAACGAGAAATCGAGCTAAATAGATTAAGGATTGCGAGAAATGACCATGCATTTTTAATAAAACAATATCGTTACACATTTGATAGCGTTTTGAATTATAACACACATGTATTTTTTTATTTTATATAATTAATTAAAATATCACATCAATTTTATCAAAAAAGTATAACATTATGAAAAAATCAAAAAAAATATCGAGTTCATGAATTAATTTGCCACAATAAAAAGTTATGCGAAAAAATCAAAATTATATTAAAAAAAATTACATGCAATTAACTCAAATAATAAAAAAAAAAAAAATTATTTATATGTGTCATCACGAACGATTCTCTTTCAATTAATGTGCACCACAAGGCGTACGTGTGTTGGCCTTGTGGTAGTGAGGTTAATGTCCAAGGCTAAGGTCTCGGGTTCGAGTCCTCCGTGACGCGGCCATATAATTTAAATGTTAATGTAATCCAATTTTTTTTTTAATGTACACCACAATTTTTTTTTGTGGTTTCATATAGCACAATTATAAACATCCGCATAATTTGCCAACTAAACAAATTAGTAGTCATTCACTTTACTTAAAAACCTTTTGTTTTCTTTTATGATTTTTATTAATAATTATTTATTTCTAAAAATAATAAAAAAAAATTAAATGTATGAATTCCACCACTTTTTCATTTTTTAGAAAGTGTTTATTTTGAGTGATAACTTATATTAATAAAATATTTATTTCTAAAAATAATAAAAAATAAATTTTTAAATGTATGAATTCCACCATTTTTTTCATTTTTTCTAAAGTGTGTATTTTGAGTGATAACTTATATTAATAAAATACTTATTTCTAAAAATATTTTTTAAAAATGTATGGATTCAACCACTTTTTCATTTTTTCTAAGAAAGTGTTTATTTTGAGTGATAATTTATATTAATGAAATATATGATTGATTATTTGAATGATAAAATTATTGAATTAATTAAAATTGAATAAATCTATTATTATTTATATGTCAAAATAAACATTATATTAACTTCGAGTTATTTTATCAATCAATCATATCATGTAATGTAAAGATCTTACACTATTCTTTAGTTTACATGTAAAAAAAATTATCACTCTTAACATGACTAAGGGTCCGATAAATAGAAATAATCTAAGTTAAACTAATGTTTGCTAATTAGAATTAAATTTGTAAGATATTTTAAAGCTCGTGATTAATGATTCAATAAGGAATTACTAGGTTGATAAGTATTTCATGTATAAATGTGAGATTAAAGTAATTCTAAAAAATAAAATAATTTTAATATACTTCTTTCGTTCCTTAAAAAAATGTATTTTTTGTTATTTTGGTTTGTTTCTTAAAAACATACACTTTCTATTTTTGGAAATGGTCTCACTTTTAATTTACTAAAAAACATGTATCTTCTACAATTAAAACACTTAGTAATACATTTTTGTATGAGTCTCAATATCCACTTTCTACATTTAAAACTCTTAATAATACTCCCTCCGTCCCACTATTTCCGTCCTCTTAGACGGAAATAGTGGGACGGATGGAATAACATTTTATGGATCCCAATAATCACTATCTTTTAAATTAATAATATTTTATTAGTATATATGCCGAATCAAATAGTGCATATTAACGAACATTATGTTAATGATTTTTTATTAATTACAACAAAGAGATTATTCATTATTTTTATTTTTAAAAAAATAGGAAGTGTGAAAGTCATATCATATAGTAGCGTGGAAACAACGCAGGAATTTAGAGAGAGAATTCGTGGTGGGCCCACTCGTCCACTTCCCATTTATAGTATATTCTTAACCACGTTCTTATTATTTCAAAATATATATCTTCTAACTTTAAAATTTTAGTCACTTTATCTCTCACATTTCATTATTACAATACATTCAATTAAATATAAAATATATCAATTAATGAGATAGAAATATATAATTCAATTAAGTATTTAAAAATTATTTAAAATGATAAATTAAATTGATAAAATATATAATTAAATATTTAATAAATAAAATTATTAAATTAATTGTAAATTAAAATTTGCATTATTTATTCATTAAAATAAATACTAAATCAATTTAAATTATTTTTATTAATCATCTAGAAGACACTACAATTACCTTTATAAATATGATCAAAGAAAAGTAAAATAGACTATACGAGCTTTTCAAATATAGAAAAATAAAAATAAAGACTATACAGTAGGGGTGAGAATCGGGAAAGTTCCGATCTCAAAAAATAGTTAATTTTTGATCCTGGTCCCGATTGGGATTTTGGGACTCTTAAATCTCGAAATTAGGAAATTTTAAATCGCAGTCCCAAAAAAAAAAGTCTTGATTAGTTCCGATTGATCCTAAAGTCTCGAACGGGACCAAACTTCCCGAATTTTAAAATTAATTTTGAAAAATCGAAAATAGCGAAGCATTTGAGACTCTCAAATTCCAAAATTTTTTATTTTTCAATCACAATCACAATTTCAATCCCTAAAAATTCAGGACTCAAATGAGGACCGAAAAATCTAAATACAAGTCCCAAATTTTCACTCATATATATAAGGACAGAATTTTGGCTTTTAAAGGTATCTGAATTTGCACTCCGTTGACTGAAAAAAACTTTAAGTAGAGTAGTAAATTGCAGGCTTTTGGCTCGGCTGACTTCAACAAGCCAAGCTGAAGCCATAGTTGTATTTATTTCATTTTTTAGTTATATTATTATACGTCTAAAAAATGCATTTTTTATTTATTTTTTTACGAAAAATGTGTTAAGATAGAATCAGCAATTTTTTTAAAAAAAAATTGTAATATTAAATAAGAAAACCCGCAAAATATAATATATGTATATAAGATTTAAAATAATAAATATTTTATAGGACTATATTTAAAAAATAAAATAGTATACTTTTGTGTATGACCTAAAATAGACAATAAAAATACATTTTTCTTTTTATGAATGGATGGATGTATTGTAATATTGTATTACTCCTTCCACGGAAAATTTGTACAATTTTATTTTTAATCATTATAATCATGTTATTGGGGTCATCATTAACCTTATAATCACTTTTATTAATATTTAATTACAAATAATGTGGAATTCTCATTTTACTTATATAATATTTAATTTATTTATCATTCATTCACTATATTTTCTTCCACCACATATACATATTTAATTCATAAATAATGTACGATTCTTATTTTACCTTTTAACACTCTAATTATTTGTTTCAACTATACAAATTTTTCGTAAATGAAAATATAATATAAATATGTGGATTCCCATTTTTCTAATGAAATGAAAATATAATATAAATATGTGGATTCCCATTTTTCTAATGAGGTCTAATATTAATTAAGAAAACTATTCTCATACACAAAATTTAATGTCCACAACTAATATACTATGTCATATAGATAAATGATAAACATTTGATAAATTTTTACTTTAGGAACAAAGTTTATTAGTTATGGTATATTTAATATTTATTTTATATACAATAATAAAAATAGAGCTGTCAAAATTGATCCGAAATGACCCGGCCCAATGAGCTTACCCACCCCATCCATAATTAGGGTCGGATTGGGCTGAAAATATAGAAGCCCAAAAGGTTTTGGGCCGAACTAGTCCGGTCCATTGGCTAGGCGGGCATATGGGCTTTGGGTCAAAAAAGCCCGGTGGACTTCGGGCCAATTTGACCCGCCCATATTTTTAATATTATTTTAATTCTTTTCATAATATTTAGTATACATTGCTTACATAATAATTATATTTTTAGTATTTTATAATTTAATTAATATTTGTTTATGATAATATTTTTATACTACCATTTAGAAATATTACATTTTATTTGATTTTAATACAAACTTACTTTTATAATCTAATTAATACTAAACTAAATCAACAAACCTACATTACATATAATAATATACTAAATTTATATCTTGATGCAATCTTTTAATTTATTTTAGAATTTTAGAAAATATAATTAATTGTTAAATTTATAAAAAATAATTTTTTAATTCATGGGCCGATTTGGCCCGTTGACCTGGTGACCCGTGATGAGCAGGTATGAGCTTAAATTTCAGCAGCCCAAACTAATTTTGGACCAGCCCAGCCCGACCCGTAATATGACTCTAGACCGGTGGGCCGAGCCGGACAGTCATTTTGACAGCTCTAAATAAAAATTATAGTAATTAATATATTTACATAGCATTACGTGATATTATCACATTAACCACAAACACATTAAGTTGTGCAACCGTCCTATATTAATTAATTGATATAAGATATTTCATCGTCATTATCAGCCCATCGTTTATACGTACGAATATAATGTTTTATATTTCTTTCAAGAAAAGAAAAAAAAATACATATATCTGAAATACAAAATTAATTGGTACTTTTTTATTATAACAAGTATTAACGTATAAGAGATCACTTGCTACAGGATATGGTGAGATAAGTCTAAATAAATAAAAATAGTATAGGTTAATCTAATATTACTAATTAAAATTGAACTTGTAAAATATCATAAAAACGTGATTAATGTTCCAATAAAATATAATTTGTTTGATAAATATCAAATCTTACACAATAAATACTCCCTAAAAGAAATAATAAAAGTGATCAAAACATTAAACACACATATATAACACAATCAACATAATAATCTTTTATTAGACCATTAATTAATAAACAATTATCTTACTTAGTAAACACTTCTAATGTGATAAATCACACATATAAATTATAATATATAATTAAGGTAATTCATTTACATTGTGTTCATTATGTGCACAAAGAAGAGATGATTACATTATATATTTACACATATAATTATAAAATTTTGATACATGTAATTCTCGTTAATTATGATTTGATTACATTCCTCTATATATAAACAAATATCCAACATATAACGTACTTGATCGAAAAGAAAGCTAAACAGATTACACCATTAAACTATATTTTAGATTAGCTTGAAATAATGCAAAATATATCATCACTCTTGTGATATGGGTTGATTCCTATATTGATAACCGAAGAAAGAATACAATAGAATAGAGAAAAAAACTGCAGAAGAAGTGAGAAGCGGCGGAACTTTATTTTATTCATGTCTCATCACTCTACAGGATATGGTTCCCAAAGATATATACAACAGAGTGAAAATACTAGAAACCCTAATCTATACAATAATAAGTAATGTCCACATATAATAATTATTTATAACACTCTCGCTTTGACATTATTGTGCGATGTACATACATCGTTAAAAACATTGCTGAAAAATTCAATCGGATAAAAACAGTCGAGGAAAAGAATATATGTCATACACATACATACATGCATTATTAATTGTCTCATTAAAAAACTTCACCAAGAAAATCCAATGGAAAAAACTTGATAAGAGAAAAAGAATACGGCATGATGTAGCCAAGACATAAGGTAGACATTTAGGTCTAACATGATATAGCCTTCGAGACATAAGTAATGTCCCCATATAATAATTATCCACATATTTTTTATAAAAGAAATAATTATCTTATCATAATATTTTATGATCACATTAATTAGAAATGTCACGTTATAGTGGATAGAATAATTTTTGTTGAGATAATATTGAAATCAACTTAATTGAGTTTAAACCCAAGTCCAACTCAATAACCATGTACTAATTATAAAATTACTTTTTTAAATTTTATCAAAATATTAATTAAAAATAATAATATTATATTGTCTTGATTATTGGATTGATTTTTAAACATTTTGAAAAAGAAAGAATAATAAAAAAAAAGAAAAAAGAAGAAGAGAAGTAACCAAGACACGAAGAAAGAAGGTAAAACATGGTTTTTTAAAAAAAAATTAAAATAATTGAAGTAATCACAATATTGAAGAGTTTGTGTATATAATTTAAATGATCCCTCATTTGTTGCGTGTGGTTAATATAATATGCATGTTAATTATGTGGAATTACATGTAGATAAATTATAAATTTTGATAAAAAATTTAATACTCTCTCCTTTCACTTAAATGTGGTTCATTTATTTTTGGCACGGAGAATAAGAAAGTGGTAGTTGAATGTGTAAAGATGGTAATTGAAGGGTAATATTTTTACCAAAATAGGAAAGTAGTCACTTATAAATGAACAAACAAAAGATGAAAGATGGTCACATTTAAGTGAACAGAGGGAGTAATATATATTTTTCATCAAATTATGTGGCAGGGTATATAGATAAATAGGGGTGAGCAACGGTTTGATTCGGTTAAAAATCGAACCGAAATTTTAAAATCAAATGGGCCGAATTGTTTAATAATTAAAATCAATCCGATCAAATTATTTACGAAATCAAACTGATTCAAACCAAAACTTAAAATTCGGCTTCGGTTCGGGTTTCAGTTATCCAAAAAATTTAATTAAATATTTTTTCAATGATAAATTTATTATAATTTGCACTCAAAAATTTATGTTCAAATTATTTCAAATAAAAATTTGTTCAATCTTGTATATGATCCCTTACAACATGGAATAATTATTGAGAAAATTAATTTATTCAAACATTTTCAATTTTTAAGTTTACTCATTTATATTTTATATTATTTGTTAACTTTCTTTTTGATAATATATTTTAATTTCATGATAATTCTTTAGAATTTTGAACTTGTGATTATCCTATAACTGAGATTTTGCAACAAATTCTATTTAAGTTTAAGTAATTTATTTATTTTATTTTATTTTATGATATACTAATTAGTATATTATAAAATTCGGTCGATTCGGTTATCAACCGAACCGTTTTACTCAAAATCGATCTGAATCGTAAAAATTTCGATTCCAAGAAATTAAAATAAGTCAAATCCAAATATTTTAAAACCGATCCAAACCGACCAAATATCAACGGTTCAGTTTTATTTTTCAGTTTGAATCAATTTTTGCTCACCCCTATTAAGATAAATAATAATTTTTAACAAAAAATAATAATACCAACTATGAATATCATGAAAAGTTCAATCATAGTTCAGGATGAACACGGTGAGCATGTTTAACACATGCAAATCGGACAGAAAGTGGTGTGTTCAGTGGTGGACGTGGGAGTAACGCGTAAGAACCTATCTTTAATAGGGGAACAATATATGGAAACAGTAATTCATGCAATTTGTACCCCAACTTCAAGGAAAGAACCAAATTAGATGACTTATTAAGAGAAAAACGAAATAAGAGCATGTCGGATTAGTCGCTAAAAATCTTTAGTCTCTACCTTAAACCCCATAAAAAAATGTAATCACTTCTTATGGACTCCTTGATAATGATTCGATATTAATTCATGACTTACTAGAAGTAGAAGACACTTTGGTTCCCCTTCACAGACATAAAATGATTACAGTCGTTTAATAATGATTGAATTAAATACTTCATTCATCCACCAAAATGTTTTACATTTTGCCTTTTTTTGGACGTCCATAAAAATAGTTTATATTTCAAATCATTTATAGTAAGTGGACTCATCACAATCAATACTCACACATCAACTAAAAATAATAACTTAAATGAGAAACAAACTCCACTCACTACACACAATTCAATTTAAAATTATACTTCATCCGTTCAACTAAGTTTGTCACACTTTTCTTATTAGACGTCCCATTAAGTTTGGCACATTCCAGAAATAGTAAAAGTTATTTCTTCAAAAATGTGTGGACTTTGTCACATTTATCCTTTTTACACTACTTTATACACTCTTCTTAATAATCGTGCCAAAAAAAAGTGTCAAGCTTAGTGGGACGAAGGGAGTACTTTAAGTGAGACTCAAACTCCACTAACTACACATCCCAATTAAAGTCAAAATACACCATTAAAATTCGTTCCGAATTAAACTGTAAACCAATTTGATGGATAGAGGGAGAGAATATAATTTAATATTTATTTAATAAAAAATATTAAATAAGCTAAAAAAAAATTAGAATCGCATACATTAAATTGAATATATATATCTAGTTTGGGCTTAGTCGGGTAGCGATAAGCCGCCATTGAAGGCGCTGGCGAAGAAGAAGAATCGTATACGCGGAGTCACGCAACCGCTTTTCCGCACGCAGTAAAACAAAGTAAAGAAACCCTACCACACCGCACCGCACCGCTTCTCCTCTCCTCTCCTCTCCTCTCAATAAAGGCACCTCCAAAATTTGCTGGCTCTCACATCCTCTCTCTCTCTCTCAACAAAAATTCCTCTCCTTTTCTTTCTGCATAACACGACTGCCTTGGTTCTGCTTCAAACTTAAGCACCATCGGAAATGGTCAGTCTCCGCCTTCCGCTTCTCCAGATTTCTTATCGCATTGCTTTCGATTCTCCTGATAACATCTTCTGCTTCCGATTGCTCGATTGATCTGTTTTTCTGTAGTTGGAAGTAATTGTCGGTTTTTATTTTAGCGAGCTGATTATTTTAGTCGACTGATCTGGAGTGATATGTGATTGATCTGGTTTGTGCTGGATGCTGCTCTCTGCGCAGTTGGATTTTTTTTTCTGCATTGAGTTGAATTCGTTGAGATTGGCGCCTAATGTTTGATTTATTGCATAAGTTGCCACCAATTTATGTACTTTTGCTCGATCGAAAATTATTTACCCAGCTTCTAAGTTTAACGGACAAATTGATGAACTTACAGAGTTGTATGAAGAGTTAATTCTTTTCTTATCTCGTCTGTGAGCGTTTGGAATGATTGCATGATGGTGATTCCTCTAGTTAGGTTCTTTATCGTATAAGAATAAGGGCATAATTTGCTGTGTTATTTTAGTTCGATCAATTTTTATATATCAAGGAGGTTGGTTTTTATGGTTGAATATGTGTGTGTGTTGTGTGTGTATATATATATATATATATATGTAATGTATGGGAAATCATTAGGTGTCTGGGGGTTATGTATCAAGCGTGATGGTTGAAATTATATTTGGATTGAGGTTGGTTAGTGATGTTGGGGTTGAGGGGTGGGTGGGGTTGGACATTGCTCTTTTTTTTTTATATATTTACTTTTCGTTTAAGCATGGTTTTGCTTTCTTCTAACAAAGATGGTTTTGTTATTCAAAACAATGTTATTCTGTTCCTATTGCAGGCAAACGCAGCATCTGGGATGGCAGTTCACGATGACTGCAAGTTGAGATTCTTGGAACTGAAGGCAAAAAGGACTCATCGCTATGTAATCTTTAAGATCGAGGAGAAACAGAAGCAGGTCATTGTTGAAAAAGTTGGGGAGCCAACTGAAACCTATGAGGATTTTGCTGCTAGTCTCCCTGTTGATGAATGCCGCTACTGCATCTACGATTTTGACTTTGTCACTGCAGAGAATTGCCAGAAAAGCAAGATTTTCTTCATTGCTTGGTATTGCCAGCATCTTATACCCTATCGCTCTAGTTAACAAATCACGATGCATTAATTTTTGACTGAATAATATGGCTCATATGGTTTTGATTGCTTTTGCTATGTAAGGTCTCCGGATACCTCGAGGATCAGAAGTAAGATGATCTATGCTAGCTCAAAGGACAGATTCAGGAGAGAGCTGGATGGAATTCAAGTCGAACTGCAAGCAACCGATCCGACTGAAATGGGACTCGACGTTATCAAGAGCCGTGCTATGTGAGTGAACAATTGTAGGCAGCTGTGACCTTTACATGTAAAAGGAATGCCTATAGCTTGTTGGAAGGTAAACTTGGGTATAAGTAGCGAACAAGTACTTGTTATACTGTTTCTTATAATTTTAACACAATTTATGTGTGCCATATATGATGATTCCAAGTGTTGCAATTGTAGTTTAATCTACAGGCTGATATGTAACAACGTGGGAGGTGTAAGACTAGCCTATTTTGCCATTTTGGCATGGTATGATATGGCTACGTTTGACCTTTCCTTATCTTTGTTGATGTATATGGAAAGAATTCGCTACGACTGTATCTTCGTGTCTTCTCCTATCTTATCGTCTTGTTTAGCTCGATGACTGTCTGAAGAAGATCTTGTTTTACTGGCAATAAGCACTTAACACTTGTTGAATATTTGCAGTTGAGCTGGAAATGGTTATGTTTTAGTTCTATAGTATGTGCTAAATATATGGAGTTTTGCATTGTAAGCAAACCAAACTATTCGTCAGAGTTTGGCTCGATAAAAGTACGTTTTAAATTCGTTTGTTTACTAAACGAACTGAACTCGAGCCTCGAACCGAGCTTGAATAGTTAGTTTGTGAACTCAAGCCTTAACAATATTCGGTTTGAAAGGTTTGCGAGCATGTTCGAATATAATTTTAACGAATCAAGCTTCAAATAGTTCGCGAACTTTGTTAATGAGTATGTTCATGAATATTAAAAGTGAGCCGAGTCTCGTAATTTGCGAACTTTATATGCGAACACGAACTGAACTCGAGCCTCGAACTGAGCTTGAATAGTTTGTGAACTCTAGCCTAATAGTATTCGGTTCGAAAGGTTCGCGAGCATGCTCGAATATAATTTTAACAAACCCAGCTCTAAATAGTTCGTGAACTTTGTTAATGAGTTGTTCACGAATATTAAAAGTGAATAATTTGCAAACTTTATATACTAACTAGTTCATGAACTTATCAAATTAATGAGCTCGAGCCGGTTCGAATTTACTATTAAATCGAGTAATAAAAGAATTGAACTTGAGTTAGATTTTTATTTATCGAACCACACTCGAGCTTGGTTTTCAAAACTCGAACCGAATTCGAGCGGAATTCGAACCTTCAAATTTTCCAAACGAGTCAAACTTGAGTGTGATAGTATTCATTTCTATTGGATTACTACTTACTTACTTGCATACTTATCCTTATGAAACCTTTCGCTTTACAAAATTCAAAAAATATGATGACAAAACCTTGGCTACTTATTGAACGGCACCATGCGGTAGGCCATATTATGGCGGATTAGGGGAGTATTTACAACTCATACTTTTTTTAAGGATGTTGTATCAATAACGATTCATTTTTTGGGTAAAAATTAATGTATGAAATGTTCATAATTTTCGGGTAATACATACATAATTATTAAGTATTTCTTAATTTTTGTGTTAGAAAGTAAATGAATTGTTACAAAAAAGCAACAAATTAAATTACAAAGAACTTGTTTTTCAAAAGTAATATAAGAGTTGTTTGGAACTACCATAAATGATTCTTATCCACCTAGACCTGTTAATATTCCTGCGAATAATGTAATATGCAATGTAGAAAAATTGTATTTTTTAATAAAAAATTATTAATTTATATTTTTCCATCAAAATTTATTAATTAGTATATAATTTAATATTTATTCAATACAAATAATGAAAAAATAAAAAATATAATAATTCGTATTAGATCATGTGACATTATGCACCAGTTGCAAGCAGAGCTGACACCGACCCGGTCTAGTGGTCTTTTTGTAATTTCAAGGTCCGTCCATACCCGTGCATATGTTTTCGAGCTTTAAAATCGTGAGGTTCAATCCAATTTCGAGCGGGCTCACTCATATTTACGAACTTTAATTTATTTAAAATGAAGAAAATGCATTGATAATTTTTCATTCATCAAGTAAAATAAAGTTATACAATAAACAAATTGAAATACTAATAAATTTATAAATAAACAATTGAAAATACAAAACATAAACATCACACAATCATAATGTATAAAAAAAATTCCAAAATAAATACAATCAAAACTTTAAAAGTTTCATGTTTATTATTTTATCAAAACTATACAAAATACAAATATCACACCCATAATTTAAATTAAAAAAATAATTAATATTTATTTTATATTAGCAGACGGACTATTTAGCCCGAAAACTCCAAACCTTTTAGCTTGAAAATTTCAAACCTTTTAGCCTAAAGTCCAACAAACTCAATACTATTTATGGATAAGTTTTTCAGGACCGATTTTTTTTTTTGTTCCGAATTTCTCGTTTCTCAAACTCAAACACGCCCAAACCCCGATTATTCTGGATGGGCGTATCGAACCGGGCTTCTTTATGAAGCGTATCTAAGTGCATTGTTTTTTTGTTTTGGAGCACAAAAAGTGCATGAGGCTATTCTTCTTCCTATTCATAAGGAGTTAGTGATCTATCTTCACTTCTTCACGTCTCCTTCTTCGCGCCGTAATCTTCGCAACTCTCTGCTTCAATTCATCACTCCCAACCCATTTTCATCTTCCATTCCTCTTCACCACACTACTCTGTGAGATGATCTTCCGGCTCTTCAATTCGTTTTCCCATTGGCTCTCCTACCCTCTCATGCTCTACGCCGTCGTTTGGACGACCATCCTCACGGCCACCGTCGCGGTTGCGTCCTTCACGCCGGAGTGGGCCTTCATCTCCGCCATCAGCCCCTCCTCTCCCTTATCTCTGGCGTGCCATACCGATGGCTCCGTCAGGTTGCCCTTGGACATCCCGTCGGAGCACTTATGCCTCGCCGCGCACCTCTTCAAGCGCTCGAGAATAGACGTGATCGTGCCACCGTTTTTCGCCGCAGTCGTCGTCTTCGGCTCCGCCTGGGCCGCCAGAGCGATAGGTTTGTGGGAGACTGACGACGGGCGACCTCAGTTGTAGAATTCGGTTAGTCGGAGTTATTTTTTCCCCTAATTTGGAAATCAATTCGTTTTCGATAATAGTTTAGAACGACGCCGTTCTGTTCTGCTTAGTCCTCTGGTTCGCCTGATTCTTAATTCCTAATTTTACCTTCTAGAACACGTTTTACCTGTTTATCTGATTTGTAATGGCGCCACATTCTGATCTCTTTTTTATTTGAGGCTTTGATCAATTTTGTAATTCACTTCTTAATGCAGTTTGAGCGTTTTCCATACTCGTATATTTTAGAAATATATAAGAAGTTTTCTACTCGAGTAACACATTGATCATTTAGTGTTAAAGTATGTTTGAATTTGTTTCTAGCTCGATTATAGTTGGATTAAGTTGATAGCAATGATAGTGCATGGAGTATCAATTACTGTACATGATTAGACTGATAATTTATAGTGAACTGAATATGATATTGGATATAAAGTAAATGCAGAAGCACATAGCACTGTGACTTTAACAGCTCCACTTAGTACTCGTATCAAAATATTTGTTTATTTGAGATAAAAGTATTATTTTGAACAAGAAAGATCTAGCTATCTTCTATTATTTCATCAGCTTCTTTTAATTTAAGATTATGTAAATAAAGTTGATATAGCTTCAGACCCTTTTAGCTGCATTAACTAAGTTGCAGCTGAAATCCCAGAGTTTCTTTGCCAAGGCCTCGTCTCTTGCCAATGCGCTCGACTTGAACTCGTTGCAGTCGACATAGTACTTACCAGACACCCCTTTAAGGCTGGGGTGGAGTGCAACATAGCATGTCGTGGCTGCACCCTGAATATCGAAAGTAAAGTTACATACACGATAGCCTTACTGGTGATGCATGGTGCAACCATGTTACATTTCATAAAGGATAGTTGAAAGCGAGAGTGCTTGTGTGTGTCTTGATTAGTTATCTTGTTTGCTTCTTTCTGAGATCAATGTTTTTGAGAGATTGTTACCTGAGGCACATTTTTCCATAGAATGTGTGTGGCCACCCTCAACATTCCTGCAGCAAAATTTTGATTTAGTGAAAACTATAGAGAACTGCACCATAATCTTGGATCGGTGCAAGAAAAGTAGGACAAAGTATTCATATTTGATATTCTGCGGCATAATCTTGATTTATTGCGGGAACACTAGTGGAGAAGTGTATAACTTTATCACTTCTGCGGCAGAATCTTGATTTCATACAAGAACGCTGGCAAAGAAGTGTTAACTTCAACATTTCTATTTTCTGATGCAGGATCAATTTAATGCAAAAAACTAGCACATAAGTGTTTTAACTTCCAAGATTTCTGTAGCAGAATCTTGATGTAGTGGAAGAACACTAGTGCAGAAATGCTTTAAGATTTCGCCTGCAGAATCTTGATTTAGTGCAAGAGAGCTAGACTTGGTTTAATGTTGACAAAACTAGGACACAAGAGTGAGATTATAGGACTACTTACTGATAAGAAACCCAGAATATCTGAACAAATTTGTCATTATCAGCCCTGGATGCACTGAATTTACTGTAATATTCACTCCTTCACTCTGCGAAACACACGAGTTTCAACACTTTAGTTCCTAAACTCTGTTTTCTTGAGCTAGAAGTGCTATGCACAAACAATACCTGCAGGCGCCTAGAGAGCTCATTTGCATGCAATAAGTTAGCTAGTTTAGACTGCCCATATGCTTTCTTGTCATCGTATCTGCCATTAAACAACAATACATAAGAAATTCTTCTAGGCTATCTTGCTGTGCAGATTTTGATGAACTTACTTATTTTTATCATTAATATGCTCCAACATAATCCCTTCCGGATAGGTGATGAGATGTGCTACCGATGATAGATTGACAATTCTTCCCTCGACACCCGTAGCTTTCGCTGTTTCTTTCATCTTGTTTAGGAGTAGGTTAGTCAAGTAGAAGTGGCCTGACCATCACCCATCAAGAATGTAAGGGAAAAAACTACTCTATATTCCACTAGTCTTACAATCTGAGATGGTTTAGCATTATACCAAGATGATTTGTAGCAAACTGCATTTCAACACCATCTACAGAGAGCTGAAAAGGGCAGAACATGATACCAGCATTGTTTCTGCAAAACAAATAAAATGCAGTATGCTCAGACCTCAGTGAGACAAAAGAAACCTAACCAAAATACGCCCTTAATTTATCTTCTCATGTAAAATGGTAGTTTTACATCAATATGTTGAGAGGAAGGTTGAGAGCAATGAAGTTATCAGTGAAAGCCTTCACTGATTCGAGCGAAGCTAGGTCGAGTTTTAGGACATCGACTCTAGCTTTGCTGTAATCCTTGATAATACTCTGCTTTGCTTCATTTGCAGCTTCTACATTTCTGACTGCTATGATCACATGAGCATTTCTCAATGCCAACACTCTTGCAGTTTCTAAACCAATACCACTTGCACCACCTACAGTGAAAGAAACTACTTTGGTGAGAGAAGAAGCAAAAATAGTATTGAAAAGCATGCTTCATTTATGGTTAAAGACAGAGTTAAGGATTTTGTGCTTGTCTGGCCTAGGTGTGATCTCTTTGTTTCTTCTTATTGTTATGTGGTGAAGCCATTTTTTTTCCATTATTGAACCCAACCAGAAAAGTGAACAATTAAATTTGTGGCACCAACTACTTTGTCATGAAACTCTTGTTAGATTTTTTTCATGCCAACAACTAATAAAAACAGTGATGTAAGAAAAGAATTGGGTGAGTCCGTTGTAGGGCTTTCTATTCAGGTTGGGTCGGGTACTCGAACCCAAACTAAAAATTTTGGTTTACTCGAATTTGATTCGGGTATTTCGGGTAGGGTATTCGCGTACCCGAGAAATTATCCGAATTAATTGAAGTTATTCGCATTTTCGGGTATTAATTATTATTATTAAGTATTATTGGATATTTTTGAAAAATTCAGATATTTTGAGTATTAAAATATTTTGAATCATAACATTAAAATATAATATTATATAATTAACAAATATACATAAAAAATTGAGTATCGGGTATTACCCGAACTCAAAAACCTTAGAATATGAAAACACGAACTCGATTCAAAAATCTGAAAATTAGTTACTCGGGTATTCGAACCTGATCGGATATTAGGTATTACCCGATTCCCGAATAGACACCTATAGTCGATGGGCTCATAAAATAAGGTCGATTTAACTAGGAATAATTAGGAGTAATTAATCATAATTGGGATCTATTAATTAATTCTCAAATAGTATATGCTATGACTTCCATAAAACAAATTCCTCCTATCGTAAAAGTACTAAAATTTTGAAGTTTACAGATTGAATCGAAAGGGTAATTTTAATATGAAAAAGTATAACGCATATCTTGGAGGATGGATAAGATCACGTCTCCCATAATTAAATTTATCAATTTAATTAATATTTTTTAATAAAAAATTTATTATGATATAATGAATCATAATATATAATTATTTTAAAAAATATTTTTTTAAATTATATACTTTATTTTTTAATTTATAAATCCTAAAAATCAATTAAAAATGATATTAAATGTTAAAAATAATTATATACCTTATTGAACCCTAATATAATAAAATTAAATTAAAACATATAAAATTAACATTTGGTTGTAAAACATATGATCCCATCTCTTAGAAAATATATTGAGATTTTGCTAAGTTAATGAAATTCTTAACTCCCAAGTAGGCTATTAATTCATAAAGATTTTATAGTATAGTAGTATACTTGAGTTTTGATTATTAATTAACTGCAAATACTAGTTGATAGACTGATGATGATGCACAGATATATATATTTATAGCAATCAACACAAACAAAAAATAATGAGTCCTATGTGCAATTATGGTGTGTGGAACGTTTTCCAACTATTTATTTAAGATCTTTTAATTATGCCAACTAATTAAACATCCTAATCCCACCTTCTTAATGTAACCACCCAAGAAATCATGCCATAAATGGTTCTCTATTAATTAACACACAGCACTACTCACTAGTGCTCCCTCGTCTCATAAAAAATGGCATATTTTGATGAAATTTGTGAAAGTTTTATAGTCAAATTTGTCACTTTTAGTGGCACAGATGAAGTATTATTTAATTTATTTCCTTTCATTTCTTAATTAGAATGAAATAGCTGTCCATTAATTGTTATTACTTTTAAACAATGGCCTCTTACTTTTATAGTACATCACCATTAAAATTAGTTAATATAAATTGCCATATAATACGTACTAAATCATAAGTAACATTTACTTCAAATTTAAAAATCTCATACCCTATATTTTAAATTTATCAACCCTAAATTAGTAAATTTCGAATAAAATTGATATTAATATTATAATTAATTATACACTTTAATTGGGTGGATAATATTAATTACAAAGTAAATTCAATTAAAATATAAAAAAGTTGACATTTTAAATAAAAATTAAAAATATTAAATTTTGATAGTGGGACATCTCATTAACGGATCAATTACCAATCCAATTCATCAAAAATGAAAATAAAAATATCATGAATGAGAAAGAAGCTCGATGAACATGAACAAGAACAAACTCTTGTGCATGCATGATGCATGCATATATATATATATAACTATTTATGAATATTATTTTATAAATTTTCCTTCTAATTCTTGTTTATGATTCGTGGTATTATTTCTCATGTTTTGATAATTGACAATTATTATTACATGTTAGTCGTGTTATTAATATCCTATCTGAATTGATTTCACAGCCGATTACACAAATGCATAAAATATGTTTCATCCTGAGATCTAACGGAGATAGATGAACTTTAGGAAAATAGTGAACCTGTGATAATGGCAGTGAGATTTGAAGCATCAATTCCCTCAGTAACCATTTCTGCTGTTGAAGCTGATCCAAACCCACTTGGCCCAGCTATGCCTGTGATCAACCTAAACATTTTCTTGATTTATTTTCTCTTCTAATTTTACTTTCCAATTGAGATAGAGTGAGATAGAGAGAAGTGTTGACTTAGCAAATGAAGAAAGAAGAATGCAGCATATATAGAGAAAGAGACAATGGGAATATGCAGAAAAGCCAAGAAGAGGAAGAGGAAGAAGAAGATTGAGGAGAGTGAGATGGGAAAAGGAAGAGTTAATTATAAAGGGGTGATTTAGGTTTGGGTTTGGTGTGGGTTTGCATTAATGGCAAAGGGTGGCTGCTTGTGCCTTGTGAGTAATATATAGCCTCAACTACTTCTCACCATATTCAATGTATACACACATTTAGGCAATGTATACTCTCCATAAGTTTGTGTGTTGTAGCTTTTCAATAAGTAAATAGTCCTTTTTTGTGGCTAACATAACACTTGTGAGTGTAGAGGTGAACATGATCATATCAAGAATAGGATATTTCATACTTTTTTATTTACTTTTTGTTATACAAGTCCTTTGTATCTTCTTCTCATGTATTAATGTATTCTTTTTAAATAGAATGATGATGAAAATAATAATGAACCTAAGTAATGGGATTTCAATGGGTGATATCTAGAATTGATGTAATTAGTAATTTTAATTAAATTTTATGCTGATGAAACTTAAGGTTTGAAGTACAAATTTCAACGTCAAAATCAAACACATGACTATCACTTTTGTTTAAGAAAATATTTTAGAGCCGCATATGAGGATCAATTTGTAAGAACCAAGTTTAGAAAATAAGAACGGCAACTTCAATGAGAAGAAATTAAATGTTCAACAAAATTTACAAACGCAGCTTTAGAATCACATCATATAAATAGGCATATACTTTAAAGAGATCTTTATCTAATACTTAGCACATAAGCGAGAATTCAAATGAATCAAGTAGAACTTCTAAACTTTCACATTTCAATTTAAAAATATTTGTACTATATTTTTTAATCTTAAGTATTTTTTTAAAAAGTTAGAATGTATTCATAGTGCTAAAAATTAGTTTAGAAAGATAGCTTTTAGTTAGTAGTGATAGAGCTCTACGAATACTCCAAACATCTAAAAGTTGATCATTATAAGAACACACCTCCAAATGAGTTGGAAACCCTCGAGTTATATTAAAATCGTGGACGTATGAGTTTTTATCTATGAAACACGCAAACTAAAATATGTGTTCATTTAATGGTTTCAATTTACTAATGTTTGGATACACTTTGAACTGAACACTGACTAATTGAAAAGGGAAACATTTAAGTTAAGAACTCCAGTTTTTTATATAAAAATAAGTTGAATACACCAATTTCTATATCTATATCAATATAAAAATTAATAACAGTTTGTCACTTAATATAGACCGTAAGATTCGTATCTAGATTGAAATCACTTTAGTCTCAAACTACACAAAGGCTTTCGAACATAAGAATACAAATTGATGTATTTTTCCCCAATACCCTAGATAAGTATTAAATAACTCGTTTCAGGACCAACACATGATTTAAAATTAAATAAGTATATGCAAGTCGTTTCATCTTTGGGGATGTTGTGTCAAACCGTGAACACTACCGGGGCGTAATTCGTCTTGTGGAAAGAGTCTCCGCTCGACTCGGCTTCAACTTTTTCCTTTACAATTGTAATAGTTTGGTCACTAGTTTGTTCCCACTGTAATTTGACTTCCGAGACACTATATATATAACATCTATTTGATTGATAAATATGAAAATTAAACCATATTAAATATTTATTGGTTCTATCTGTTTTCAATAACTCAAACTAAATCAAAACTATTTTTCATTTAATTATTCTATATCATCATAATGGTAATAACAATTTTCTTAATTCCTTAGAGTATCCCCAATGCAAGAGATCGGCAGGGACTCACTGTCCGAGAGCTCGAACTTGAACGGGCTCACTGTCCGAGAGCTCGAACTTGAACATGACATATTGAAAAGTTACAAAATTGGAGGTGAAGCTTTTAAACAAGAGTCTGGATTTGCACTAGGAAACCCGGCCAGGAGGTTAGCTTTCTTCTTGTTTGTATTTTACTCCTATACTATTTCTATTTTTATTTATACCACCCAAATTTGTATTTTTCTTGGCATTTTTATAAATATATTTGATAAGGTTTCGGTTTAATCAAAACATTGGTTCGATCAAAATTCCTCTCCTAAAAAATCAAGTCATTTAGTTTGTCCGTTACATTGCACCACATTTATATTGTCTAACTGCATAACATTTCATGTTGTATTAATAAAATTGTAATACATGACATGATTGTGATTCAAAACTTAGAATATATATAAGGAAACTATATATTTTGTATCTTAAAACATCAATTATACCACACATCACAATTTTATTAATACAATAAGATATGTTACATCATTAGAATAGATGCATTTCCACACGCAAGTAACACAAATTATATGCTTTAATAACCTAGCTAAGTTGATAAGGTAGTGTATAAAAATACAAGTTTAATTCCCTATGGAGTTGTGGTTTATTTTCTAGCTACCAAAAGTAGGTGGCACCCATAATGTTTATATATCTTTACAATAAATAATGGTCCTTTTCTTGTTTATATTTTACAATTATGGTCCCATTAAAAACTACATCGTACCTACTTAATTATTTATATGCTAAAGTTATTGTTGAATTTTGGGTTTCACATAGGAATTATTATCATCCATAGACACACAATTTGAGTTTTTTCTATTTTGGTCGTAACTTTTCAATTTAGCCTAAACATATTAAGGTCCGGATAGAAGTTCGGTGTATTTTGATTATCCAAATTGTAATTTGCGGTTAGTCGCATTAGTTTTGATCGAAATATATTATCCATAATCGATTCTTTTTATGAATTTCTATTATACAATATTTGTTTGTTTAGTCATATCTATTATTCTAAATAATTGATAATTTTAAAAGAATATCAAATGTATTTGTAATGCCTCATATTTTAATTCACAAGAATTAATGAGTTTTATTGTTTAATAGAGTATCATATCCCTAGGAAAATTTTAAACTCCATTGTTGAGCTTTAATTTCGTTATTTAACCAAGCTTTAAGAAATTATGACGAGTTCGAATTTAATTTTGATATTTGATTTCAATCGAAATCTATTTTATTTATACGATTTTGAACCTTGTTATTTATATAAAAAAACTAGTGGAATAATACTAGTATAAATATTATTAGATAATATATTTAATAAAAACCCAATTGTATTAAAAGTTCAATATACATTTATATGGATCAAATTTTAAATTTATAAATAATACAATATACAACTAGTACTAAAAGATGAATTACACAATAAATAAAATCGTCTATAGCTTATTCTAATTAAACATCCTACACATTATAATTTATAAATATAAAATTTTAAATATGTATTTTTAAATAATATATTTTAAAACAAAAAATTTAAATATTAAAAATGTTATTATCTATTTAAAAATTTGAGATTTATAATAAAATTTTAGTTATTAAAAATATTATAATATATTTAAAGGCTTAGGTTGTATAATAGTTATTTTATTATAATAAACTCAAATAATAATCATAAATATAAAAATAAAAATAAAAATCTAAGCACTTGAATTTACGAATTATTAGTTATAAAATTAAAAGATATCGTTAATAAGGGGTGATTGAGGAAACCTAAATATATAATGATTATATTTTTCTATAACATCTTAAGTGGTTAAATTTGAATTTGATATATTAAAACGATTAATTTAACCTTTTTATATTTAAAAGTGATATGAAATAACAAATTATTATAAATATTATTTACAATAAATTATCTTACGTAGAATGTATTGATAAAAGATCACGTTACTTTATGATTTATGAACATAATTGTAAATTTTTGCTACTTAAAAATTATATCGTTGTAAAATATATGTGTTACGTGAAGATTCATCCTCTGTAAAATTTATTGGTACATAATCACTCTATGTGAAATCAAATAATGATTTTTTTTTTCGGATAAAATATTTATGTGGATCAAAAATAGGAATGGCAATCGGATACGACATGCACGGGTAGTGGCTATCCATATCTGTACCCGTACCCACAAGGGAATAAATGACAACTTACGTGCGATTATCTAACAATAATAAATGTGAGTTAGAGACACATTTGATATCCACGCATAGTTTCATGGATATATTTTAATATCATTTATATTTGTATATGGATAGTTATTATTCTTACTCACAAAAATTATTCGCAATATACCTATGAAATATCCATCAAAATGTCCGTTAAATATTCACTCACCCACCTAATATTAACCATATTTTTATATTTTTCTAAAAATTATATGTAAAGTATTTCCTAAATTTATATATAATATCTCTTAAATATTAATATTATATGTTTCACACATAATTAATATCCATAAATGGCGGGATGATGGATACCCAAAAAGGTGATGGGTGGTGGGTTTGAGGGTACTCATATTTGTACTTTTTATATAATTCTTATATAATACAGAATGATTATTATTTTACTATAATATTTTAGGTGTTTAAAATTTGGATTTTTTTATTAAAATGACTATTTTAACATATTTATCCTATTTATAGGTGATATAAATTGACAAATTATTAGAAATAAATGTTATTCTCAATAATTTATCTAATGTAGATTGTGTTGAAGAAAAATCACGTTATGTTATGATTTATTAACATAATTGCATTTTTGTGTTACTTAAAAATTATATCATTACAAAATATAAGTGTTAAATGAAGACTTACCTTGTTAAAAATTTATTGATATATAATCAATTTATGTTGTAATTTAAAAAAATTGACTATTTTTTTTTGATAAAAAAATTAAGTATTTGACCAAATAAAATCATGAATATTTATTTGATCAATTCAAATAATTAATGTTATATGTATTAAAAATTATATTGTTGGTGGGTTAAAAATAATGATGACAATCGACCACGACATACATGAACGACATTGGTTATCCATATCCATACCCGTGAGGTTAGTGATGACATTTTACCCTCCGGTAGTCGACACTAATAGGTGTGAGTTAGAAACGCATGTATATTAACTATATTTTTATATGAATTCTCGTTAAATATTCGTCCACCCACTTTATATGAACTATATTTGTGTATAAATTATATCTAAAATTATATATAATGTCTCTTATATTTAAATTTAATACACAAAAGTCTAATACATATGTTTTGACAACCAATCGTTTAAATTTAAATTATAATTTATAAAATATTGATCAATTCGACCAATCTTACCGTAAATTACCATACACAAATTAAAGAACCATAAAATAAGATCAAATTGACTAAAATCGATAGGAAAAATCAAACGATTATACTATAAGAATATAAAATATTTAGAAATATTAACTTAATTTAATTGACTCAATATATCAAACTCTATTTAAGCTCCATTATAAACACATTTTTTCTTTTTATAAAATTTTCATATTAATAAGGTTTACTAATTTTTCAATGTGTGATAAGACTAATTTGTTAGTTTAGTGATATTTAAATTACACTATTGAATTAATATCTACAGAATATATATTAAAATAATATGTTACGTACAGTTTGACAACTAATTGTTATAATAAAATTATAATATATTTATAGGAAAGTTTCAATTACTCAACTATTTATTTGATAATCTAATAATCTAGTATAATAAATTTTCAATAAAAATAAAATTTTATGTTATTTTTTTTAAAGGCTTAATCAATTTAATATTAGTCAAAATTTTATTAAATATTAAAATTCATAAAATAAAATTGAAATTTAAGATAAATAAAAATGATTGATTATGGTGATGTTACATAGGACCATAAATTAAGAAGATGGCTTTCAAATGTATTTGTATTAATTATTATTATTATTATTATTATTATTATTATTATTATTATTATTATTTATTATTATTATTATTATTATTATTATTATAGATGAATATTGGCTGAAATTTTAAATTAATAACAAAAATATTTCATCTCAAATTAATATATAAAAAATAATTTTAATAATTTACTAACTTAAATGTTTAAATAAAAATCAAGTTGTGTATTTAAAATTTAAATTATTAAAATTTTAATATTAAAAATAATTTTTTTAATTAAAATATAATTATTATTTGATTAAATAATTAAATGAAAATTAAATTGTGCTTTAGAATATATAGATTGTTAGTATTTATATAGTTTCAATAATTGTTGGATTTTATATTAAATTAAGATGGAATATATATTTATAGTAAATATTAGAATTAATAATCATAAAATTTGAGATTTATGATCATATATAGATGTGAAATAGAATTTTTTAGTAAATTTTAATAAATATTAAAATTAATTAAAAAATTCTAAAAAGAAAAGGACCATTTAATCTGAATAAAAAGGAAACAAATGAATGGTCAATTAATTAGCTAGTCCATCAATCTCATAATTAATTATATATATTATCCAATTTTCAAGAGTAAACGATGATGATTAATGAATACTGTTTAACCTAAATTGTGTACAATCTAGGTTCTCGCAAATTATTACGAGGTCGATTGCACGTGGCAAGCTAATCCCGGTCGGATCTCGATGGAAAGTTTAACATGGCGGTTCTAATCCTAAGTGTTATTAACACGAATGAATGGAAATCCTAAACACTCTGAACCGGAATAAAACAAATCGGACAAGAATAAGATAAGTAACCAAAACTAAACATACAAGCGGGATCCCAGATTCAAGGATCTAGAATCAAGAAATTATATAACTAGTTAAATTATGTTCCTCCCTTCATGCTATTGTTCGTAAATCAAGAATTTCCTAAAAGTTAGTCTAACTAATCACTTACGTGTTCTCAATTAGACAGCAATCAAAACTCTCGCATTAGATTACCCTAATAGGAGTTCCTCAACTACAAACAATAATCCGAAGCTAATTAATGACGTCCTAATAAAGTTTCTTAATCTTCTAACTTGCACATTCGAAAACTAAGTTGTAACTCTAACTTACGTACTCGGATTACACAATAGGAAAGTCAATAACAACCACGAATATGATTCCTTCGTTTCCAATTTGGAATCATTGTTTGATTTCACCCTAAGTCCATATTGGAATCATCTCTCGATATCAACCAATAACGATAAATCAAAACGGTGATCAGGCGTTTTAATTAAACAAGCACATGTAAAATCAAAGGCATAAATCGAAGAGCAATCAACAACGAAATAAAGGAACTTCTAAACCTAGGCAGAGAAAGACAATCAATCCGTAGAACAATTGAAATAAGGACTAAACATGCTTATAAAGATTGAGTCTCGGATTGAGAGCTAAACTCGCCCTCAATCCTTCATCCCAAGTAGAAATTACAAGCAAAAATTACTAAACTAGAGTTCTAAGATTACAAGTTTGAGTTCTATTTTTGAGAGAGAGGAAGTTAGCCTTCGAAAATGGCCTGAAAAAAACTTAAAAACTCGCAATTAATTGCCAGCCAGCGGTCGCTGGCTTTGCTTCTCTGTCCGCTGCTGCATCACAGGCCCAGCGATTGCTGGCCTGTGCAAAATAAGAAGTTTTTGAAAAGACAGAATTGAAGCTCGTCTCAATAGGAATCTGTAGCCGCAGACGGATCCAAATTCGGAGTTGTAACGAATGAGAACGGGCCAAAACAAAATTGTTGCGCATTGTGCAACAATTTTGCATATGGCCATGCTCTCGCGTTCTTTCTCCTCTTGTCTTTTGCCCGTAACTCCTAACAAGATCCCATCCGGTTTTCTCGGCTTCATTCGGCTTAGCATCTTTGACATTTCGGGCATCATTTAAGCTCTGATGAACTCCTCTTCTTGTCATCCTGCATCCAACACAAGTGCAACAAAATTGGCGTAAACACGAACTAAAGAGACGCAAAATCAAATCAAACTAAAAACTAAACACAACTAAACATGAACTAAAAACACACCAAAAATGAGCTAAACAAATACTATATATTTCATATTATAAATGAACAAAGCTTATTGTAGTGCCTACTATCATATCTATTTATATATTAAAATTAGAAAAATCATTTTTAATCTATATAATATAAAATATACATTCAACTATACATATTGCAATTTTGACTGAATAATTAATTAAATATAACTATAATCATGACTAATTAATTATATAAGATATTAATTATACATTTACCTAAAGCAATTCTTTCCAAATCATTGAATTATGTATTATCGTATATAAAATATTAATATAAATATGAAATAATGCTTGTGGTGATGCCACATAAATCTTGGATTAAGGAAAGAGATGATCCTATTATATAGCTTTTATTTATAAATTAGTTTTTAGGATTAATGTCTCTAAGGTCCACCTTGGTGAACTTGTAGTCCAAAAAAACCACCATTTTTTCTCATTGTTAAGTAGGTCCAGTCAAATGCACTTTTGTTCAATTAAACCCAAAATATTGAAGTGGTTTCACGTTTCTAACCTTAGTTTATTAATTATATTTTTTAATTTTTTATTAACTAATTAATTATTTTTTTAAGGGTGTGGTAACATACAGGTGGTGGCAGCGATGGCAGCGGCGGAATCCGGCGGCGGTCTCCGGCGACCGGCGGCAGTTGCCGGCGGCCAACTGCTGCTGCCGGCGGCCGGTGACCGGCGGCGGAATCCGGCGACCGGCTACCAGCAGCTGCTGTCGGTGACCGGCGGCCGGTGGTGGCGACCGGCGGCAACGGCAACGAGGCAAAGGGTGGTGGCAGAGGGAGAGAGAGAAAGAGAGATAGAGAGAGATGCATAATGAACCATCAGTAGAGGTAATGAACCATCTAGCTTGATGACATGAACCATTACATCAGACATTGTTAACCATAAGAACAGAGGTAATGAACCATCTAGCTTGATGACATGAACCATTACATCAGACATTGTTAACCATAAGAACAGAGGTAATGAACCATCTAGCTTGATGACATGAACCATTACATCAGACATTGTGAACCATAAGAACAGATGTAATGAACCATCTAGCTTGATGTCATGAACCATTACATCAGACATAGTGAACCATCAATACAGAGGTAATGAACCATCTAGCTTGATGACATGAACCATTACATCAGACATAATGAACCATCAGCACATAAGTAATGAACCACTGCATTAAATGCACCATTGAAGAAAGCTTGCGACTAAATTCTGTGCTAAAACCATTATCACCCAATTAATGAATGGAATCTGCTTGCGTTGCTGCTTGTAATTGAGAAACCTCAAGTTGAAGGAGATTTCTATGGGATTTCTCCTCGCCTACAACAAACATATACATATTAGAGGGCAGGGGCAGATCTGCGCAATAGAGGGCAGGGGGAGATCTGCGCCGCCTCGCTGGCTAGCGGCAACGTCGGATGATGAGGCGCGGCGCCGCAGCGGCGAAGGCAGCAATCATGGCGTGTTGAAGAGGAGCAGATCTATCACGGTGTGGGCGGCAGCTTGAAGAGGGCAGATCTGTCGCAGCGTGGGCGGCGACGAGGCTGCGGTGGCCGGATAGCATGTCCAGCGGCGGCGGACTGGAGGGAAAGAGAAGGCGGCAATGAATGAGATACCGAGAGAGGGTGCGGCTGAGTGAGAGAGAGAGAGGGGGGAAGAAATTTTTTGAGTGATCTGGGAGTTTCCATTCTAGAGGGTGCGGCTGAGTGAGACAGAGAGATGGGGAAGAAGGAGGGAGTACTTTTTTGTCCATTCACTTGTAATTTGGGCCTCTACAATAATAAATTTTTTTGATGGTTTTTTTTGCCCAACATTTGGTCATAATGGACCGGCCCGTCTTTTTCCCTAGTTTTTATGAGGTACTAATAAATTATAATTTAATGTCGAAGCAATCCAAGCTCATTGATCCTTACACAGCCCATTCCTTTTACAACAAGTGAATCGTGTACATAAATAAATAGAGTTATATTTTTATCACTAATAAGTACATGAAAGTATTTGATTGGGCTTTTGGGCTTCTGGTAGGATTGAGAGTTAACTAAATTTAAATAATTCCAAAAATGTCACATATATTTCAATCATTTTATTGTATTCACATGAGTTCCACTTAAGGATTACAATCAAGCAATGACCGATACATAGTAACTATTCATGTTTATATATGCAAATTAAATAAATATTAAATTCTATATACAAAAATATACATCGACATTAAAATTATTCAAAACTATAACCAACAGATATTCATCACTCGACGGGTACCTCAAACCCGTCATTCATCAGGAATCCGCAATCCACCACTCTCTGGAGATCCATCAACCTACCATTCATGATTATCCATCACCCGCAAAATATATAATTTTAATATTTAAGATAGATTAGATGTACTTTTGAATTATAATTATATATAATTTTATATTAAAAATAGAAAATTATGATTAATAATTAATATGAGGCAGGTTTGTGGGTTTTTTATTTATATATCATGGATATTTCACGAGTATATGGGTTATACGGGTATGGATAATGAATATTAAATTTTATCCACAAACATACCCTTAAACATCAATTTTTTTTCAAACTCACACCTATTATGATCGGATATTCGCGGGTATCAAGTATCTATAAATAAATTGTCATCCCTAATTTCACCAAAAAATTTAAGTTTAAAAACTAAGTTTAATTTCATATGTTTAAGAACATTTAAGTTTAAGAACTAAGTTTAACTTCATATGTTTTGTCTGATTATGAACACATGATATAACTATTTTAAGTCAAATCAATGTTATTTAGCTCTAGATGAAATATATAGGTTGGACTGCCAAGTGTATTTAATGATTTATTTTAAATCACTTTGTTATCGAAGTGAGATTTCCAAAAGTAATAGATGACGAAGAACACTACAATTTATGTGGTTAGGCCAAAACAAGCATACGTCGGAAAAAACAATAATAAATATTTTACTCTCTTTGTCCCATTAAACTTGGTACACTTCTCTTATTGGAACATTTCACTAAACTTGACACATTTGTGATAATAAAATAATAATTTTATTAAATCGAGATAATCAAGAAATTACAATGCTATGAAAATTACAATAGTAAAACGGAAAAAGTCGAGTCGAGGAAGGCCTCTTTCCGCAAGACGAGATACGCTCCGGCTAATGCTCACGATCCGGCGTATCATCCCCAAAGATAAAACGACTTCGTCCTTTAGAGTAGTAGCACCACAAACTCTAAAGGTCCCGACGAACATGATAAGGGAAAGAATCGAGCCAACAATAGAACTCCTATATAGCTAGTATGAGAATGAACGAGAGGGGAAGAAAGAACAAATGATTAGTGTGTCTAAAATGAGCTCTCAAGCCACCTATATATAGCACCATGAGGGGAAAGTGAAAGAGTTGCTCATAAAGCACATTAACCGTGCGTCTCTTAAGCTTCAAATGGCATAAATTGTCATGAAGCATAACTGTCGTGCACAGCATATGAAAAGCCAAGAAGGCTTTTACTTCCAATGGGCCTTGAAGTTGGGCCTGGAGATGCATTTAGAAAAGTTGGCCGCAAGAATGAAATATGGCCCAACAAATTCATCCTAAATATTTTCTAATATTATGGGTTTAAGAAAGCTTCCAACTAAAAAAGGCCCAAAATCATTCCAAAATCACCCGCAATGCATTTCTCACTCACCGTGAAATTCGATTTTGAAAAAGTCTCAATTTAATTCTCAAAGAATTAAATATACACCCGTCAAATTAATTAAGAACCCTACAAGTTCAAAATCAATTTCTCCAACAACATTCTAAAAATAGTAAAAGTTATTTTTTCAAAAAGATATGGACCTACCACATTTATCACTCTTACACTATTTTATAAGCAAGAACACTCAAGATATTTTTCTCTCTTGATTTTTACCTCGGCCTATTGTGATTACTTTTGGAAATCTCAATTCAACAAAATAACAGAAACTCAGCTAGACTAGGGGTGTCACGGTACGATATACCTTACTAAAATTGTCATACCTTATACCTTATTTTTTATCTTCGGTATGGAAAATTTCATACCGTTACCTTACCATACTTTTCGGTATATCATAGTTCGGTATACCTTATTTTCGATATAACATTTTTACATACATATATCTTACCTTACTTCGTTATACCTTTCTTTTACGGTATACCAAAACTTACTTATTTTCGATATATCTTACCTACTTCAGTATATTTTTCTTTCATGGTATACGAAAACTTATTTATAATGAACTGCTTAAACAACATCTAACATATACAAAAACATACTAAGCGTTAATTTTTAATAACAAAATTTTCTAGAAAAACTATGAATATCATATTATCAATTACAAAGATATTAACTAACTACATTATTGTGTTTTTATATAACTAATTAGATTTAGGTGTATGAATCATTATTAATTTAGTCATTTATGCATGATATACTATAACAAAATAAATATATTTTCATTAATTATATACTATAACCTATATTATATTTAATATCTAGTAGATATAGTTATATGATAATATAAACACTTATATTCTTAAATCACACTTTTAGATTATAATTATATGTATGTTATTGTAGTTGATTATATAATTATTTAAATTAATATACTTGTTTTAGAAAATAATTTCGTAGATTTTGTAAATATATCATAATTATTTAGTCATGTAACAAAAAAATATATATATTGTAGTTTATCATTATCATTTAAAATAATAAGTATAAATTTCTGTTCAATCATTTTTATTATCAATGTACTCATATATTGTAATTTGTCATTAATATTTATTAATTTATAATTCATGATATGAATAAATAATTTTATTATAATTCAAATCAAATATATATGCTATATATACATATATCGGTATACACCAAAGTAACGGTATATACCAATTTTTTCAGTATATACCGTTGTACAGTATATGACGGTATAGCTCGATATTTGGAAAAATCATACATTTACCTTACCGAAAAGTTCGATACAATATCATACCTTACCAAAAATTCCAGTATATCTTATATTCGGTATTTTTCGGTACGGTAAGGAAGGTATACCGTTTCTTCGGTAAATTTTGACAGCCCTAGGCAAGACTATGTTTATCAATGACACTGCACAACTTTTACAACTCAATCATCTAAATAAAATATTAATTTTTCTCTCTTCTATCTATACAATCCACAACATAACTAATTTTCACAATTTTTATACTTTATCCATCACACCAACTCACAATAAAATATTTTTATTTATATTTTCATTTATTGTATATTATATATACACACAAATTTAAAATAAG
Source organism: Leonotis leonurus (assembly GCA_026898415.1). Taxonomy (NCBI): domain Eukaryota; kingdom Viridiplantae; phylum Streptophyta; class Magnoliopsida; order Lamiales; family Lamiaceae; genus Leonotis; species Leonotis leonurus. Next base: position 1,223,619 of record JAPKLX010000039.1, read on the forward strand.
TTAATTATATTATAATTATTATTAAAAAATTAATTTATGATTATAATATGTAATTATTTCATAACTTAAAATAAACGACATATTTATTAATTCAATACCAAATACATATGAAATGTATACATAATCGAAACGAAATAAACCAAACTACAAATTGAGTGTTTTGATAATATGCAAAATTTAATTGATATTGAGAGTTTGAATGAAAATTTGAATAATTGTGTGAGCCAGAATAATTTTCGTAATTTTGGTAACTCAAGAATTTGGGTAATTACCAGAACTTGGATAATTTTGAGAATTTGGATAACCTTATAATTTGGAAATTATTTGGATTCATGATTTGAAAAATGATAGAAAATACTTTAGACATGAAATAGTGTGAAATAAGTGAGAAAATAGATGAAAATGGTTTGTGCTTCAAAATATATGAATATACTATTATATTTTGTAGAGAATTTAAAATTATGAGTTTTCATATATTTTTTATATTTATTTGATTAGTATTATTTAAAATAATTAATATATAAAAATGAATATAAATATATTTGAGTATCCAGTAATATGGTGCCACTTGACACCATGTTACCGGATAAACCAATTTGAAGGTGAGATCGGTTGGCCAACCAATTCTTCTTTAGGTGTCATGCAAAATTTTTTAGTTTTGATTTATTTTTAAATTGTTTATTTTTGTTTTAAATGGGTGTCATTGATAAAGGTAGTCTAACAACCAGATAGATGTATCCACCTGCTCATATAGTATAACAATTGACCTGCTCATTTATGATACGATATGTTTTGATATAAAATTCATCCTAGAGTCGCTCCACTGACTGGAACACTAAGAGGAGCTCATGTATCAATCACTTTTATTCCTCTCATCAGACCATCTGTAGCACTCATAGCTACAACTCTAACTCGATCATTTCCTAATAATTGATGTATCTCATAAGTCACATTAATTGGTTGATCAGGAGGTTAGATTGTTTTGTAGTTATACAAAGCTTTCCCACGACTTTAGACAGCTTGGTTTCGTTGACTCTGACTAGACGTGCCCCCGGTTCGGGAACCGGCGGTTCCGGGTCTCGAACCGTCGGTTCCCGGTTCACAAACACATGAACCGGAACTGGCCCGCCAGGCATCATTCCCGGTTTTGGTTCGGGCCGGTTTGAACCGCCGGTTTTCAAACATTTTTTTTTTGTAAAACATGTAATTTTAATTTTTGGGTACATTTTTTTGTAAATATATATAGTAATATACATGTATTAATGCAATATAAACACAAACAAATTAAGTATTCCTTGAAATTGCATTAATAATGTTGAAATTTACAATCTAAAAAAATAAAAATTCATTGATTGAAATTGAAAATTACAATTAACTTGAGGAATGAATACTTCATTCTTCATACTTGTAGTTTACAACTTTACATAGTAGAAGAAAAAAATAATAATAATAAGGACTTGAGCTCAATTTTATAATTAAAATCGAGTTGCCTACGTATCCTCGTAGAGGAATCAAAGTCCACGTAGTTCTCTTACCTTAATGTCGTGGCATTCTAGCTTTCGCCCGCCCCCGATGCATCCGACTCGGTGAAGAGTTCATTTGGGCTCTCGTCTCCATCATCATCCCAATTATTTTCTTGTTCTCTAAGATCGGCCCTCGACCAATCATCAAGCAACATAGTAGCTTCAATGTTTCTTGGCTTCATGTTTGATCTCATTTGGTACAACACAAGACCTCCAATGCTAAATGCTTGCTCGACCGAGACGGTGGATGTTGGGACGGAAAATAACTCATTCGCCATAAATGAGAGTATTGGGTACTTCGATCTCATTGACCACCACTTTAGCACATCGATTTGTGGAGCACTATCTTCAACACCAAAAATATGTCGAGTACCCAAATACATATTTAATTCACTATTTCCTTGACCTATAGGTATACTATGTGATCTATCTTGATACATGTTACTTAATTGTTGAACTAAGGGATCTAATGAATTTAAATCAAGTGGTATGTATGAAGAGGTATTAGTACTATATCTAGGAGGTTCATTTATGTTAAGATTATGACCATGAATCAACCTATATTCGGCGAAAAGAGATCTTAATGTTCTTTCTAAATTATCTTTTACTTGGCTTACATTAGGAAGATCAAAGTGAACATACTCTCCATCAATTCGAATATTTAAAAAATCCATTTGTCTAAAAGCTCCATAATAAATATCTAACATTTGACAAACACCATCATATTTCCATTTAGGATCTAAGCACTTAGCTACTAAGAAAATATCGGGAATGTAGGTAAAATATTTAAGCCATTTTTGAACCATAAAATAAATCACACCTTGCAAGTTTGTTTGAGCAAAACAAGTTTTAAAACTAAGAGCAATATACATGCAATGTTCTAAAACACGAACGGAAGTACAATAATAGACACCCGATAATTGTTTAGTAGCAATGTTAAACACCTTCAATAAACCATATAAATCCATGCATTGGTCCCAATGAGAAGACAATAAAGTTAATTGAGTTGTTGCAAATTATTTCCTAAAAAAATCACATAAATGTTCTTTATACTCTAAAGTACTATTAAGCATGTCATAAGTTGAATTCCATCTATGTGATACATCTCTAACAAAACCCCTATGTTGAATAGATTTTTGTCTACAATATTTTTGCCATTTCTTTGCTAAAGATATATTTTTGCCCAACATGTTCACGGCTTTTCTAATCGGTAAAATTGTATCATTAAAAATTTCAAGTGCATCTTGAACACATAAATTTAGAATATGACATATGCATCTACTATGAAAATATTTACCGGCAAAATTGGGTTCACATGCTTCTATAAGTTGAGGAATACTAGCGGTGTTAGCCGATGCATTATCAAAACCAACCGAAAATACTTTATTAATCAAATAAAACTCATTTAGAACGGTAACAATTATTAAAGCAATATTACTAGCCGTGTGTGGCTCATCAAACTCCCTAAATTCAATCAAACGTTTTTGTAACATCCATTTAGCATCAATCCAATGACAAGTAATTCCCATATAATTATTCTTATGATAAGCATCGGTCCAAATATCGGCACAAATAGAAACTTTGTGATCTAAATTAGTAAAATATTTTACTAAGTGAACTTTTTTTTCAAAAGCTTGTCTCCTAATTCGCCTAAGCATGTTAGTTCTACCAATTTTTTTAGCTTGAGGAGCAAATGCGGATTGGACAGTTAATTCATACGTTTTTTTATCGGCAAAATTAAAAGGTCTTTTTTCCATAGCACAATACCTAGCCATAATATCTTCGGCATTGTTTTGATCATATTTAAATAAAGAATGCGTACCCGTCGCCAAATGTGTTGTTGCTCCACGAATTTGAGTTTGAGTTGATGCCATCCCGTATTCTCCCGGATGATAGGTCTCCATGTGGCGCTTCAAAGTGCCGTAGCCTCCTCCGTGATTCCACTTGTAACTAGAAGTGCAATAGTTGCAATACGCAGTGTATTTCGGTTTGCCATCATCCTTTTCACCTTCGGTTAAGGCTCTACGGACCTTCTTGAAATGCACCGTGAAGATATCCGAGTGTAGAGTTCGTGTGCTTGGTGGTGGTGGTGCTTGGACTTCTTCCTCCTCTTCTTCTTCTTCGTCGTCGTCGTCTTCAACGTTGGATGCTCGATTAACCTCCTCGGAGAACATTTGAGATTCTATTCTTCGAATTTCGGCCTCGTATGCTCGTTGCTCTTGTGCTTCGAGCTCCTCGGCATACTTTCTAAAGATTTCTTCCGCCGCCAAAGCTCGAGCTTGTTTCGATCCGACTCGAGCTCTTCCTCCTCTTGTGTTTTGAGTATGTGTATCGTCGTCTTGGTGTGCGGCGGTGGCCTTCCCCTTTCCCTTGTCGGCACGAGATGAAGACATGATGATAATGAAAAGTGAGTGTGGAGATTGAGATATTGAAATTGAGAGAGTGGAGTGTAGATGGATAGATGGAGTGGAGATGGAGAGTGAAGAGATGGATTGGAGTGGAGATGGGGTGTAGAATGTAGATGGAGATTGAGATAATGAGATTAAAATGGAGATTGAGAGCTTGAGTTGAGAATTGAGAGTGGAGATGGAGTGTGATAATGATGATGAATTTATAGGAGAAGGGGAAGAGAAGAAGAATGGAGGAGGGAGAAGAAGGTGGGAAAAAAATCAAAAAAAAAGGGAGAAAACGGCTCTTTTGGCGGCTGGAACCGGCCCGAACCGGCGGGCCCGTGGTTAACCGGCGGTCCTCAATGGCTTTCTTGAACCGGCAGTTCGGGTGTTGAACCGGCGGGCCCGAACCGCCGGTTACGGTTCCCCTTTCCCTTGAACCGTAACCGGCCCGTTTCTACCTGGTTCCGGGCCGGTTCTTGAACCGTTGACCCCGGTTCCGGGCCCGAACCGTTGGCTCCCGGACCGGTTCCGGTTCAGGCCCGCCGGTTCAAGGAAATTGGGCATGTCTAACTCCGACCCTTTCCAATACAGGGTTTCTCGTTAGTTATCGTATCAGTGATAGGCGTATGCTATTGATCTCTTAAATCTTGGAAAAAAGCCTCACCTCCACAGTAGACGGGTTGTTTTATCTGCTTAACTAGCACAATTTACAGTTAAACCCAAGTTAACCTCTCACTGTACATTTTAACACATTTAATAGGGACAATTACCAAAACCCCCACAAAATAAAACTATTAAATAAATTAATAATCTCAATAATAATAATAATAATAATTTGTCTATCCCAACTTGGGACCAATTCAAATTAGGACATCTACAATTAAATAATACTAAGATAATATATTTTAAGATAAGCTAATCAACTATAAATTAATAATTATGAAAATCTCAAATGCATATTATCTAGTTAATTGAAAATTAAGACAATTTAGTAGAGTGGGAATATATGAAATTTAAATCTACTAGTTATAAATCACTATTATATTATACCCCACTTACCAATCCAATAATATTAAATTCAATTCCTACCTATTATGTCAAAAAAGTATATTTTTAAAATTGTAACAGCGTGCTAAAGTATCAGGTTTTAATAGACTCGTTATGATAAACCGTTAGAATTCTAGCTCCCCACTAATATATACTCAATCTGTTTTTTAATAAATGTCCAATTTTACTAAATCACACATACCAATAATTTTTTTTTTATTTATATACCTTTTATTGAATAGCATAATAAATACATTCATACAAATAATATCAAATTTTAATAAGTATTAAATAAGGGCAAAATTGAAAGATTGTTATAAATATACTCTATAATTTTGAAATAGGACACTTATTTAGAAACAAGAAAAAAAATGAAATAGGACACTTAAAAAAAATTTGGAGAGAATATATATATATATTATCATTATTTTATTAATAAATATTTATTTTTCATTTTAAAACGTTATTTAATATTAATTAAAGATTATTTCTTGTTTTTTTAAATAGTTTACATTAAATTTAAAATGTAAAATCATGTTATGAAAAAATGGAATAGAAACATGTTGTCTCATATATTAATTAAATAATAATAATAAATATGACTCAAACTCCCTTAACTATACTTTTCCATCTTAAATTAAAACACTACATTAAAATATATATTAAATTAAAATATAACGAATATTCATGAATGGAGATAGTATTATTAAAATATAACGAATATTCATGAATGGAGATAGTATTATATAAACGGAGGTATTATTATATAGTAGATTCAACCCTAATTCCTTCTACTCAAATACTTACTATATTGATAATTAAGAAATTGTTTATAGTGCTTATATTTATCTATATATTTATTTTCACACTTCATTTTTAATTAAAAAATATGTTTATAGATGAAGGCTTAAATATTAAAGTTATATATATACTTACTAACTGACATTCAATCTTAGTCTTTCATTTGTTTTAATTTATAGTTACAATTTGTTTAATTATTTATATATATATATATATATTATTTATATTTTAAAGTTTATAAATATAATTATGTTATTATTATTATTAATTGTAACAAAATTATTTTTATTCATTCCTCCATCTTATTATTATCTCTAAATTTACTATTTCACTTAGATAGTTAAAAAATAAATATTTGATAAAAGATTTTTTATTTTTATATTTTAATTATAATTTATTAATTATGATATAATTTAATATTTATTTAATATAAAATATTAAAATAATATTATATGATATTGCCGTATGAACTGAAAATATAATTTGTATAATTTTAAAAAACATATATAAATAATTTAAATTTAATAGGTTGTATTTTACATATTATCCAAAAATATATAATCATTTTGTTTTGCAAACCCATCTTCTTCCTTCCTCCCAGTTGCCAGTGGCCGCCGTAACCCATCCCTCTCTCTCTCGATCTCTGGAGAGATTTTGCACACTTCCTTCAATTGTATAGATCCGATCTCTGTCTCTCTCTCCCAATCTCCTTTCCCTATACGGTACGCTGCCATCACCGATCGCCCCTTCAATTCGGTAGATCCGCATCGCTAACCCCCACGCACCACCGACACCAATCCGGATCCACTACCGATCCGGCATTGTATGGCGGCATCACGGCGGCTCCGGGACCTCCAGTCTCAATCCGGGAACAAGATCTGCGTCGATTGCTCCCAGAAGAATCCCCAATGGGCGTCGGTGTCGTACGGCGTCTTCATGTGTCTCGAGTGCTCCGGCAAGCACCGCGGTCTCGGCGTCCACATCTCATTCGTCCGATCCGTCACCATGGATTCCTGGTCCGAGATCCAGCTCAAGAAGATGGAGCTCGGGGGTAACGATAAATTCAATAATTTCGTCTCGCAGTACGGCGTTCCTAAGGAGACCGACATTGTTGCCAAATACAACACCAAAGCTGCCGCTGTTTATCGCGATCGCATCCAGGCGCTTGCCGAAGGCAAGCCTTGGCGTGATCCTCCCGTGGTGAAGGAATCCTTGAGTTCGAACCGGAATTCTGGGAATAGCTACGGCAGTAAGCCCCCTTTGAGCGGCAGGAACGGTAATTCCGGGGGCGATGCGGGGTGGGATAGTTGGGATAGCTTCGACGACGGCGGGAATGGTGGGAACAATAATATTAGGAGGAATAATACCGTCGGTGATTTTAGGAGCGGAGGGAGTGGCGGAAGTGCGCCGTCGCGGTCCAAGTCGTCGGAGAATATGTATTCGCGGGCAGAGTTGGAGGCGTCCGCCTCAAATAAAGGGGATTTCTTCGCGAGGAAGATATCGGAAAATCAGTCGAGGCCAGAGGGGCTCCCGCCATCGCAAGGTGGCAAGTATGTTGGATTTGGATCCACCCCTGCGCCTGCGCCTGTGAAGAATGCCGATGGGGATGTCATGTCGGTTGTTTCTCAGGTTTAGTTTGTGAGCAGTTTGTATTGATTGTGTATGGTGATTAGTTGTGGTACAAGTGCGTGTGTGATATTCGTGGAGGTCATTGTTTTCATATGCAGGGATTTGGCATGTTATCCATGGTGGCTGCATCTGCAGCGAATGTTGTTCAAGCTGGAACTAAGGAAATCTCCTCCAAGGTAGTAAACTTTTGTTTTATCTGTAGTTTGATAGAAAAGGCATGTCTCTTTAGGGATGACTGATTCAACAATGTTCATATATAGAGGTAATGATGGTGAAGTATGCGCATTTACGTTTCTCCTGTAGTTAGGTAAAACCTGTGCTGTGGTTGTCAACGTGCTTCTTTTTTTCATTCAACTCATTAGATGCTAATTTGATCTGAGATATGTATTGCTTCTACTCCGTGCATTGTTGCGGAAGCTTAATTGTACAAAGTTTTGTTCTATTAATAAAATGTAGGTTTCATTGTTTGTTATCGAATAGGAGCTCCTAGAAATATTTATTTTTGTGAGGGCTATTTACCTTATTCCAAAACTGAGTATATAAGAGGTGAGAGGTGAGTAACTTACCATTGATCTCTTCACAGGTAAGAGATGGGGGTTATGATCACAAGGTGAATGAAACTGTCAATGTTGTCACTACAAAGACAACGGAGATAGGGCAGAAAACATGGGGACTTGTTAAAGGAGTAATGGCTCTGGCCTCCCAGAAGGTCGAGGAGTATACAAAAGAAGGCTCTGGCTTTCCAAGGAACGAGGGTGAAAGTAATAATGGTCATTATCAGGACTTCGGGCAGGATTCTAAAGGATGGAATTCTTCAGCTGGATCTCAGTCATCATCCAGTCATCAGTTTAACTCTGTTCACTCTGATTCATGGGATGATTGGGATGCCAAAGACATCAAGAAAGAGGAGACACAGAAGGGGACAGCCCAGAACGGAGATAACTGGGCAGGCTGGGACGACGGTAAAGATGATGGATTCGATGATTTTTATCAGAGTGCGCCTGATAAGAAGTCGGTGGGTTATAATGGAAAACCGGATAACAATTGGTCAGGGGGAGGATTTATTTGAGGTTAGCATATCACAATATCCTCCGCAATTGTTTGATTTTCCAAATATTTTTCACTATAAATACACTGCGGTGGGTTTATGGATGAAAGCGGTCTATAATTGTAAAAGTTCCTGTAGTGGACCTCCAGAGCCCCAAGATATCATAAGGACAACTTATTTGTGTTGGGAGGACAACCTCTTTTCCATTTTAAGATTTATTTTAGACTGCATTAAGATTTGCATTTACAATAGTAGATTTTTGATTATATCTTCCCTGTACTTATTATGATTTACAAAGCTACATTGATTTCTACTTATCTTGCTTCCTTTCTCATTGTTAAGATTGCACTACGCCTGGATTTTGAACCAATTGAGCTGTGTTTCATTTATTAATGACTTGCTTGTTTCTATTATGGATCATTGGCCTACCTATTCCATTTGATGTGTTGAATCGGCTTTCTTCCTGGGAAGCAAGCTTTTATTTACTTGATTGATAGTGTGTATTGAGTTTATGATTTATGTTGTATGGAAATATATTATACTTGAGTGTTGATGTTCCATTAGATTAGGTTTATGATGAATTGCTCGACATATTGCCTTTATATGCGGTTTAAAGATCGATAATCGAATACATAGATCGTTCTGTTTTACCTTCTCTACATATCCAAGTAACTTATCACTTATAGTGCATGATTGCTTGCAAGTCCTCTTTCTTTAATGACCAACAAATATACTACAATGATATAATCTGCTATGGTGAGCATGGGAGTTTTGCATCCCGATTCCTTCAAGCTAGAGGAACCATTCTCAGTTAAGTTTGTGACCGTGTACGCGTATAGTAGTGTTGCTGAACGACAATGTTGGGTCGGGGCTAACAACCCTCCTATCTTCCCTAGCTCCTCGTATTCTATCTGTGGGGTAGCCACCTCTGCCGCTACTGAATTGGCCCTTCCCCAACATGATGAACTCGAATTCTGAGTTCAATGCCATAGCCAACAGCTCTTGTCCAATGTTTCTAGTTCATTTCCCGACGAACCTCACCTCACCTAACCGTAGGATCCCACTGCTGCCTAAATTCTGCTACAAGCCTACACCAGTCGCATTCCGAACCTGCAATCATTTTATAGGTTTTGTAATCTTTCCAGGATTACTAGTAATTAATTATCAGTTTACAGTCTGAGCATTTTCTCAATAATTTCAGGACATTTAGATTGCTTATAATACATAATCTAATCTTTTCTCAATGAAGATGGTGGTTGGTTCTCACTTTCCGATCAAGCCTGTCCACACAATTTAACGACGGTGTTCCTCATCCTCAACTGCCCAACTCCAGAGCTTCCCGGCCATCCCCACTACAACCCAACATCGAGCCCGAATCCATGGTCGACGGTAGGGCAAACCGAGCACAGTGCATCAGCGATCATCCTCTCGTTAGACTCCTTAGCTCCACAACCTCATCATTCTCCATCTTCCATTGTTTGTGATTATTTACTTTTTTCATGTTTTGTTTTGTTGATTATTTAATTTGAAGCAATTTTTTTCTATATTACCCGTTCGTTTACGAAAAATTTGCACATTTTTATTTTAAATAATTATATTTATATTGTTGGATCTACCACTAACTTTCTAATTACTCACATTATATTTAATTATACATAATGTGAGACCATCATTTCAATCAAAACATATTTAATTCATTTACTAATCAACTACTAATTTTTTTTCTCACTCATATACACATATTTAATTGATAAATAGTGAGGGATCCTTATTTAACCCACAATATATTTAAATTATTCGTTAAAACTCTGTCAAAATCAAATGTACAAGTTCTTTTGGACGAACGGAGTATGAAATTTGTTTGCTATGACACTCGGGGGTTACACAAAGTATGCTTTGAATATGTATCTAAATATTGAAATAAACCAAACATCTAATGTAATTTTCCTTGTTACACCTAATTATTCTTCTTACACATTTACAATAAAAGTATCTTTTAGATGCATATTATTATTAGGAAAATGCTCACCCGCCCGCCGCGGGCGGGGTTAATGCGCCCACGAATGATGTGGCATGCCATGTAGATATATATTAAATTCTTAATATTTTTTTTATTAATTATCACTTTCCGACTAGGGTTCATTGGTTAGGGTATAGTTTAATACTATTCAATAAAAATTAATAATAAAAAATAAATTTAACAAAGAAATGAAAATATAGTAATTCACATGTTGATGTGGCAATGACGTGGCATTGCCACATCAGCCGCGGGCACATTAAGATGTGCCCGCCGCGGGCGGTGGAGCATTACTCATTATTATTATTTTGTTGTACTTTTTGAGTTAATTCATCATATACGAAATTATATATCTATAGTGTGTGATAGTACATACATTACTACAATATAATAATTGCCACAAGAAAAAACGTGTGGTCCCTTAAGATCACACACAATTTATCACCACCAAAAGTAATCAAGAAATGAAAATAAAAAAGCAAAGGAATTTAAAAAATTAGAAAAACAGAAATCAATCTCATTCTTCTGAAAAAAAAAACAAGAGAAACAAACGCAAGGCACGCTGTATTACAACATGGGAATAAAAACAACACAAACGTTAAAACCAACTTCAATTTTGCATCACAACACATGCAATAATATTCCCTCACAACTGTCATCACATACCAAAACAAGAGAGGAAAAGAAGCACTACAGAGATATCAAAGTCAACAGTTGTGATTACTACAACTCTCCCAATCAAGCATGCCAAGATTCTCTCATCAAAACTTCATTATCAGCCATGCCAGCACCATTCATTCTTGAATCGAACAACGACGCTACAATTCAAGAAACGCGAAAGCAAAGGTCAAGAATGCGATACAGAGAGCACACTTAGGCCCAACTGCATGGAGAGTTGCAGGAAATGGAGGCCGTCGGGGGACCTACGCTGTTGGCCATGCCTCGTCTTTGTAGACGGATGGAGACATCAAGAAAGTTTCAAACACCATGGCTGCTGCTTCCAAATCAATCATTTTGGATAAGACTCTAAAGATGCTGTTCTGGGATTCTTCCAAGACACTATTTTGGAGCAAATTTGCCTTTTTTAAACCACGTGAAACGTATATGCACCATAATCCTACCCCACGCTGCACTCGTCTCCTGCTCTACGACTATCTCTGCTAAATACAATTTGACTAGCTTTATAGACAGGGGGAAGTCTTTAGGACTACCTGTTTATTGGCGAGGAATAGAATGTGGACGACGTATTAAATGGAGTTGATCCCCAAAGCCTTGGCTTTCATCTTCAAGGATCTCAAGTAATGAATTGCTTGATCGATAACAACCATGGCATCTTTCCCATCAGCATCAGGGATTATGCTCTGTAGCATGCTCAAAGTTTTGTGTATTTTCTCCCTCCTCGATCTTTTGCAGCCCACCACGGGGTATAGTTCCTCCATGGACCAATCACTACGGCCACCACAGCTCGACTCAGCATCCCTTTCTAGCTCAGAGCATGCAAAGGTTTTCAAAGAGCTCAGTGCATCAAGTTTTCGCCTTTTGGTTGGTGTAGAAAAGCTATCAACTTCTTCTCCAGTTTCCTTGACCGGCTTCGGGAAACCGTTGTCAGTCATGGTACTAGGTGAGTGACCGGTGCTAGTCTCTTCGTCCTCAGAGAAATCACTGTCGTCGTCAGAGCAAAGAAGGGCATCCAGTTCTTCTGTGTTTTCGTGCATTTCACCTTCTGTGATGTCTCTCGAGTTCTGTTCAACATTTTCATCGTTCAAACTTGGTCGTAAAGGATAGTAGTAGCTATCACTCGCCGCCTCTTTACCCAAATTACACACAGTGGGAGGATTTGGCGCACGACAAGCTCCGAAATGAAGGGGGGTGTGGGCCCCGGAGCTGTATAATAGGGTGGTTTTATCACCCGAGTGATCAAATATGAGAAATCTCTTTTCAGAAGGTATAGCGCCCGTTGCAGGAAGCTTCTGTTCAGGTGCAGAGTTCGATAAAGGAGCAAAGGTTTGATGGAGATATTGCCTATGGTTATGGTAGAACCAATTGGGCTCACCTGCCTTCGGCTGTTGGAAACCAGAATGAAGAATCGAGAGAAGATTTCTCAACGTGGAATCTTCAACGGGGTAAGGGTACCCATGAACTGGGTCTGTACTCGTATTCAGATACCCGTTCATGAAAGGAAATCCTGACAGATTCAAGGTAGATGACAGCAGACGCTGATCATAACCAGACCGAAACTCCTTTTCCATTTAAGCCCACCAATAATCTGATAAAAAAAACGTGCAGACGTAAGCAATAAAGAAATAGCACGAGCAACTGAAAAAGATAGAATTCGAGTAATGAAAACATTACCTAAGAACAACTGATTGCTTGTTGAATCTTTGAGTGGAAATAGAAATGTGTAAAAGAAAATCCAGCTTATTAACTTGAACGCTCGGTACAGAAAGATATCTACGTAACTGGTTTAAGCAGATGTCGGAAATACTCAGCCTGAAAATGAATCAAAGAAAACTCATTAGAATGCTTAGACGAAAAAGAAAGAGATCAGAAAATAACAATCGTGATTGAGAACGTCGCCTACACACCTGGCAATCTTGAAGAGGTTGAAAGCATGCTATAACTCTAACTATGATGGTAGCACTCCCGGCAATCCCACTCTCGTGTTTCAATGCGCGAAATCTTGTCTGACTAGCTGCTTGGCTTACCATAACTACTTCACCAATTTTTTTATCTCAAACTCCCACCAAATTGTTCTTGAAGAAAAAAAAAACAACCGATCCGACTATTTGAATGTATTCCTTTTTCTTGAAAAGTTACACCACACAACCAAGCAAAGGTAATGACACGATGGATGGGACTTAACTTAGCCGAGGGAAACTCAGATGGAAAGAACTGGTTAAAATGGTATAGAGGTTGTGGAAGAGATTAAGAGAAAGCTTGAGATCAGCTAATGTAGAGTACGTAGCAAGGAATGACGACGAATCCAGAAGATCCCATGGTAATAGTGATTCTATTAGAGGATTAATGTGGATGTGTGTAAGATAAAGAGAGAGTTAATGAAGCTGTTTGGTGAAACGAAATGCGCTTTACAGAATGACGCGGCAATACAAGTTCAGAGAGATGACTTTCTGGAAAACGTCAATGGACAGACTATACCACCGCATACTGTTCTTGAATTTGATCGATTGCCGCCTTTTACAAACTCCCACAACACCTGCTGGAATTTCAAAACACGTATTCAAAACCGAGCTGAGAGATTTAAAAAGTCACAATAAAGATGCAGCTACATTTACAAACCATTTCTGCCATTGATGGGAGCTCTAATTGGATTTGCAACAGCCTAAAGGCATTCTAATCTTTCAATTCCATAAGCTAAGATTTAGGAAAAAGAAATAGCTACAATCTAAACTATTAGACATACTGTAAGCATACTGTAAGAACAACAGATAATAAGCCATAACCAACAATTATCTGATACATAATCTTAACAAGAATAATAAATTGAGCAATAAAAAGTTCATCTTTGCCACTTCGATTAACAGCTACTACAAGAACATTCAAAACCTCGGGCCTTCGTGGCTGAAGAAAAAGGCAAATACAGCAAAAACAACATGTTTTTCAAAGCAATTCACTACAAGACTCTTCTTTAACACCTTACTTTTACTAATTTGGTGAATATCTTCCCCCAGAGACATAGGGCTATGATATTGTAAGGAAAAGACACCTTCATTACTGCATTCTTTCAGATACTAAAGATAAGCTCTTAGGCAGCATTAACAAATGGATCTAAAAAGCAGACTAATATATAAAACAAGATTCATCTTTTTTCTGCATTACCACTTCCAGTTTTTCCTTTCAGTCTACTGATTGTTAAGGCAAAAAGAAACCAGATCCAATGACAGAGCCAGAAGATTCAAAACAAAGTAATTTTCAGACAACAAATAAAGAATGAGTCTTGCACAAAGAAGAAGAGTGTAAAGAAAAATGAGTGCAAACACTTACAGCCCACAAAAGAGACAACACCCAGAAATGGCTTATCCTTGCAAAGAAACAATCAATCAAGAAAATTCCCAAATGCAGAAAAAAATCTTAGAGAGAGAGAGAGTGTGAGTGTTTAAGACAGTCAAAAGATGAGGAAGGCACGGTGGCTGCTGAGACGCTATATAGACACACAACACGATTACAAATGATGGGTCAAGAAAATGAGGTGAATTAAACTTTAGCATATCATGAGTATTATTAAAAGAAGAAGTGCGATTATTTTGGGTAATTTATGTTTGTTGAGTTTTGATATGATTTTTCATGAATAAATGTGCCAAACGTGTGAACAATCATGGAATGGGGACCCAAGGAGGGTGGTGGTTGTAACTTGTAATAACATAGCAATAGCAAAAGCAAAGCAAAGCAAAGCATGATTCCTCCAATTGTTTGATGTGATAATTAACAATAACTAAACATACCTTTAGCGTTTTGTTTGGCCAATTAACAACAATCAATTTATTTTATTTTCATGGCGTGTGATTCTTGTTTTTTCTTTTTGCTTTTTGGTGGGTAAATGTTAGAGCTGCCAAAAGATCGGGTTGGATTGATCCGGATATGAACTTACACACGATTTTTTTGGGAAAATAAAAATTGAATTATTTGGTTTGAATTGCATTGAATTTAAAAATATAAAGCCTAATTGACACGAAAATATTTTATCATTTTAAATTTTTAGGTCCGATCGAGTATATCATAGTCTATTGGTTTTTCGAAAAAATTTCAATGGGCCCAATCCAATAAAAAAAATTGCATTGATAATAATATAATAATATTCACACCATTCCAATACTCCTATCAATACATATAAATAGGATGGCCCCCTATTTTCAACGAACATAATTTAACGTGCATTTAAATGATATGATAATAAATATTATAATTTTTATTTTTTAATCATTTTAAATTTTATAAGTTTATAGGTATATTATCGTATTATATTCACGTGCTACTTATCCATTATGGCCTAAAATCAAGTTTTTATAACGTGGTTTAACTTGATAAAATAACGTGATGTAATTAATATTTGAACTTGATAAAATAAATAATGTGTAGTTTGAAGTTCATTTCAATATTTATTTTAAATTATCGTTAGTGTCTAACCTACCCTACTCACTACTACTACTACTACTATTATTATTATGATGATGATGATGATGAGGAGTGTAATCTAATCAAACAATTCGTGAATTAATTGAAGTTCGGTGCGATAAAAAAATATTAAAAACTCTTTAGTTCATTAAATGAACCGAACTTAAGTCTCGGACCGAGTTTGAATTATTTTTCGAGTCGAACTTGAGCCTAATGATATTCGATTCAAAATAATGTTTGTGAACATATACATTCACAAACTTTATTAACGAGTTTGTTTAAAAACTTTAAAAATGAATTAAACTTCGAATAATTTGTTAACTTTATATATGAACTTATTCATGAAATTGTCAAATTAATATAAAAAAATATTAACTCAAATAATTGAAAATGAGCTTTTTATAGAGCTTGAACTCGAATATTTAACGAACTTGAACCGAGTTCAAATTTAAATTCACTATTAAATTGAACCGAACTCGAACTTGATTTTCAAAACATAAACCGGACTCAAGCTCAATTCAAATCTTTTAACTTTTAAACGAGATCAACTTAAATCTGATTGTATTTGATTCAATTACCATCCTAATTATAATGGTACAATAAATGGCCACATAAATTCTAGCAAAATAATTAACTGTAGTGGGAAAAGTTATGTATGTACCATTACATGAAAATAATTCACATAGTAAAATCTAAGCTGAATTATAGTGTCACACCCCTTTCTCCAAAATAAATGAACAAAAATATTACAATTACCATAAAAGCCATGAAATGGAACAATCTAGAACAATTATACAAAGTCCATAAAGGGTAAAGAGGGGAAGGCATCCTATGAAAAACCAAATCATCCACTCTTGACCATTCAAACTATTAAAATATTAATCATATGTTTAATAAATATAAACTAAAACCAAGAATAAAATATAAGCAAAAATAAAGTGGCCCCAATTAACTTTTCTCTTTTAGTTTTTCTCTTTCTTTTCGCAGTGTGAAGAATATGGTCCAATTTTCATGTTATTGTCAAAGTTACTTTCTTGAAATTCATCTATCTATACTTTTTTTCATTTTTAGACTATCAATATTCAATATTTGGAAAGGGGAAAATTAAATTAAAATTGGCCTACGATTTATGAATAGACATTCCATTTGATGTGATTTATGGGCATGCTAGAAGTACAACCATCAAATAATTTTGTCATCAATTAAGTGCAACACTTTACATCTAAATGCATGCATGCATTGATCTTTTAGCACATTGTGTCCTGATATATTTTAATGTTCATCACCAGTCTTTCACTCTTTACGGTGGACACAATTTAATATACTTTCACGGGAGAAGTCAGGTCCCCCAAGGTATGAGGGACAAAATCGTTACCTCCTATTTTATTAATTTATGGTTGGGCAAAATTTTAAAACTTTTTGTAAATTTTTACATAATATTTATAAATTTTAAAGCAAAAAAATTGATGTGGGGCTTAACCCCACCATTGCATAGTGTGGCCCTGCCACTGTTCGCGGATGATATAATAATGTCATATGAATTGCTATTTATATACATGTCAAGTATGTGTTGTTATGTGCATGTAAAAATTTAAAATTCCAAATATATATACATATATAATTTTGAGAATGCATATTTTTGCAATAAGGTTATCTGTTTTAAAGTTCATATAATTTAAAAAAAAAAATGTTATCTTTGTCATAATTTTAATTTGATCAATAAATAGATCAATTTACATTTTTTTAATGAAATTTAATGTTCCATTTTTTTTAAGGTCACGGAGAATTGATTTGATATTTGTACTTAGTAATCAAGTAAAACTAGATATTAATTTTTTGATTTTAATTTGATATGCTTTAGTTTAATTTTGTACGGTTCCTCCATCCAAATAAAGTATATAATTATTTTTTTAATATTTAATGTCACTTTTAATATTATAAATTTAAAATTATGATATATAAATTTTTAAATAATTGTTAATTATGATCAATTATATCATAATTTTTTTATTTAGTTTTGCTAGTCAACCCAAATCAAGTGAGGTCGATCGGACCGGTTGGACGGGCTAGATAATTAAATATAATTTTATTAACAATTTAATTGATTTCGAAGTTTATGAGAATACGTAAATTGAAGATTAGATTATACATATATTTGAATTTATTATGGATAATATAATATACATATCATATTATGTTTTTTTTTAAATTATGAATCAGAAAATATAATTATGAATAATGTACGTTTATATAATTTGTACTATATGATATAGTTTAAGAATATAAAAAATAAGTATTATAATTTGATCCGCCTATATTCCTTTTAGACACCTAGGTGTTAGTCCATTCTCCACCTCCCGACTAGTGCCTATTAGAGGTATTCAAAGGAACTGAAACCGTCGGAACCGAATTGTAATCGGACCGTAATCAGCAGTTTTGGGAACCGTAACCTTACCCGATGGTTTGATTTCAAACCGTAACCGTGTAGACGACGGTTTGGTTACGGTTTCAAAAATTCAAAACTGTGACCCGACGGTTCGGAACAGTAACCGTCTGTTTGGAACCATATCTCAATTTTATTATTAAATTTAATTTATTTCTCATATTATAAAGAGTCATTTTTTATAATAATTTTTTTATAATTCATAATACCACATTAAAATTTATGAATACATTAATAATTATATAAAATAAAATTTAACTAGATGAGAACCTAATTAAATCATATTATAAATCAAAATAATTAACTTTTTATTATTGTTCATCTTATATTGTTATATTTATGAAGATTAACCTTTTATTTTATCATTAATGTATTTGTGTTTAATGTGTGATTCAATTTAAGTATTCATGACATAATAACAAATCAAAATATTTTTTTATTTTATTTCATTATTAATATATTATTATATGGGTATTATATATAATAAATATTTACCTAGTTATTCTAGTATTACATTAAAAAGGTAATTATGTGATATAAAATTAAATGATGATATGCATTGGTATGTAATTAAAATTTTCAAAAATTTAAATATATTAGCATAATTTTTTGAACGGTTCGAAACCGTAACTAACGGTTTGGAATCATAACTGGAACTGTCCTACACGGTTCGGTTCCAAACCGTGAACCACCACAACTACAATTCGATTCCGATTCTAAAAATTCAGAGCTGTGACAACTCCAGGACCTATCGATTTTTAGAACAATGATAATAATAAAACAATATTTTATTTTTATTTTGGACTCATTATAATTTTAAAATTAACAAATAGAATGATATTAAAATTTTTAAAATTTAAATGATACTACCTCTGTCCTAATAAATTTGACATAATTTATTATTTTAATACGGTCAGATGAATATAAATTGTGTCATGTTTATTGGGACAGAGGGAGTACTGATTAGCACGTAATTTTAGAATTTTCAAATTTTCAAATATTTTATTATTAGTTTTTTTCGATGGTTTAGAATGACGATTCAAATTTGTAATCGAAATAGTCCTATATATTATTTAATTTTGAATCGTAAACTATTATAATGGTTCAATTTCAATTTTAAATTTCTGGAATCATAAACTGATAATTTGGTTGCGAACCGAACCATAAGGTTGAAAACTTCTAGTTCGGCTAGTCGTTTGGTTTATATTGAGGTGAAAATTACGAAATAAATATATTAATATATTAAGTCATACATAGTAAATGGTAACTAATAACTATACTTTTTTTAATAAAATATGACTTTATCTATATACATTGATAAATTCAAGGCAGTGTGATAAAACCAAACTTTACACAAAAGCCATAAAATTGTTGCTAATTTTCTTTTTATTAGAAACAATAAATTATGTCACCTAAACATCATAAGTTAATCAATATATTAGAGGAAAATCTAATAATAATTGGTGTAGGCTGTAATTAGCTAAATTCTAAAATTTAACCTACTTTGATGTATTCACTTGACTCACTCGTACCAAGTTTTAATATTATCATTTGACAAATTATATATTTTTTTAATACATATAAGTTGAGTACATATACAAATGACCTCATAGTATACGTACCAAAAATGTATTAAATGAAACAACACATACAAACCAAATCCAATAGAAATACAAGATTCCATGTAAATTATAATTATAATTATAATTACAAAATTATCATATGTGGTAGGTATTAATCGATAATGATAGTCAAATTAAAATTTTAATCTCTCCCCAGATAATAAGGTCACCAAATACCAAGTGACACATGATACAAAACAATATTTTTTGAGCGAAACAAAAAATTAGGTAGTGATATGCAGCTACCAAAGGTGTTCTACAGAAAAGTAATTGTCTGAATCGGACTGCAATTGAATCGTGATTGATGGTTTCGGAAATCGTAATTGTTTCAGACGGTTCGGTTCCAAATCTTAACCGTGTAGAGAATGGTTCGATTTCAATTCCAAATATTCAGAATCGTGAATCGGCGGTTCCTCAACATTTATTTTAATAGATTTTTCTATCCTTAACTCAATTTTATCTATAGTATTATATAGAATCATTGTTTATAACCAATAAAATTACATTTTAATTTGCAAACTCATGTAAAAGTTCGAATTAGGATCGACGATTCGAAATTGGAATTGTTGGTCCCGAAACGAGTAAATAAAGATTTTGAAATGCGGAATTTGGTGGTAAACTCGTTTTTATAAAAAATCAATCAAAATCAAACTTTCAGTGAATGATAGATAATGAAAGAATAAATACTGAAAGCAAATGAAACAACACAAAGTTTGGTTTGCGTGGTTCGGAGATAAAAACTCCTACGTCCACGAGTCTCGATGTTAGTCGAGGGTTTCCAAATTAATGGAGAAATAATAGTCTTACAGTGATCAACCACAGTGGGTTAGATATACAAGTATTATCTGATCACAACTAGCTTCGAACTTAATCTAATGCTAAGCTATTCTTCGGTTACAAAATAATATCGCTAATATGAACACTTTAGAAAATAAGAACTGAAAGCTAAGTGTTCTAAGAACTTGAGATTTGAGAGCGATAATAGCAAGTGTAGATTGGGTAATCGGTTGTTGTTGAAGCGTGAGAAGTGTCGGGGTATTTATAGTGCTCTCTCAAAAATATAGCCGTTGTGAGATAGAGCTTCTTTTGAATTCTTCCCGTTGGAGTAGCCGTCCTTTTTGTCAGAAATGATACACCTATAGCGTAGGTTGCAAATTCAGTGGTGACTTCAGTTTGGACTTCAGTGGCCTTAAGTGAATTGGCCCTCAGTGGATGGCCTTCAATGGAATGGCCTTCAGTGGACTGAAGCCTTCAGTTGAACATGGCTTTCAGTGGCCCTAATTAAAATATGGCACTCAGTGGCCATGCCATAATATGGCTTCACTGGCCATGCAAAATATGGCTTCAGTGGCCATGCAAAATATATCACTCAGTGGCCATGCTATAATATGGCTTCAGTGGCCATGCAAAATATGGAGAAGTGCTTTCAGTGGGGAGGCCAGTGGCCTTAAGGAGGCTTTCAGTGGGGAGGCCTTCAGTGGCCTGCACTACACAATCAAGTTTTGGAACTTAATCAAAACATTATAAAATATCCCAACAGGAATCACATTTGATGGTTCTCATTCTGAATCCTAAATCATAGTAACTACGATTCAATTATAATTTCGGTTCAAAATGTAATCATGACCATCTAGTTGCTAGCTACATAATAGTGGAAATAAGTTTATTTAAATAGTCTAAAATCATAATTAAATAAAGTATTAATAGGGTTAGTGAAGCAAATGGAGCCATCCAGTAACTAAAGTCTAAAGTGTGGAAAAGTGTAAGTATAATATATAGATTAGGGATTAATTAAATAATGCAAAGGACAATTCATGTGGAAGAAGTAAAATCTTTTGTGCAGAGTATAAGATCTTGAGGCATGATTAAATATAATTATAATTTATTACTGTATTTGTGGAGGGTCTAATTATAATTTAATTATAATAAGTAAAGTATTGGGTGTGAATTTAATATAAAGAAATTGATTTGTTTGGAGTGGAGGGAACATTACAATCGACTTCTTTGTGTTCATAAAGTGCTCTCCCCATTCATAGATTTAATATTTAATATAATATTAAATATTAAAGGGAAAAAAAGAAAAGGTAAAAGTGATTCCTCCAGGCACGTCTTGTATCTTGGAAATTATAGTAAAATAAATGATAAATTATTTAATTAATTTACTATTAAAAACTACAAATTAGGGTTGATATGACACAACGGATAAGTTCAAAAATAACCAATTTGATTAGAGAAAAACACAAATACATTGTTAAATTTTAAGTGTCCTCACTGACACTCACTCATCATAGTATTGCTACAAGTCAGTCACATTTAATCTTAGAGTTTCTGCTAAGGAGTGACCTAAAAAGGCGATGAACCATGTTGGTATGTGTATTACTAATCAATTCTTTTAACCCCTCGTCAACAATGGCAGCGCATACTCTTTTCGACTCAGACAGGTTGCACTCACATAAACTCTCAGAGATATGATACACGGAAGACCCGCCCTCCGAGAGGTGCTAGTTCCACATCCCAACAAATGATGTAAAAGATAAAAAAGATTGTAGAATGCACAATTTTTGAAGGGTTACTTTTTTGTTATTTATGTAAACAAGTCAATTTTAGTGGAACGATCTAAAAAAGAAAACAAATCAACATTAACGAAACACGGAGAATATATAACATGAATTATGCGACCGCAATTTTACAAAATGTGTGTTACTCATTGTAGGAATCGTGCTTTATAAAATAAATATACATATTTATTTTAT
>JAPKLX010000039.1:1261024-1294925 GCA_026898415.1 Leonotis leonurus
GGGTATTCTCATGGGAACCATCCCCTATATATATATATATATATATATATATATATATATAAACCATAGTGATCAAGAGTTGTGATTCACGGTCCGCAGTGGACACAATTTAATATATCTACGGTTGATGTAACTATGCTACATCAGCATACGAGTCATCATAATTTTTATTATTTAATTTATTTTATTATTTATATTAAATAATATTAAATTATACACTAATCAATAAACTATAATCGTAAAACGAGAATTCATAAACCTTTTAATAAAAATTTAATATTCATCTACGATGCATACGCGTCGTATGCGAGAGTATTAATCCACTCGCAGCGGGCGTATTAATCCCGCAAGCTGCGGACGGATCAGTGTTTGTGTAGCAATTGAATAATATCTTGAACTTACATAAGTCGTATATCTTCATATATGTGTGATAAATGCAGGCGTGGGGAGTGGTGGGATTGGAAGCAAATGGGGAAATTAATGAGTTGTTTTGCAAGAGAAGAGAACATGTAATATAATAGTAGTAATAATAAATATAGTTGGGGGGTGGGTGGGTGGGTGGGGGCATTAAGCCATTTTGGTTGTGGATTCTCCAACAAAAACATCCACGCTTCTAAAGCTATTTTAAACTCATAATGCTATTTATTTATATACTATTACAACATATATACATGTGTATGTGTTGGTGTGTGGGAGAGGGAGGGGGCATATTTATCAATTATCACCATGCATGTTTTCTTCTAGGGTTGACAATTTCAAACATGGCTTGATAGTACAATATAAATAGTACTATAAGTTAATGTCGTATTTTATCGGAATCGAATCGTTATAAGGTTGATATGATAAAAGCAGTTTCGGACACAGGCGATGTGCTGATGAAAAGAGGGGGCATTGGTGCATATTGATTATTTTTATTCTTATAAAATCGTTAAATTAAGGTGACGTTTACTTTGAATGATAAGTTAGATTGATAAAATGTGTGATTGATTATTCGAATGATATGATAGTTAAATTAGTTCAAAATTGAGTAATCCATCATTTATACATCAAAGTAAACACTAGATTAATTTGGATTATTTTTATTAATCAATCATATCATGCAATGCAAAGTAAACACCACCTGATAACTCTACAGTTTGCTTTGCGGAATTTATTTGCATATTGTTTTATATATCATCCATTGATTTTGCATATTAATAATAATAAATTAATTACACGAATTATTTCACCATCCCATCCACTTTGTCTGGGCTATTTTTTATGTAGTTGAAATATTACTAAAGAAGCATTTCACTGCCTCTTCAATTCACAATTTGGATAGTGTGCAACAATCAAGTCGTTTCATACTTTTTTGGGGAAAAAAATAATCTGTGATTTTTTTAGGGCTTTTAATTTAGTTAACTAATAGTTCATCTTGAGCTTTAACAAACTTAAATTTTATCAACAACTACTACAACCTCTTAATTCTATCTACACTTAAATAGCTAGATATTTGCATAAATAGACACGCTAAGTTTCTAACTTCCCAAAAGGAAATCCATTCGATTGGGCCAAAAATCAATCACAAACAATAGTAGATTCAACTGAACTTAAACTAAATTATATTTGAAACCTAAGATATGATCCTCATATCATGATAATAACCTTATAATTAGAATAACTATAGGCTAATTATCATGGGATGAGTATTATATCTTAAGTATCAAACATAGCCTAAGAGGTGCCGAAATCGTAGTATGATAGAGACGACGAAAGGCATGTGGAAAAATGCAACGTGGAGGGCAATTTGCCAAAGGCTAATTACATATCACAAAGAAGATAAAGAAACTGCAGGGAAGCCCAACAAATATTCACAATGCCACACAAGAATATAAGTTTAATAGAAGCTTCTATCAACAAAAAACATTTAAAGCCAATCACGAGATAATGGAAACTCAAGAAAGATTATTCCT
Source organism: Leonotis leonurus (assembly GCA_026898415.1). Taxonomy (NCBI): domain Eukaryota; kingdom Viridiplantae; phylum Streptophyta; class Magnoliopsida; order Lamiales; family Lamiaceae; genus Leonotis; species Leonotis leonurus. The sequence goes on from JAPKLX010000039.1 coordinate 1,262,977, forward strand.
GCCCCACAGAGTTGGATCAAAGATGGGAAAATGTATACTTTACAGAACATGCAACGGGAGTCCAATTACCGGCCAAACCAACCTCGTGGACCTTGGCCATCCCCGTCATTCATCAGCTTGTCTAAGACGACATTCAAATCAACTGCTTGTCCGTTTTCTGTTAGCTTTCGAACTGTTGCCCTCACTTGGTCTCTAGAGAATCCCATGTTTGTTACTCTGTCCACAACATCATCAATAGGAACCCTGTTTCCAGATCCACCACCACCAGCATTAGCACTAGGCCCAGAACCACCACCCACAGCAGAGGCAGTTGGCAGTGCTTGAGGCAATATTCGCGCAGTAGGTAGTTGTGGATAACTATTACCACCGGTCTGGCCCATTCCAGGAGAAGATAGTTGTTGCGTCTTCATAGGGGAGCTACTACCATATTGTGGTGGAGCGCTGCCGTAAGGATATGGTTCACCATGCCCTGATTGTGGACCGAACGAATTCGAGTATCCTGACCCAGGTCTGCTGGTGGGTGGAGCCTCATACACATTAGGAGTAAGTCCGTAGTATTGTTGAGAGGGAGGTGGAGGAACTCCAGTCGGAGGAACTGAGGGAGGTGGGCGAGTGCCCATGGAGTAATTTTGAGGGGGCATATGCATTGTTTCTTCAGAGTGATGACCTATTGGTGGCTGAGGCATCGAGGGGTTAACAGACGGATTAACAGGTGAGAACGTGGAGTGTTGTTGAGAAGGTGGAGGTGGTTGAGAATATTGAGGCTGAGGTGGTGGCTGGTACTGGTGTTGCGGTGCAGGTGGAGCTGCAAGCTGCTGCTGTGGCTGTGGCTGTGGCTGCGGTGGAGGTAGTTGATAATGCTGATTCGGGTTATCTGGGGTTTGATACTGTTGATTTGGGTTTTCTAGGGTTTGGCTGGGCGGGGGGAAGTAAGAATCATGGTGGGGGATGGGAGGAACTTGGTTTGGAGGGAACTGGTTCGGAAGTTGAGCTTGGGGTTGTATAGCTTGGGGTTGTATGTTCTGCTGTGGAGGTGGAAGGGCCGGAGGTGCTTGTGTTGATGGAACACTAGAGAACAGATGCTGGACAGGCGCTCCCGACTGCATTTTCTCAGGCTGAGCATTGACCTTGCTTTCAACTTGTTCTGCCTTCGGTAACTGCATCTTAGCAATCTGCATTTGAGCTGCAACTATGTCTTGTTTATCTCTTACTACCTTAACACCAGATTGCACCTGCAGACCAAAACAAAATAACAATTAACAAACATGCCCACTAGGTTAATAAAACAAATTTAACCATGTTTTAACAGGAAGGGTGGGAAAGAAGTAGATAATGACACCATTTAATAGTCATCTCATTCCCACATCAAATAGATCCAAAAAAACCTTGATTTGGAATGTGCAATTCAAATAATCTCCTTGTTCATCAAATCTATCTACTACAGAAGAATGGGAACCGTGTTCAATAGCTAATGACATAACTATGGTTGTAAACAAGGCTGGAATATCATTGGACAGGACCAAGACAAAAGTATTCCAAATTGTGGACTCTGCTCCTCATGAAGAATGCATGTGACCACAATTCTGAACAATTGTATGATTTCCTTTATAATTAGAACTTATCTTCTTGAAAACAGCACAATTCAAAATTTGTAGCAATTTTTAATTTTATATTCATGATTATTAGTAATATTAACATGGGGTACTGAACAATTATATAATAAATCAGAATTAATTTCTTATAATATAAGAAGTTCATCTTCAAACTCTATATAGTACTCCCTCCATCCTGTTAGCATGACACTTTTTTTGGGAACAGTTATCAAGGAGAGCATAAAATAATGTAAAAGTTATAATAATGGTAAGGTCTACACCTTTTTAAAAGTTTACTTTTGTTTTTTATGACTTGTGCCAAAGTGTGTCAAGCTTAGTGGGACAAAAGAAGTAGTAAATATTATTTTGAAGCAAAAAACATCTAAAAGATACATCCCACTCTAGAGTTCACCTCTCTCCCTTGAGACCGGTGTTTTAAGAGAGATATATTATGTTAAGACTTTTGGATGGAACAACCTAACAAGAAACTGAAGCAGGAACCAAAGAGTATTCTGCTATAGATATTTCAAATGGATTCTTTGGTTTTCCATTTTTTTCTATTTTTTCTCTCTTTCCCCATCATTCATCACTCCCTGTATTTCAATTCCCAACTTATGTTCCTATAACAATAGTCAATTGTCTTACATGAGAAAGTAAAGGAATGAAAATGAAAGGTACCTCTGTAAGAATATTCTCCAACAGTCTCATTTTTCCATCAATGACCCCATGATTGTTCCCAACAGATATTTTCAGATCATCGATGGAGTGCTCCAGGTTACGGGTCCTTGTTTCCAATTGTGACAATCGTGAACTCATGCTATCAATGGCATGCATCAGATTATCCATATGCTTCTTCATCATCCTCTCAATGTCAGTGACCAAAGTTCCATCAGAAGCTGCATTGCCAGTTTTGTGGTTCTTCCCCAATGCAAATTTGGCAGGTTCTTCGACATCAAGAGAATTGTAGTTCTGAAAGATTAAACACAATAAGATGATTTGTATATTACATACTGAATAGACAAACTAGATGCTTACATGCATATTTAACATCATTTAACCAAAAAAATTCTAGGATAATATAATCCTCTTAAGACAGTAACCTAGTATCAATATTATTCTATCATAAAATTGAGAAATTAGGGATTGTAATACGTCACAACAAAGTTACAAACAATGATAGCAATTCAAGAATAGCTCCTAGAAACATTAGGACGAGAAATTAATCAAATTCTCCTCGAATTCTTCTTAAATTCATAATGATCACGAGGAAAACTACTAATAAAATAAACTAGGGATCAAGTCACGAATCTAAACAACATTTAATTATCTAAATAGACACAAATCAGAATCAATATCGGATACAAGAGGAACCAGGTTATAGCAAAATTACTCTGATAGACGATGAATTTGCTTTGGAATCCATTGAATTCCATGTTCTGAGGGGAGGATCTTCATTGTCCGAGTCGAAGTTCGACCGAGTGGCTTTCGGCGATGACGAAGACACCACAGCAGCAGGTCGAAGCGGCATGAAATCGTAGCTCGGTACCATGTCATCTTTCTTCTCCGCTGGCCGATTCATGAAGTCGATGAAATCAGCTCCGCCACCGCCATTATTGTTGCTGTGAGAATTGGAGAGATCCATGATCTGCTTGTCCATGTACTGCGACGTCGTGCTGTTATTCATCTGAGTACTCAATCGCACACAATTGAATCAAACAGCCGTGCGTATATATATCTCCAGAGAAAAACCTATAATTTTGGGAACTAGGGTTTTGAAAAGATGCTTGATTTTGGATATAGCTTTTGAGTGATTTGATCAGATAGCAAAAGAACAGTGATGCGAAGAAGAAAGCTTTGTCTTTAATGGAAATTTATATAGAATGACAGAGTAAGATTCAAACCAAAGGCATCATCAACACACACATAAAAACCTCAGACAACAAAATCACCATAAAAATAAGCTCTATCACAATAAAGAAGGAATAAAAAAGCTTACAGCTTACAAGGAAGAAAGCAGCCAGAAATCGCTTATCGTTGCAAAGAAGGAATCAATCAATGAGCAAAATTCCCCCAAATGCTGAAAATTTATTAGAGAGAGAGAGTGTGTGAGTTTGTATGACGGTGAAAAGATAAGAGATAAATTATAGCTCAAGAAATGAAATTAATTTACACTTTAATTTACCCTAAATTAATTAATAGTCCCAGAAAAAGAAGATATCATTTTGACTCCGCATTGAGTTTTAGGGGTGAATACGAGTCGGTTAACCGTATATTAGCGATATAAAAAATTCGACCGTTCGATTTTTTATCGATTCGGTTAATTATTAAAAAATAAGAAATAAAAATCAAAAATCGCATTAGCGGTTAACCAAAAAATCGGATCGGTTAACCAATTTTTCACTGGTTAACCATGATAATAATAATTTTTATTTTTTTGTTATTCATAATAATATGGTAGAAAAAATATAAATACCAATGAATGGTAATATGCTAATTACGATCAATATGAAAATTAATTTACCATTTTATAGCAAAATAACTAACTTTAATATGGCAAAATGACTCATGTATAGTTCAGAGATCAAAGAGATAAAATAAAGTTTTGAAAATAAAAAAAACAATAAAGTTGTAGCTAATATAAGCTTTATATTCACTAAACTAATTAAATAGTGTTCACTTGGTTTATAAATGTATGTCTAGTTATCGATGCTCAAAAATGGATGGTCTTCCGTCAAACAAGAATTTTCTATAAAAAGGATAGCAAAATGAAAATATATTCTCGTCATGTATTATATTCTCCTCATGTGTTATATTTAGAATACATGTGTTAAATTTTTTAATTAATTATATATATATATATATATATATTATTTATAAGTATTATACATATCGGTTCGGGTCGGTTAACCACCGATTTTACATAAATGAAAATAAAAATCGAACCGATATTATCGGCTTTTGAAAATTAAACGAAAAACTTAAACCGAACGGTTCGGTTAATCTTATTTTGAGATCGATTTCGGTTCGGTTTGTCAGGTGGTTCGATTTTCCGATCTTTTATGCTCACCCCTACTGAGTTTTGATTTTTGATTTTGTATAAAGTTGTGTATTTAATGGAGTTTTGGACTGATATAATTAAAAAAAATTAAGTGATTCTCTGTATTGAGTTGAGTCTGAGTCTTATTTATTTTTTTATTTTTAATAGAAAAAATTTGAAAAAAATATTTTAAATAAAATTAAGTGTATTGAATTAAATGGATCCCCTTATTATAAATTTGTAATGTAAAAAAATTTATGCACATATTAAAATGACAAAATGTAAAACAATTTCGTAACAAATTGAATACATATTAAAATTATTTTGGTTAATTTTTATTTAGTTGGGGTCATGTAGGTTTGAGTTTTGATTTACTTTATCATAGCTTAATTAATATATTTATCCTTCTATCAAAATATTTTATATTTGAACTTTTTATTTATATTAAATGATCTATCACACTCCTTATGCATAATTAAATATATAATAATATAACAAGTTATAATTAAATATATCATTAAAAATTGTATCGAGTCAAGATATTAATCGTTTTTGTAAATGAACGACGGATTATATATTAAAATTACTTTAGTTATTTTTTATTGAGTTGGGGTTGTTTGGTGTGTTTTTGTCGTGTTTCTACACGACCTTTCGAGTCTCATTTCATAGTTTTAGATTCATTTTATATATTTTTTTGGTTCGTATTTACGCTCGTTTATCGTAATTGCATGTAGGTTGTTTGGCGTGAAAATTGGCTCAAAATTGAGTTGTAACGATGAAGATTGGATAGCATAGGATTAAAGTTCATCTCTATAGGAGTCCATAGCCGCAAACGGATCTAAAATTGGAGTTCAGACGAGGGAGAACGGGCCGAAAGAAAATTGCTGCGCGCGAGGGTCAGCGCTAGGGGACCAGCGGGCGCTGGACCCCAGAGCCGGCTGGACCTGAGACTCGGCTGGGACAGAAACGCAAGCCCAGCGCCCGATGGACCCTCCACGGGCGCTGGACGTAATTTTTGGACGCGTTTTATGCTATTTAAAGCCCGTTTTTGGGCGTATTTTGAACCTCTCTTTCATATTTTCTCTCTTTCAAACCCTAGAACACTTAGATTATTTAATTTTCATTGTAATTTCGCATCGGGACGAAGGATTGAGGGTGAGATTAACGCTCAATCCAAGATTTATTCTTAGTAAGTGTCTCTTATTTTTGAATATTGAATGGATTGATTTGTTTTTCTCTACCTAGTTTTATGGATTTCTTGATTAATTATTGATTGTTCTTGATTCATGCTTTATTGATTAAACTTGTGCGTAATCGAATTGAATGCTTGATCACCATTTAATTACATTTGTATTCTAGATGTGATTGAGAAATAAATCTAGAATTTGACTTAGAGTTTAATCATCAATAATTCCAAATCGGAAACATAGGAATTATATTCGTTGTTAATTGTGATTTTCCTATTGTGTAATTCAAATACGTGTGTTAGAATTACTGCTTAATTATTGAATATGTAGTTAGATGATTAAGCAACTCTATGAATTGATTTATTAATTACGAATCATTGTTCTTGATTAAGGAATTTTTCTTAGGGTAATCTAATACGTGAGTTGTGATTATTGTCAAATTAAGAATACGTATGTAATTAATTAGACTAACTATTAAGAAGTCCTTAATGAATGAACAATAGCATGAGTTTAGGAGAATAATTTAATTGATTTTAGATTTTCTTAACTCTTAGGCTCTTAAATCTGGAATCTCACATTTTCATTATTTTGTCTATTTATTTTATTTCTTATTTCTCCTGCTTATTATTGGTTCAGAGTGTTTAGGATTTTTCATTTATTTGTTTTTAATAACACTTCGGATTAAATCGCCCTGTTAAGCTTTCCATCGAGATTCGACCGGGGTTAACTTGCCACGTGCAATTGACCTCGTATATTTGCGAGAACCTAGAGTGTACACATTTTAGGTCAAACAAATTTGGCGCTATTATTGGGAAAAGCTTTAGGCGTTTTTTATTTTGAGTGTTATTTGTGTTCGTTATTTTCTGTTTTCGTGTTATGTGTTTTCTTTCCGTATCGTTCGTTATTGTTTCTTTGTTTCGTGTTTTCTTTATTATTTTCTTTTTAGCAGATATTATGCTTTGGATTTTGTCATTTGTTTTTGTGCAGGTATTCGACTTCGGGAACTCGTACAGTTGAATAAGAAGGATAAACTTTCTAGCCAACCCAAGGACTCACAGAGAAGATACTATGTTGAGCTCGAGACATTAAATGAGCAGTTTTTATTTTTATTTTCGTTCCTTATTTATTTCTTTTTTTCCTTTTAGTTTTCCTTTCCTTTCAAAATAAATAAATAGCATATTTTTGTGTCTTAAATTGTAGGAGAGTGCGGAGTCCAATTTCTTCATTTTTCACCAACCAACTACTCGCAACATCCGGGATCTGGCGTATTGAGTCTAGCTTTTCGTTTCTCGTCTTCTTCAGGGAAGTCTTCTCTACCTTTACTTTAGCTTTCTACGAGAGCGTAGTAACACTTAAGTGTGAGGGGGTGGACTTGTTTGCTTGTGTCTTTTTATTTTGTTTATGCTTCCCTGTCTTGATTGTTTGTTTGTTCTCTAGCTTGTTTGATTGCATGCATATTTGATGATAGTCGTTTATTAGCATGTTAAGCTTTGGGATGTGGTATGAATGGTGGTAGGACTTAGATTGATTCGACTTTTGATTAGGCTATGTTGTTTAATTCGGTTTGTTTAGTAGGGCATGTTGCTTAACTAGATAACTTGTGCTCAATCATGATTCGGATTATGAGTGATACTCCCTTGTTATTTACGTGTCTTATTCCCTTATTGTCTAAAAAAAAAACTAGAGAAAAAATTCTCGGAAAAAGAAAAAAAAAAGAATAAAAACGCTAGAATGGCGTAATGAGTTGTCGAGTTAAGTTTGTGGGTTCTACTCCTCTTATATTTGATAATGAGTATGAGAAACCATATTTGGGTGGGTATTCGATGAGATCCATTGAAGTTTATACCCAATGATCAATACCCTTAAAATGTTCTTACTTGCCTTCTGTTTCAACTTATTTTAAACCTTCAGTACGTGGCGTTGTTTAGACTAGACCCACTGTCCGATAAATGGACTCAGTAACGGGCACGAGGAATATTTCCAACCGATATTGTACGTGGCGTTGTTTAGACCAGACCCACTGTCCGATAAAGGGACTCAGTAACGGGCATGAGGAATATTTCCAGCCGATATACTTCCAATTTATTTTATTAAATTGCTCGCAAGAGTACGAGTTCGTTATAGATTAATAAGTTGACCCGAAGTCGTATTCTCAAGGAAGGCTAAACAGGGCTTTATCTATGTTGCAGAATAGAAAGCAATTAAAAAAGAATGGATTTTGATATTTTAACTAATCTAATTAATCTATCTAGGCGAATGAAATTAAAGAATTTAAAATACGAATTACCTAGGCGAAAATTAATAAAGCGATTAAATTCTAAATCTAAGAACAAAGAATTAAGGAAACTGAATTTAAACATGCCTTGAATTGATTAACTAACATGATTGAAGGGTTTGTATTAATGAATTGGAAATCCATCAAGAAAAGGGCAGAAAGAAAATAGATCATAAAGCTATAAAGAAAATAGTAAAAGAACTCACGAATGTAAAAGGTAAATAATGCATTAAAGTACTGCGGGTTTGAATCACGAACGAATCCACAACGAAATTGAAAAACAAACGGAATGGAAATCTAGACTAATGGTGTTTTCTCTCGTGGTCTAAACCCTCAAAAGTAAAGTAAAAAAAACGTGAAAGAAGTAGTCGACGACGCTGGTTTAAATAAGGGTTTAGAATTCCCGTCAGGGTAGCGCTCGCTACCCTGGCTCTCTGTTCAATCTTCACGCGTAGGGGGCCAGCGGCCGCTAGGGGGGTAGCGGTCGCTAGCCCCCCTCTCTGTCCGTCCAACGTATTGCAGGGGGTAGTGAGCGCTAGGGGGTAGCACTCGCTACCCCCACGCTCTGTTGTGGGAAAATCCATGGGGGTAGTGATCACTAGGGGGTAGTGACCGCTACCCCCTTGTTCTGCCTAAGAGACCTAGTGATCACTAGGGGGTAGTGATCACTACCCCTACGCAATATTTTCACTCCTTATTTTTCACGCCTTTCGTCTCGTTTCTCTTTTCGAGTCTTGCTACTCCATTTTTGTCGATCATAACCTACAATGCAACATATAGAAGACCAAAGCATCAATCCGAACAACAATAATCAACATTATGAATCTAAAATGCGAGAGAAACGAGACCAAAAACGGATAAAACACCTTCATTTCAAAAAAAAGAGATGTTAATGGAATTTGACTTGTTGAGTGCTAGGGAGATGTGAGATGTGTGTATATCGTGATTGTATACTTGTTAGATAGTTTACTTAATGGGCAACACTACGAGCTTAATTGAGTAATTATGTTTGATTGAGAATTGAGTCTAGTTTAAGTCCTCGTATTGAAGGTATGAACGGTTGTCGAGGCTTGCATGTTCATTTTCTACTCGACTCGAATGTGTTTGTGATTAGATTTTTGCTTGAGGACAAGCAAATGATTAAGTGTGAGGGGGGTTTGTTTGGTGTGTTTTTGTCGTGTTTCTACACGACCTTTCGAGTTTCATTTCATAGTTTTAGGTTCATTTTATTTTGTATTTTGGTTTGTTTTTACGCCGGAATTCCGTAATTGCATGTAGGTTGTTTGGTGTGGAAATTGACGCAAAATTGAGTTATAACGATGAAGATTGGATAGCATAAGATTAAAGATTGGATAGCATAATATGCAAATCACTATTAAAATTCATTAATTTATCAAAATAATTAAGATGTTACATAAATAGAGACGACTTTTAACTTTGAGATAATTGTCTATAAATGCACAAACTATTCACCATTTATGATATTGCACGTGAACTTTAAAATATGTCGCACAATACACAAACTATCATTTCTTAGCTAATTTTTACATTGAGCTTGTTTTGGTCAAATTAATGCTTACGTGGACTCGATTAACACACGTGGTCGTACACATCAGCCTAAACGACGCCGTTCTGACTTAACCTAAACGATGTCGTTTATTCCTTAAGAAAAAACGACGTCGTTTTGTTCCATTTATGAATATCCGCCGTTATGGTTGTAAAATCAAGCGATTATGGTTAGTGCAATCAGTAGAAATTTAGGGTGGGATGTCGTTTAGGTTAAATCAAAACGGCGTCGTTTAGGCTAATGTGTACATCCACATGTGTTTATCGGATTCACGTCAACATTAGTTGGACCAAAAATGATAATTTGTGTATAAATTACCATAAATAATAATCTATGTATTGTATGACAAATTTTAATGTTCATGTGCAATGCCATAAATGGTACTCCCTCCGTCCATGAATGTTGTTAACATTTTGACCCGACATGGGTTTTAATGTATTATTTTGACTTTGTGGAAAAATTTAGTAAGTGGAAATAGTGGAAAGTAAAAAGTAAAAAGTTAGTGGAGTTAGTAAGGGTAAAAGGGTAAAAAGATAAAAAGTTAGTGGAGTTAGTAAGGGTAAAAGGGTAAAAATGTATGTCCAAAAAAGGAAACTTTTAAGTGTTAACAACATTGGTGGACGACCCAAAATGGCAAAATGTTAACGACATTGGTGGACGGAGGGAGTAGATAGTTTATATATTTACAGACAATTATCCATTTAAGTTTCTCCATATTCATTGGATTTCAAAAACTAAGAATCATGTTCATATTCATAAAATTTCACCGGATCCGCGGATCTGACCCAAATTCATGCTTATATTTTTTAAAATAAATTATAAATATACTAAAATTGATAATAAAATCTTAATAATAATTTATGTGATATTTTAATTTTATTATGATCATTGTGTAAGAGGTCTCTTTTTTACTTTTCTCTTATGATCTTGAAAAATATATGATCAACCCTGAGTGAAAGACGTCGACAGTGAGCGGGTAAGAGATGTCGGGAATGAAAATATATGATCGGTCCCGATTGAAAGACGTCGACAGTGGGCGGGTAGAAGATGTCGATGATGAAAATATATGATCAGCCCCGAGTGAAATACATCGACAATGGGCGAGTAGAATATGTCAAGGATGATGAGGTTGTGTGAAGCGGTGATAACGACACTTTTTGTCGTGTGCTGGTAATATATGAAAGTGGTGAGTGATGTGATGAAGGAAAAAAGTTGTAATTCGATAAATTTCAAGGTAAAAAATGAGGTGAGTTGTGTAATGAATAAAAACTAGTAGTTTGAATAAGGGAGATGTATTCTTTTTGTTAATGATTGAAGAATGGTTGTTGATATTTACATTTGATGGATATAATTGTTCTAAGCATTTACTCCCTCCGTTTTTTAATAAGTGTCCAATTTTACTAAATCGCACATACCAATAAAATGAAAATTTTACTTATATACCATTTATTGAATAGCATAATAAATACATTCATACAAATAATATCAAATTCCAATAAGTATTAAATAAAGACAAAATTGAAAGATTGTCATAAATATACTCTAGAAATTTGAAATATGACACTTATTTAGAAACAAGAAAAAATGTGAAATAGGACACTTAAAAAAAATCGGAGGGAGTATGTATTAGACACAAACAAAAATTGAACAAATTGAGTACTTTCAATGATTGATACAATGTCTATAATATTAATGGGGTGTTCTTTTGGATGAAATATTCATTATTTAGTCTCATATTAATTATTATTAATTGTTTGGTTGGATAGACATGACATGTGATTTAGTCTCGAAACTGTGCCATGTAAGATTGGTTACGACTTATTTTTCATGACCTTTTCTTATGACAATATTAATATAGGCTTGGGCCAAATCAATCTCGAACAATTTCAGTACCGAAAACCTTGTCGATTACTAAATTTCAAGCAACGCTCCATTTCACACATACACATAAACTTTTCGACTTCTAAACAAGTATAGTTTGTAGATCTCGAATTATTTTGTCTCTTGTTCGTTCATTATTATTTGTGATGTGTGGTTGATTTCTACTATGAATTTCCAACCTTCATCGTATGTCCAACCATCACTGTGAAATTAATTGGTTTTATTATTTATAGAGAATTACTCCAATCGACATTGTGTTTCCAACCGACATTGGACAATTAATTTTATCTCTTCCGAGAACATCATTTCCCCAACAATATTGAAAATTTTTGATGTGCCAAAAGAAAATAAACAATGGAATCAACAAATGACATAATTTTGAGATGAAAATCACCCATAATCGAGAAGTTTATGCCTCACCATATAAACCATAGGATGAAGTGTTCTAAATAAAATGAGAATGTCGTTCTATATGTTGAATTTGAGGAGGAGAATAAAGTAATTTCAAAGTCTTAACTATGTATTATCATTGGCTACCAAACACTCAGATAAAAAACATATATATATATTTCATGTTTGCCAAACAATTGAATATCAAGGTAAGTTTAATTTTATCTATATACTCACTTTAATTAATATCCTCACCAAACTTAACCCAACCTACTTTTCAAACACAGCCTTTTTGTCAACTACAACTCAATTGAACTTGATCCAATAAGATATATCACTTTCTTATGGGTGTTCGGTTGGATGTATTATCCGTAATTTAGTCCATATTATTTATTATGAACGTCTGGTTGGATGGATAGGGCCCGTGATTGAATCTCATGACCATGCCATGTAGGATTAATAATGACTTATATAGTATTGATCAATCACGAGTCAAATCAATCTCGGATAATCTTAGATAACCGAACACCCCTTAATATATCGAGCCAAAGCTATCAATAATCATATAAGGATTCATGCACTTGTACAAACTATTTATTTCCTCCACAGATTTATTATTTATTTATTTATTTTGATATATTTACGAAATTGTTATTCAATTTAATTTTTTGTTGTTGTTAAGTACTTTATAAAAATAATTCGATTAAATATAACAAATCAGATGAGACATTAATTCTCTTAACATTATAGACTTCAACTTAAATTAAATAAAATAAATGTGGAATTAAATTGAGTATGAAATTGGGATTATATCTTACATCTAAGGTAAGTTTTGAAACATTTCAAATTTGAAGCCTATCCAAATTGAGAACCAAAGCATTTCCGCACTACCATTCCGAAAACCCACAATCCGCACGATCAAGCCAGACTCATCAAGACCGTTGATGAAGACTCTATCAACGGTCTACAGAAACACAACTAAACCTCACCGGATCGCAGCTTATATCCGTCGATCTAACTCCGATCTAACGGCTGTAATCCATCCCAAATACACGATAAAGTCTCCTATATAAGCCAGGCTACCTCTCTCACTCCGTCATCAGGATTTCAAGCAACGCTCCAATTCCCCCAAAATTTCTCTCCACACTCACAGCAGCTGAACAATGTCTGGGCGCGGAAAGGGAGGCAAGGGATTGGGCAAGGGAGGTGCGAAACGCCACCGTAAGGTGCTCCGCGATAACATCCAGGGAATTACAAAGCCCGCGATTCGTCGACTTGCTCGCAGAGGCGGCGTCAAGCGCATCAGCGGCCTGATCTACGAGGAGACCCGCGGCGTGTTGAAGATCTTCCTAGAGAACGTCATCCGTGACGCCGTTACTTACACTGAGCACGCCCGCAGGAAGACCGTAACGGCGATGGACGTCGTCTACGCGCTCAAGAGGCAGGGACGTACTCTCTACGGATTCGGTGGTTGAGGTGTTGGTGATTGCTGATAAGGTTTAGTGTTTATCGTTGTACAATTTGCCCTATCGATAGATTAGGGCTTAGCAGTGTTAGGGTTCACAAAAGTTGATGAAGTTTGATTTTTCGTTCAATACTGTGCTTAAATTTTCGTCTAATTTTCAATATTAATTCGATTCAGTTTTAATTGGACTTCGAATTGTTTCGGAACTAGCTACTCCAGTTGATGAGCTTGCATCGTTATTATTCGAGTAGTTCGATTTCAGGAATAGTACAGATTTGACTATGTTTGCGATATCGACTGATTTGTATTGCAATACGTGAAAATAAATTAAATGGAAAGATTTAGTTGGATTTCTTTTGCAGCAACCTGTAATGTTCAGGAATATTACCTTTACATGCTCATACTGGAGAGCTAAACATATCATATTGTTTATGTACTATTGGTAAAAGACATTGTTTTTCTTCTGCTATTCTTATGTACAGATGAGGTTCAATTACCGTATAGTTTGGCAGTAGGGCAAATTTTATCCACATTTACCCAAAAACCATGAAAATTCTAGAATCTTCTCCTACAGTCTTGAGTTAATTTTCCATTGATCTTAATTCTCTCATAGAAAATTTAACATTTGCCAACTCTCTCACCACTGAATTGATGCAAAATCTTGTTGCACTCAGATATTGTACAATCTTTTCTTTCATATTCTGTCTGTCTCCATCTTCCTCCTCACAAGCATTCCACTCCACCTCTGTATGTTCTTTGATCAAAACACTTGTTTTATCTCGACTCCATAGCTTCCCTGCTTCCATATCCTCCTCTATGGCTGCTTTGGTCTCTGTTGTAATGGCCTGCTCTGGACATATATGCAAAGAGGTTAAAGTCTCTTCGAATAGTTGAACCTCATTATTTATCTGCTCCCTAAATTTGCTCCCGAAATCAGTCTCAGCTAGCTTGGAAAGTTGTTCAAGATTGTGTGTGATGAAGCACAGCATATCCACCATGTTAGACAATGATCGAGTAAGCTTCTGGTAGGAAGAAGCACGGAAGGGAAGATACCAGAAATCAGGTTCCAACTCTGCATCTGCTACATACTCCTTAAGTTGAGAGACAAGGCAATTCAGATTTCTTTGCCTCTCTTTCAATTCAAGAAATTCTTGAGCTGTCTGGTTTTGCTGCATTCTTGTTCCTTTTATGCAGTCTTGCAGGGATCGTAGAGTTAGATACATATGCTTCTTGGCTAAAGTGGTTGCTCTTGTTGGCTGCAGGCAAAACTCCACGACAATGAAGGATGATAGGCCTATAAAAACCTCCGTAAGTCTAGCAAGGGCAAATTCATTTGGGGAGCCATAGTTCTTCCTCCCTAGTATCACTAATGCACCTATGGCTGCTGAGACTCCACCTGTTTGGCTGTACATTCTGCTGTGCCTCAGTAAGCTCGTGAATACGATCCACGGAAGTAGTGCTAGAAGCCTTAGTTCTTCATAACGAAATATAAAGCAGCATATAACTCCATATATTGATCCCAAAGCCGTTCCTTGCACTCTTGAGTTGGCTATTGTGAAGATCGCCTGCCTCCCTGTAACGAAACTGATGGCAATTGTGAGGCCCGCCCAGCATCCGTTTTCTTTATCGAATGTCAACCCGAGCAACACTGCTAGGCTGAGGCAGAGCGAGCATTTGGTGGCAAACTGCAGCCTCTCATATCTGGTGAGCTTGTGAATCCAGAGCTTGAACCTTATGATAACGTCTGGCTTTGTTGCTGCAGGAGTTTCTAGTTTTCTCGAAGCTGCAAAGTTGCACATGGTATCGTTGAGGAACATGTCCATGCAAGAGAAGTAGAAGAAAAGCCATCCTTGCCCAAGGTTTGGAAGCTTTTCCACAAACTCTGCTGCTTCGGATTTAATTTTCAAATTGAAAGGAGAGTAGCATCTGACTTGCTCGACTTTCTCCTCAATTCGCGTGGATAGGGTTTGTAAGAGAATTGGGAGTTGCTCTTGTTCTATTCCTTGAACAGGAAGAGTAGCAGACGAAGAATGCAAGGAATACTCAATCCCTCTCATCTCTAACTCCATGCTTTGCAGTCTCTCACCTGGCCGCATTGCTCTGCTCCAAGGCCTCTCCCACCATAATCCATCCTAGAAAGTCAAGAAGAAGAAGAAGATGAGTTGATGATTCTTGAAAAAGGTTTGCAAGAAGAAAATGTTGGATTCATGTTCAAAGAATCTTGAGAAGAATTATTACCTCGAAAATTCTGATACTCTGCAAAAGCTTGGCTCCGGCTTCGGACAAGGCATTGGCATGTGACATGAGCTCGATTTTAGCATGTTGGTCCATGGCGCTCAGAGCTAGCAGGTATACTTTCATCCTCTCTGAAGCATTTTCAGCATAAATTTTGCATAGCTCTTGCACCTGCAGTTGCAGAATAGATAACATTAGCAACTTTGTCTTCTTTTATTCAATTTTATTTATGCAAACGTATAGTTAGTTGTCTTCTCATATTTTGGCCGCAAATCAATACAATAGCATGCTTTATTTGATCAAGAATTTGGTTTCATTATTATAATAAACTCAGTTAAATATAAAATGTGTCGACTAAAAGAGGAACGAACGTAGGAAGTATTATATTAAGCTTGTTTGAGGCTATGTAGCCTATGTTTGTATGAAGAATGCTTCTTAGAGTTGAATTATATTTGAAACGTTTGTCATGGAATATATAACATTTATGGGGTTCTATACGGCATATATATCGTCTACGCAGCTCTCAAGTGACCACATTAATTATTACGACTCTTATTATCAGTCTACAATTTATTTATTCGGTTGTTTTTACTTATTTTTTAACACAAACACATGAATTGGTTTCTTCGTTACTCGTTTTTGTGTCATTTCAACTTGCATTAAAAATAAATAAATTAATATATGTTTAAGTGACATGCGGTTAAAACAATTGGTTTAAATATTTTAAACGCATAACTGACACGTAAAATGGTTTTATCATCAAGTCTAAATCAGTCTAATGTACTTACCCATCACTTGTCACTAACGAAAGTATTAGTATATATTTTTTTAAAAATATGTAACTATAGTAAATTTAAATTCATGACTGCGTCACTCGAATTTGAGATCTTCTGTGTTTTGATAAACTAATTTCATGTTGTTAGACTAATAATTATTTTATTACTCATTCTGTTTTTTTAAAAACGATCCCAACTGATTCAACACACAATTTTAAAAAGAAGTGTTTTGTTTAATTTTAAAAAGAAGTGTTGTTTTAAAAAATTGGAATTAGTATTTTAAAAGTAAATTTTTTGCTTTATTGAGAAATAAATCATTTTTAATAGAATGATCTAATAAAAAATATGATAGTTTTTAACAGAATGAAGTGAATCAAGGGAGTATTAGTTGATCACACAAATGACACAATCAAATTAAAGAGCTAGAAAAGAAGAAAAATCACAATAATTTTATTTTTATCTTTATTAAAAAATTATTACTAAATGAAAATATATATTTTCAGTTTTTTATTTATTTAGTAAATTAAAAATATTCACCAAAAATCAAGAATGAAAAAATTGATAAAACATAAAATTCGAAGAAAGCGACCATGCACAAACAATAGCTCAAATTCAATTCTATCTCAACTATCTCATGATAAGTAACAAAGTAATTGCTTGCAAATTAAAATACAAGAATGAAACACAATTATTTAAAAAACAAAATCTCCAACACTTTCGTTAATGAAAGGTGCACCATAATCACATAACATAATACTATCCTACAACCAAATACTAACACAGTATAATCAACGATAGTCGTACCTTATGAGAGGCGAGGCCCGGGCAGGGTACGAGCAAGGCCACGACGGACGCCAAGGCCCCGAGGGCCGTGCTCGCACCCACGTACAACGGGTGCATGAACCCGTCGCCCGAGCCATTGCTAAGCACGGCCTCACTACACACCAACACAATCTGCCCGAACGCAATTTTCTTCGCCGTCAGGTGCGTGCACTCCGGCATCGCCACCGCGAACGCCGCCGCCGCCACCGCCACAGCGGCGGCCGGCACTGGCATCCCCGCCTCCCGGTCAATTGTCCACCGCCACAGCATGGCGAGCGGCACCACCTGCGCCGTCGCCACCGCTGCATGCCAGCACCCCCTCACCGTTTCCCCTAGCGTTGCGTCGGAGACGATCACGACCACCGTGAGGTACGAGAAGGCCGCGAACTTGAGGTGGTCGGAGAGGAACCTCGGCCCGTAGAGGGTGGCAACGCCCACCACCGCGCATGCCACGGCAGTCCTCACGGCGGAGCTCAGCCGCATGCGCCATGCCACCCGTGCTCGCTCCGCCACTGTGCTTGTTTCTTCCATTTGAGACATGTTTGAATTCTTGATTTTATTTTCTTTTTTGTTTATTTATTTTAGGGGAGAAGAGTGAGAGTGTTTGTGAGGACAAAATATCAAAGGTTGTGAGGACAAAATGAGGAGAGTTTTGTAAGAAAATGATGGATGAACTAATTTATAAGCAAGTTTGCAAAAGAGTTGGAGATGTATGACAAAATGGCTTTGCTAGAATTAAAGTTGGAGAGGT
Organism: Leonotis leonurus; assembly: GCA_026898415.1. NCBI lineage: Eukaryota > Viridiplantae > Streptophyta > Magnoliopsida > Lamiales > Lamiaceae > Leonotis > Leonotis leonurus. The sequence goes on from JAPKLX010000039.1 coordinate 1,280,955, forward strand.
ATGAACCCTATTTATATACTAATATAAGAAAAAGAAAAGGTCACATTATTATTAGAATATAAATTACCATTCTCTTACTGTGATTTAGACCCTTTGATTTTTATATATGCTACACAATGATATTCCTTATATATTATACTTCACTAATTGCAATATTTCTAAAAATATCACAAACCTTTAATTATTAAAACTAAAAGATAAACAACTGATTCAAATCTTTTATTGTCTAATCGTGTAATATATCATGTTGTTTTAGTAAGATAATAACACTTATCATAATTAATAGTTTAAAATTTGGTATATGTGTTGTTTATATCTACTATAAATATTGAGCTATATATAATCATGACATATATCACTTATGTATTAATGCAATACGAGATATTACACAATTAAATAATAGATAATCTCATTCGAAAATAACTATCAGTGAAAATTGCAAAATGTGACCAAATTTTTGAATCGCATTGTTTGATTTTAACTACTGAAATGGTGTTGTTCCACGATTGTGCTAATAAAATATTTTTTTTAGTTTAACTTGCATTAGTCGAATTCGAGCTTGACAAATTCAATTCGAATTATTTATTGCCTAATCATATGGTATGTTTTGTTATTTTAATTAAATATTGTCAAGTGTTATAATTAATAATTTAAATTAAATTTAGTGTGTGTTTTTCTTTATATATACATATAAAGGCTAGAATCTTATGAGAATAAATGATATGTGAGAAATGAGAATAAATCTACATCCTCAATTAATCTAAAATTAATTTTTAAAATTAATTAAATTTAATAAAAACATTTCAATTATTATAGGAATTTGGAATTTTTTTAAAAATGAAAGTTAATTTATAAATAAGATCAAAATCATTGATTTTTAAAAATTAAATGATTGATATTTTTTTTTATTTCACACATAAATATTACTCCATCCGTCACATTAAACATGACACGTATTATATTCAAATAAGTGTATTATAATAATAAAACATTACATATATAATGGAAGGGGGAGTATTTTTTATACGATTAATATATATGTGAGTGATTATGTGACAGTGAGTGCAACATGTCTCAACTTTAGTCTCAATACTCAAGTGAGACTTTGCTAGAGAAAATCTAGGCGTGAACTTCTTAACAAACTAACAAACTTGAAAATAGGAATTTATCTATATCTCATCTTCTAGGAGGATGGTGCATATCATGTAGAGCATAAATTTAGGAGCAAAATCAACAAACAAGTCTATATAAAGAAGTGGCGAGTCTCATTATGAATGAGAGAGCGTGCACAACAAGAGAGAAAAGAGAGAAAAAATCTCCATTGATTATTTCGTAAGTTTATATTCTATACACCGAGTTTGAGAGTATTGATTTGTAAAGTGTAGATCTCGACCATCCAAGGTTGACTACTCTATTGAGATATTGGGTAGAGTGCACTTGTGTTTAAAGCCTTATAAGAAGAGATAGACGAGTGAGGAGAAAAAGTTATTTAATCTCGTTTTTTGTAACTTTGAGGATCTTTCTATAGTGGATTGATATTATTGGATTTTGAATAAACCATCCAGACGAAGGCAAAGTTTATTGCCGAACTGGGTTACCAATCTCGCGTTTCTGCTTGCGTCACAGTTTATGTTATGTTTCAAGTTTTGTCCCTGTGCATCTCAGTCAATAACCTGTCTCAAGTTTTGTCTCACGTATGTTGAAACCACAACCACAAACTAAGTAATTTCAATTGTTACCATACCAGGTTACCTAAGTTATTGGTGTTTGATCATGGTAATTACTAATTTTTTGTGGTTCAATTATTCTGAGACAAACTCTATGACGAGTATCAAAGAAGGGTTCTCGATCACAAGACCACCACTCTTCGATGGATCAAACTATGGCTATTGGAAGGTACACATGTCATCCTTCATAAGATCCATAGATGAGGCTGCATGGAGCTTGGTTATAGAAGGTTGGGAACAACCCCATGATGCTACAGGTGCAATGAAACCTCGAGACAAATGGACTCAAAAAGAAAAAACGGCTTCATGGATGAATCAAAATGAACTAAATGCAATACAAAGTGCAGTAAGTGTCGAAGTCTTTGCAATTATTTCTACTTGTGAAACCTACAAGGAAGCTTGAGATACCTTTCAAATACTTATGAAGGAAATAGCAGGGTAAAGAGCCAAAGAATTCAACAACTTACAACTCAATTCGAAATGCTCAAAATGGAGGAAAGTGAAACTATTTCTGAATTTCACACAAGGTTACTCATTTTGTCTAACGAGTGTTTTCTCCTTGGAGAGAAAATTCCTAAAAACAGACTAGTACGAAAGATTTTGAGATCTCTCCCTTAAAGATTTGACTATAAAGTCTCCGCCATCGAAGAAGCACGTGATCTTGATACCATGACCACCAACGAACTCATTGAAACTCTAAGAACCTTTGAGATGGGAAGACGAGAAAACATGAGTGACAAAAAGAACGTGGCGCTCAAAACGACACAATCTGAAGAAACTATCACTGATAGAGAACTCTTTGAGGCCATGACACTTCTAACAAAGAAATTCAACAAAAGATTTGGAAAGAAGCAATTTGGTGATGGTGAAAACAAAGGGCATCATAATGATTCATCGTCTACACCCTATCTTTAAGATCGTACCAAGGATGAGAACAAGGAATAGGACAAAGGACCAAAATGCTATGAGTGCGGTGGTATTGGACACATAAAAAATGAATGTGTTAATCTGTTCAAATACCAAAAGCAAAGCAAATAGGCATACTTCATCTCCCACAGTGCCGATGACACCATGTCAGAACAAACCACATAACCAGTTCCAAGGTTTGTTTCAACTACGTCGAGGCAATCATCACATGACAAGGCCCACAAGGAGATTTATTCCTACATGTCACTACTGTGGTAGGCCAGGCCATATTCGACCGTATTGCAGATTCTATTTGGGAGACAAGAGACGACAACATCTCTACAAACAAAAGGAAAGAAGGAATTACCAAACATTCAAAGGATATGTTGTCCACACAAGTTCCAGAAATAATCAAACATCTAGAGTATTCAACAAACCATTGGAAAAGGCATGCAATCAATCAATGTTAAGATTGATGACTCATGCAACACTCGACAACATATGTTGAAATAAGATGAAGTCCATGACTCACAGTATGTTTCAGAACAACATAAATGTAATGCAGACACAATGGAACATTGCAAGGAACAAGACTCAATTAATTGCTCAGAGATACTAAAAATGAAGAATGGGTTTACTTGACTCTATAAGCATGATTGGAAATTCGTTAACTTTTATGGCCAGCAGAACGGATGTTGAATACTGTGTCAGATTTTGTTGTTCCAGAATTCAGTCAAAACATTCTGGTATGTTACATAAATTGTTTTGGCATTTTTGCATCAAAACAAGGGGGATAATTGATTAATTGGGTATGTTCTTGCTGCCACATCTTATTCTCTGATTTTTTTTGATAAAAGACATGGATGATATGGTGTAATTGATTGAGGGAGAGCGATCACTGCCTACTTGACTGCCTACTTGATTTTATGTGATTGATGATTATTTTCGCTGCTCGTTTGCGCTTAGAAGCAAATGAGAGCTATTGATATCAGCATCAGTGATTATGTGTTTTGAATACATAAATGCCAAAAATGGGGAGATTGTGAGTGATTATGTGACAGTGAGTGCAACATGTCTCAACTTTAGTCTCAATACTCAAGTAAGACTTTGTTAGAGAAAATCTAGGCGTGAACTTCTCAACAAACTAACAAACTTGAAAATATGTTGCAAAAAAAAAAAAAAAAAACAAACTTGAAAATATGAATGTATTTATATCCTATCTTCTAAGAGGACGGTGCATATCATGAAGAACATAAATTTAGGAGCAAAATCAACAAACAAGTCTATATAAAGAAGTGACAAGTCTCATTATGAATGATAGAGCGTGCACAACAAGAGAGAAAAGAGATAAGGAATCTCCATTGATTATTTCGTGAGTTTATATTCTATACACTGAGTTTGAGAGTATTGATTTGTAAAGAGAAGACCTCGACCATCCAAAGTTGACTACTCTATTGAGATATTGGGTAGAGTGCACTTGTGTTTAAAGTCTTATAGGAAGATATAGACGAGTGAGGAGAAAAAGTTGTTTAATCTCGTTTCTTATAACTCTGAGGATCTTTCTATAGTGGATTGATATTATTGGGTTTTGAATAAACCCTCCAGATGTAGGTAAAGTTTATTGTCGAATTGGATTACCAATCTCGCATTTCTGTTTGCGTCACAGCAGGGCCGAACCTGACATTTTCGGAGCCCTAGGCGGAAATGAAAAATGAGGCCCCTAAAATCTATAACATGTCACAAATTAACATTGTCAAAAAATTAATATAGAGAAGATTTAATATAATACTTTTCCTTACTTTTACATATTAATATGATTAAAAATTTATATATCATAACATTTTTTAATTATTATTCTTTACGAAATTAATAAATTAGAATAACTAATATTATCAAAAAAATTAATTTTAATTAATATATATTTAAATTAAAATATATTTTTTCAAAATTTGGGGGCCCTAGGCCTTTGCCCCAATTCTATAAGTAAAGGTCAGCCCTGCATCACAATTTATGTTACGTTTCAAGTTTTATCCTTGTGCATCTCAATCTTAATATATCTTAAGTTTTATCTCGCGTACGCTGAAATCACAACCACAAACTAAGTAATTTCAATATATATAAAAGATAATAAATCGAGAATCTTAATCGTATCAATGAAACACTACACATTATAGCATTAGCCAATAAGATATCGAGATCTTACTCATAACAAATTAAGGACGACAATAGGGGTGTCAAATCGTGCGGGTTGGGTCGTTATCGGGTCAATCTGATAACAACTCGACCTGTTAAGGTCAAATCCGAACCCGACACGAACATGATACCTTTCGTGTTGACACGACACGATAAAAAAAAATTATACAATAAAAAAATATAAAAATTATAAAATTATAATAAAAAAAATAATAAATGCATACTTTTTAAAATTTATAGAATATATTCATTTTTATATTTTAAAAAAATACAAAATATTTTAGAGAAAATGTATCACAAATTACATTTACTTCAAAATATAAATAGTTAATATATTATAAAATTTTCTTATCAGGTAACCTGAACCCGTCTTGAACCCAACCTGATAATTTCGTGTTCTTATCGGATTAACCTGATAACGACCCGAATCCGATAATACTTGAGACTAACCCATTAATTTCGTACGTGTTCGTGTTGGGTTATCGTGTCGTGTCAAAAATTGACAGCCCTAGACTACAATGTATTCCAACCAGTGAACTTCACCGAAGTGTCAAATCTCAAAAAAAATTGGGATGTCGTAATTGCAACAAAATAAAAAAATAAAAAAAATAAAAAAAGTTTGTAATCATTCAATAATAAATTATTAACAAATTAAAAGAACATATATATCAATTATGGAATTGTTGAGTTTAAACTTATTTCCAACAAAAAGATACAAGATGTCGCAGTGTTTGTTTTCATATATATATTTTTGGCCTTTTTCTAGGGTTTATCTTTTCTTTTTCCATAAATTCTTTGACCAATGGGTGTATCATCACCCATCATATAGTATTCCAATCATTAATCTAATCTTAACCAAAATTTACTTGAATATTAATTGGGTCAAACCCAAAAGCCATCTCTAGTAGTTTCAAGCAAATTAGAATAATATTCCTTAATTAATTAATTTTTAATTATTTTATCTCATATATGTTTTATTCATTTTACAGACAATTATTTTATATATTTTTGTCTAATATATAGTCTAATTAATTTGTATTGTAAAGCGTTCATATATACTAGTTGGATTGCAAATTTGTCTTATTTAATATCTTTTTCCAAAGTGTTGGGAAGGAAGTGAGTAATTTAGATTAATTTAGATATTAATACTTTTGAGGATTATGATATGTTACGGTTCAAATTGCACGTTATGATTAAAGATTAATGTTGGACTCACCACACCAACAAAATACCCATCTTTAATTGCCAACTAATTACAGCTAATATAATATGTACCAGTCTCAATAACTTTATTTTATGATATATTGAAATGGTTGTGCAATATTTTAACAAGTTATAATGAAAGAAAGACCACTCTATAGGGTAAATTGGGTAAATAAAGTTATTATAAGCAAATAAACATTTAGGGTTGTAAATGAATATACAACTATTCACAAGTTATTGGAAGCTTGACTCGAAAAAAATTTATTTGGAGTTCAGCTCAATAATAAAAGAGTAGAAATTAATATTTTTATATCGTTCCAAGCTCAAATCAGATGGCGATCGACTTTTTGAGTTCGCGAATGTTTCACTAGTTTATATTGACTATTATTTATTGGGAAAATTTATGAGAATTTTAATTTAAATCCAAAAATATCTCTTAAAAGATGTATAAGTTCATGACTTGTTAGTTTAGCCTTAGTTTTTTTTTAAAGTAAATTCAATAGGTACTTTAAAACTAAAGGATATGAACACTAAATGATCAAATCCTTAAGTTTCATACATCGCATACTAAAAGACTTCAAACTCTAGCAATACTGAAAGTTACCTCGAGTCTGAGACTAAAAGTGAGAATATTAGAAAAGTGTTAAAGTCGTTTCTCCAATTGTAGGTCAACTTGAATTGAAAGTTATGTTAAAAAAAGATTGTACTTCAACGTCAAAGTCAAACATGTGACATCTTTCCAATTTAGACAATGATTTCATAGCCGTCCTTGAAGATCAACTTACATGCACAAAAAATGAAAATAAGGATAAAAACTGCAATAAGAAGAAATTGAAAGCTCAATGACTCGACTCACACCACAGATCTATGCTGGAATGAGTCCTATGAATTACTCAACACTTCAACTTTTCAAAGTACATGTTACATGCTCGAACGGTTTGTTACAAGTATTCAAACACATTTAAACGCTCAATGTTCTAAACTCTCAATTTCTAAAGTTAGGATACTTCAATACATTTTAAAAAATTTAAATTGTCCTTAAAGAATTAGAATAATATCGTATAATTAAGAGAATATAAATATAGCATAGACCTAGTCTGCAATCAAAATATAATTGTTTGAACTAAACTTACATCCAACATTATAAATGTTATCACCGTAAGAAAATTCTTCTTGACATCATGTCAATACGAATATTTGTATCTTGAATTTTAAAGTAGATAGTTTTTAATCTTTTTTTCATATAAAAATTAATAATCTTACCTATCAATTTATCCATTTTACTTGTTTCACTATTTTTGATATATTTAATTAAAAACTCTCATAATTTTAATTAAAATAAGTCAGAATTAGCGGGACAGAAGAATTAATAAAATTGTCAAACACCGATCCAACATGCATGCATTTTGATAAAGCCTCATATTTATGTCGATATCCCAAAAACCTTATTCTATCCATAAACAATCATTTACATCTGCCAATTGTAAGATATATGACAAATTTTCTTTAAATATATATATGTACTTCTATATAATATTTATATATGAGATCTTGCATTTAAAGTATTAATTAACGTCCACTAAAAATAATGAAATCTCTCCATAAATAATCATTGATCGAATTCAAAATATGAATAAAAAGATGTGGCTGCAGTGCATTCGCTTGAATTAATTTGAGGACAATCCTTTTTAGCCAACCACTTCTTTTTTATTTAATGTTCTCTCTTTTATTATTCATTAAATTTTTAAACATTAAGGTATTTGCAGATGAGGTATTCTCTAAATATATTAGATGATATTATTTTATAGGACAGAGAAAATAAAACGCATATGATATTGATTAGAATCGCTTTCTTGCTCGCCGCGGACACAATTCTAAGTTCGCGATAAGCTTGATGTCTTGTTTTTAAGTGAATGACATAGATAAAAGTGTTTAAAAGAATTGTAATTAATCACAAGAACCGAACTGGCACTGACAGTTACTCAAGCTCGGTTTCGAACCATAGCAGTGTAGGGTACGGGTTGGTTCTAGTTTCAAAGGTTTAAAACCGTGAATGAGCGGTTGTGAATCATCGGTTCCTCAATATTTTTGGATTTTCTATCTATTACTCAATTTTATCTTATTAGTATAATATTATTGTATTAACTGTTTATAATTTATAAAATTATATTTTAACTTGAAAATTCATGTAAAAATATAGATGTTTTAAGACAATTAGGAACTTAAACCGTATTGTATGATTTCGATTATGAAACGTGAACTGTAATAACTATGGTTTAGTTACGGTCACAAAATAATGAAACGTCAACTGACAGTTCGGTTATAATTCTAACCGTGTACCGTGAATACTTCTAAACATACTCACGTGATACGGCAAATGTTAAAAAGAATGACGAGGAATAAATAATTTTTAAATACCACAATATTGTAAGTATTAATAGAAACAATAATTCAACTAAGTCCTCTAATTAATAGACGAGGATGTTAATTGAATGCATGGTCTGTAATGTGAAGATTGCCTCTATTACAAGCAAACAATCATTTCCACAACTTCTTCAACTAGTTAGAATACATAAGAAAATAAAACACTATAGTTTATTTGAATGGATACACTTCATTCTTCAAGGTTTGAGACGACTAACGTACTACTATGAGCATCACAAAATTCACAACAATATTTTCTCATTAATTATAGAATTAGATTCATCTAATATTCAATTCAATATATGCCTAAGTAGTGGCCTCGAATGCTCGAACGAGCTTTCTCGTTTTTACGGCTGAAAAATCGTACGTGCTGGATCGTTATCATATATATTTGAGTCGTTATCATATATATCAATATACTTGGTATATAATGATACAACATTTAAGACCTAATCAAACATTGAGTTATGGATATATATGTTTGGTTTGAATATGAACACGAAAATGAAACGAACACAATATAACACGTCGAATGTTTTTCAGCACTTTATATAATCTATGAGAAAATAAAAGGAGTATCATTATAAGTAATTATTTTTATAAATGTTATCATACTACACAAATCTGACATGATAATTTTGTCTTTTTATCGTGACAACATAACAAGGTTTGACGATAATCCATTAATTTTATGCGAGCTGTTGTTGGGATGTTGAATCCGAAACTCCATGGAGGTGGAATCCTCCGTGAATCATACTTGAGAGTATTTATTAGAGTTCGACATGCCTTAGTTGAAAAGGGCATACGCTACCGCTGTTGATGAGAAGTTAAAGAAATTATATTTGTAACACATTACTTTTGGACACGTGTATTAACAAAAATGATGTTTTGTGTATAGAGTGATAGCTCCCTAAAGTTGACTAAATTTTCAAGGAACAAACATTTCCTTTTATAGAAACGAGTCATTATTATTGGAACACTCCAATATAGTAAACGAACCATTAATTATATAACAGGAGGAGTACTACTAGTGTAGTATCTTTTCAAATGACTCCCACCCCATAGTAGTAATTCTAAAGTTCTACGCTTAGCTTGGTACATCAATTTTGATGAGCACTTCCGGTACAACTGTCAATTTTGATGAGCACTTTCGGTCCAACAGTCGTGTTGTCAAAAAATTAGTAGAAAAACTTTTTTATATTTTGTATGTTATGGTCTATTTTATACTTCATCCGTCCTGCTAAATGTGACCATGTTTTCTTATTGGACCGTCTCATTAAAAGTGGTCATTTTCCTAAAATAAAGAAAAAATTACCTTTACAATACATTACTCATACTTTTTTAAAACATAACATTTTACTTACCTTAATTTCGTGTTGATTCCCTTGTGGCTGCATTTAACGGGAGGGAGTACTTACTATTCTCGTTACAATGCAAGTGTGTTTACATTTGAACTTTCATGTGTATAATGTGTATTAATGAAATGAGATGAAATATAAAATGTAATGAAGAATCTTTTATTTGACTAATTGGGCGGCCAACAAAAACATCAAATTAAACCATATATATATATGTGTGTGTGTGTGTTGATGCCTACTTAGTACTTATGATTTAATTTTTTTATGTTCTTTCTTTTATTACAAGATTCACAATGATTTGCAATTGTCTTGTGCTTATTACACAGAATAGACGGCACGATCGTTCTAACCAATCATAGTAAATGAGACACTCTACTCCTACTATATAGATAATTAATTACTTTATAATCTGTGTTAACATTAATTTTTACTTATAAATTAATTAACTTGTCACTATCCAAATAGTCAACATGTTGCTTCTTTGACTTGTTTCGGGAAAGAAAAAACAAAAAACTTGGCTTGAAATAACAAATAAAACACAAAATTTTGAATTTTTGTAATTAAAATATTACTCTATATATTTCATTATTTATGATTAAAAAGTTAATAAAATACTCATAGTTTTAGTCAGTAATGAATAATAAGACGTATGAAATATTAATTTAGAGAAACAAATGTGATGTGATTAGACTTCTCAAAGTGATGGGGCAGGTCCATCAGACTAAAGTCATATTTCAGTCTGGGTCGAGTAGATTCAGATATTATTAAGGTTATTAAATTTGAGCTCATCCCCGTCCATCACCAGGACAATCGGTCAAATTAACACAAATGAATTTTTTTTACTGTTTTATAATTATATGAATTTTAAATATAATGTGGACTATATTTTTTAAAATTATAAAAAAATATTCTATCAAGATATAAATCTAATATATTACTCTCTCTGTTCCATTTGTATTGGCTCTCTTTATTATTTTAATACACTCATTTAAATAAAAAGGGAGTCAATACAAATGGGACAGATGGAGTATTATATTTATTATAATTTATAACTTAATGGCTTGGGGTAGGAAAGCAAGGAATATGCTAGCTTATCGAGTGACGATTGGCCCAAGAAAATTCCATCATGTAACTGGGTACAAATAAATCATATCATAAATAATAAGCATGTACTTTTAGTCTATTTTAAAAGTCGCATCATATATTCATGATGACAATTTTAGAGATGCTTTATTTGTAAAATTCAAAATTTAATAATTTAATTTATTTTGCCAAAATTAGAATAAAATTACAAAATAATTTTAAAATTAGATTAAAATTACAAAAGTGATATAAATTCATAATTTATGTTGTCAAAATCCAAAATAAAACATGCATATATAGGGATTGGTTCCCGTGAAAAGTAGGGGTGTCTATTCGGGTCGGGTCGGGTACCCTATCTAAAATTTTCGGGTACCTGACCCCAAAATCATCAAAATTTGACTATCCGATCCTGAACTCGAGATTTAATGTCCGGTACTTGAACCCGATTCGGGTATTTCGGGTTGGATTTTCGGGTACCCGATTTACCAGAGAAATTGAGGGACTTTTAAATTTTCGAGTTTTTTCGGGTATTTTCGGGTTTTAAATTTCGGGTGTTTGGGTTTAGGATTTCGGGTTTTTGGGTGTATACATTTAATACCTTTGTTAATTTATTTTATGAGGAATTTAATAATGTCCAAATTAAAAATTATTGTCATTTTACTAATTGAATTAATTAATATTTTGCTACAACTTAGTTAAACTTCGCTCATACAATACAAGTATAAACAAGTTTTCTAAATATATAAATATGATCTAAATTAAATATGGAGTAAGTTATCCAAATATTTAATTTTATGAGTTGAAATATTTTAGATACTTCATATGTTTATATAATATATTCAATTATTCATGTATAAACTACTTTTATATAGTTTTAAGAGTACAAATGTTAGTCAAACATGAATACATGATCAAGATAATTTACAGTTCAATTATAGTTTAAAAATGCCCAAATTAATTTTTTTTTACTAATTGAATTAATTAATATTATTCTACAACTTATTTAATATTTGCTCATACAATACAAGTATAAACGATTTTTCTAAATATATAAATATCATCTAAATAGAAAGTTTTATCCAAATTTTTAATTTTATGACGTGAAATATTTTAAATGGTTCATATGATTATATAATATATTCAGGTGTCGTTACTTTTATGTAGTTATAAGAGTACAATGTTAGCCGAACTTGATTAAGATAATTTATAATTTGATTGCATTTCAATAGTGTCTAAATTAAATTATTGTCTTTTCACTACTTGAATTAAATAATATTTTCTACAACTTATTTAAAATTTGATCATACATGATACAACTATAAACTTGTTTTCTAAATATATAATATCATCCAAATAAAGGAGTTAGTTATCCAAATATTTAGAATATAAAATATTACTCCCTCCGTCCATGAAAATGGTTTACACTTTGACTCGACACGGGTTTTAATAATGTATATTGACTTTAATAGGAATGTGTAGTTAGTGGAGTTTGGGTTCCACTTGATATATTGTTTTAAATTGGATTGTGTGTAGTTAGTGGTGGGGTCTCTTTACTATAAATGGAATGTTTCAAATGTAAACCATTTTCGTGGACGTCCCAAAATGGCAAAATGTAAACCATTTTGGTGGACGGAGGGAGTATAATTTAAAAAAAAATTGAAAATAACACCCCTATTTTTATGCATAATTAAACCTATTTTTAACTTAATGAATCGAATAAAAAACACATACTTAATTAAAATAATAAATATCAAAGAAAAAGTCTCTAGTTTTGATAGTGTCATTGTCCTTAATAAACGCAGAGTACAATAGTTCGAAATCATAATCTAATAATCTTCACATCAAGCAATCTGAGTCTGTTCACTTTCACTATGAGTTGTATTAGTTGGTCTATTAGTTGCTCCTCCATATGCATAAGACTTTAGCACTATAAAAATAAAGAAAATATAGTTAGTAAATAAAATAAAAAATAAACAAACAAAAAGTAAACTCAAATAATTAACACTCACCACACTCAAACTCATTTTCTAGTTGCTCTTTAGATACACCTTCACCATTTTTGTCACTTAAACTCGACTTCAACCAATCTTCAGCACAAATCAAAGCCTCAACCATCTTGGGAGTCAATGAGCTTCTATACGAGTCAACAACACGACCTCCCGTGCTAAAGGCAGACTTAGAAGCAACACTAGATATTGGAATAGCCAAAATATCTTTTGCCATCTCAGATAGAACTGGATAACGTACGACATTTTTTGACCACCAAAGTAAGATATCAAAGTCATCATCATCATTCTCCAACTCTTCTGATAAGTATAATGTGAGGTCCGACTTTTCAGCTCCTCCAGATCGCTTACCCACATATTTGGATATAGTTCATCTACCTCGACGTGATGTATTTGCAGTTGCTGACTTATGTACCCAAGCATTAACAGTTGGCATTGTTTTAGTAAGATAAAACTCATATAGCTCGTTAAATGAGTCTTTAACCTCTCTTACCATATCACTCGCACGATCAGAGGTATACATCGAGCTTAAACATTTTTCCACAACCTCCATCTTCTGTCTTGGATCTAACACCATTGCTAGGTAAAAAATTTTATTCATCTTCGGGTTCAACTCTATATCCTCCAACCAATACTTCTCAATCTTCATCCTCATCTTGGTTGCTATAGATCTTACCTCCACATCATCTGAAATCTCCAACTCAAAAATATGGTCAAAGAGATCGCACATTTCTACAAAAAATAAGTGTGATGTGGCATATGAGGTGCCAAAGATGAGAAGAGTCAAGTCGTAGAACTTCTTCAAGTACTCATGTAACAGCCCAAAACAAAAAAATAACTCTATTATTAAATTAAAGTTCTTTAATTATGAATATATAACTATTTATTTAATTAAAGTCGAACTATTTAGTAATACCAGTGCAAATGTATAACTGGTAAAAAGAGTTAATTATTTTTTTATGTTTGCACAATGTTACACGTACTGCAATGTTTATAACTATGGTCTAATACTATTAATGACCTCTTTTGTTACAAATCTCATTTGATATATATATATATATATATATATAT